>JAPXFY010000015.1:50824293-50826793 GCA_030674185.1 Monoplex corrugatus | reverse complement strand
CAAATGCCCCCAAATGCCTAAACAAACAAAGGCAAAAATTCAATGTTACTTTTGTTCATGTCAGGAATATATTTCATTTAGTCAGTCATGGAAAATTCTTAGAAACTGCATTCAACCAGGGAATCAAACGAAAAGATATTTATATGTTACAATCTATGTACGATTTATTGGTGCCATGTCAGAGCAAATGATAACGTTCAAATTTTATTTTATTGTCCAAATGGTGTTTGTTCAACGTTGTCCCCCCCCCCCCCGTGGGGATGCCGGGGGCTCTTTCAGTATAAATAGATCCCCACCTTCTGGAAATTCTGTGCCAGAAATTTCCTCTTTTCTGTCACTCTCTTTATTTCTGCTTGTTTCTTTGCTTTCTGTCATTATTTTTTCCTTACATTTTTCTCTCCTTGCTGGTCCATTGACCTGAATGTGTTCGTTAAAGTCTTACGAAATTTTTTTTAGGATTTGATAATTGGATAATGTATTAAACACATTTTGGTGGGTTAGATATGCGGGAGCAATTTTAGGTAATTTAGGCTCGTTTTTATAAGATTTTTGTGTCTTACGTTTGTTGAAATTTGTATTCATGAATGTTTTTGAAATCCCTGTGTGATTAAATTGGACGGAGTGTAAGGCCAGGGATATTGCTTAGATTATTTCGAGGGTGGACAGCTAGAACCCAGTACCTCACTCTTTTTGTCAATTTGCACTTTTTTTTTATACTGATCTGTTGCTTTTGATGTGATCTTTCACTTAGTGGACTTTGTTTTGCCATGATATTGATTTTTGATCGGTTATCGATAAAACCAAAACAAACAGTATCTCAAAATGTAGATATAGCCTCTCTCCCTGAAAACCCAGTTAAAAATCGTCTCCTGTAAACCGTCAGAAGATCGAGATACTTGGTTCTGGTTGTCAACCCTCGATTTGCGCGAATGCATTGATATGTGTACTGAACTTTGTTTTGTTTTGTTTTGTTTTCCTGTTGACGTTTTGTATGTGTGCTCTGAAACGATTATAGCCCTGATATGGCTGTACGCAGTCTGCTTGGCTTTAAACAACAGCAACAACAAACAAAAACCAATGTCAACGTTGTGGGCTTGTAAACAACAACAACAACAACAACAACAACAACAACAACAACAACAACAACACACACACACACACACATACATACACACACACACACACACACACATACACACACACACACACACACACACACACACACACACACACATACACACACACATACACACACACACACACATACACACACGCATACACACACACATACACACACACACACATACACACACACATACACACACACACACACACACACACACACACACACACACACACACACACACACACACACACACAACCAATATCAACGTTCTGGGCTTATCCTACCTTGTTGTCGTCACTGTTTATTAATCAGGTTGCCGATCACGTCAGAAATAAACGAAAACACAGAATACAGCTTTACTTGTCCTGTAGAAGGAGTTTTTGTTCATTTCGCAGATCATGTTACTCGTTTGGCAACAACACCCCGTGGCTTGCAGACTAATTTAGATACCCGGAAGGCTTGTGGTGACGGTGTGAAATTAGACATGAGCAAAGAAAAAAAAAAAAAAGATAATGACATTTAGAAAAAGTGGACAGCTGTCTAGAAATGAAAAAAAAATTGAAGTACACTGAAAACATAAATAGAAACAGTAAACACGCACTGCTGGCTTGGTGTCAAATTTACAGCTATGTTCAACGCAAAGCAAGATATTGAACCTGTGGTAATTACAGCAGAATAATGGCTGTTTCCTTCGCACAGCATTTTATAAATGCAAAGAAATCAGAGAACGAGAGAGAGAGAGAGAGAGACAGAGAGACAGAGAGAGAGAGAGAACAGAGAAGACAGAGACAGAGAGAGAGAGAGAGAGACAGAGACAAAGACAGAGAGAGAGAGAGAGAGAGAGACAGAGACAGAGACAGAGACAGAGCGACAGAGACAGAGAGACACAGAGAGAGAGACAGAGACAGAAGAGAGAAGAGAGAGAGAGAGAGACAGAGAAGAGAGAGAGAGAGACAGAGAGACAGAGACAGAGAGAGAGAGAGAAGCAAAAAACCAACCAAACCTATCGAACAAACAAAACAAAATATACTTTGAACTGTTCGATTCTAAAGTGAAACGAAGTCTGTTATTTAGCGAGAAAATGTAAAATCTATAGAAACTGGCGAGCATTGAAAAAGCTCAACTTGCCTCGGAAACGATTTCTGGTTTGCCCATCTTTACTCCTAACAAGCTCGAGATATGGTGAACTTTACATACCTACCTACCCTACCTACCTACCTACCAAACCTACCATACCTACAATCACATACATATACATACATACTATCGAACATACATACAATAATCATACATACAACATCATGTAACTATTTACATACATACATATAAATCATAAAACGTACATACATATATACTACTAATTCATAATACATT
>JAPXFY010000015.1:50816793-50819293 GCA_030674185.1 Monoplex corrugatus | reverse complement strand
TTCTTGTTCTTGTTGTTGTTGCTGTTGTTTTTGTTGTTGTTGTTGTTGTTTTCTTCTTCTTCTTCTTCTTCCTCTTCCTCCTCCTCCTCCTCTTCTTCTCCTTTTTCTTCCTCCTCTTCCTCCTCTCCTCTTCCCCCTCTTTCCTTGTTCTTGTTCTTCTTCATCATCATCATCATCATCATCATCATCATCATCATCATCATCATCATCATCATCATCATCATCATCATCATCATAATCTTCTCTTCTTCATTTCCTCTCCTTCTTCTTCTTCCTTTTGTTGTTGTTGTTGTTCTTCTTCTTCTCGTTTTTCTTCAGCTTCTTCTTAGTTCTTTCTTTCAGCTAAACAAAAGTTTTTCCATAGCCAGAAAGAGACCCTAATCTGAACCAGTCAACAGCATATTGTGATAATTAACACGGATGCCTTCAACGAGTATTAGTAGCCTTAAGCTTTTTTGTTGTTGTTGTCTCTGTTGTGTGAGTATATCACTATGCCTTCAGTCGATTGTGTTTGGTTTGGCTTTAAGTGGACCACCAGTCGTCAAGGGATGGGCTTGTTTTGTAAGACTATCGACAACACTTCATTGTAGAGTCAGTTAAAGATTGCTTCTTTTCAGTGATTGTGACCATGCTGGTAATGATATCTGGGACCGCATCTTGGATAGGCGAGGGACGGGGGTTACACACGGGATCCACAGGCAGACCACTAGTGGCGCTGTCCCATGAAGTATGAAGCATTTTGCCTTTACCCTGAACTCCTGAAACCCTGCACCAGCATCCTGCATTGTCAGTCATGCACAACACAAATTAATCTTTTGACTCCCTTACCCTGCAGGAAGCTGGTGATAGGTAGGGATAAATTAATTTTGGATTTGGTGAAAGAGCTGTAGCAAAGGGTTATAAAAGGCTGACATGGAATTTTTTTCTGTCCTAGACTACCTAAAAAAAAGTGAACAGCAAATGATGGAACATTCAGCAAATAATGAATAATTAAGACAGAATTGAATATATTTGACCAAGCCGCTCTGAATGTTTGAGGTATTACAAATAATGACAACTTGTCATCACGACAAATAGGCACTTACCCTTCATACTTATAGGATAAATCTAGGAATTACATTGACCTTCTTAGCCCTTTTTGTCACCTCCTTCTCGATTCCTTTATACATATATATAATCTATCCATCCATCCATCCATCTTCTATCTCTCTCTTATATCATCTATCTATCTATCATCATCCACTATCTATCATCCATCTATCATCTATCTATCTATCTTCTATCTCCATCTATCTATCTACCCATTATCTATCTATCATCATCTATCTAACTACTATCTATCTGTTATCTGTCTATCTATCTATCTATCTACATCTATCTATCTATCTGTCTGTCTATCTATCCATCTATCTATCTATCTACTATCTATTATCATCCATCTATTACATCATCTATCATTAATCTATCTTCTACTATCTTTCATCTATCTAATCTATTTATTTCTATCTATCTAAACATACATACTACATACATATATATGTATGTTACATTACATATTATAAGTCCGACTCTTCAAAGTATCGATTGTATTTATGCCTCTTCAAATGGTCTTTCTGGCTTTCATTAGTTCGGTGTCGCATAGTGAGAGATTTTATGTTCTTCTTTTGTATTACTACGCCTTTGATGTTCTTATTTTCTCTTATCACAAAGGGACCAGGACATCTACACATAAAATAAAAAGATATGGTGATATTTAATCACCCTGCCTGACGCCTCTTCGAATCGAAAACTATTCAGACAACTGACCATTAACACAAACTGTTGAATTCATGTTTTTAAAACACCCTAATGCATTGACCTAAATCTGCCCCAAACCAGAGGCATCAAGTTCTTTTAAAAAACTATAGTTACAATCTATTAAGTCAAACGCTTTTCAAAATTTAAGCACAAAAGTAGACCATGAAGGTTTATGGTGTTTAGGTAGCTGATCGTGTCTACAGCACACGATACTGTCGCCAATAAATCCGCCAGCAAGAAATCCCGTTGAGAAGTAAACGTTTGTTGGCTTGTTGTGTTGCTTTTGCACTTTTGAATTTTTCTGAACTATGAAATACATGTATAAACACTGCTTATCTCCTCTCCTGGCACAACTTCACTGGCTCCCTGTATCAAAGCGCATGCAGTACAAACAAGACACCATGTGCTACAAAAGCCTCAATAACGCAGCCCCCCCACCCCCCCCCGATTGCCTGTCAAACCCACTTGATATCTATGTTCCCTCACGTACCCTCCGCTCTGCCTCCGATCCTCTGACTTTTCGCTTTCCACGCACTAAGCTCAATACCTATGGTCCACGAGCCTTCTCTGTTTCTGGTCCACTCTACTGGAAAAAACTTCCTCTCTCAGTCCGTCAGCAACCTACTTTTGTCTCCTTCAAGTCCGCTCTCAAAACTCACCTTTTCTCCTCTGCATAAAATCCTGACCTCATTCAACCTCCTCT
>JAPXFY010000015.1:50789293-50806793 GCA_030674185.1 Monoplex corrugatus | reverse complement strand
TTTCCTCTTTGTCTCCGTTTCTGCCTGAGTTTTCTCTTTCTTATCATCTGTCTGTCTATCTGTCTATCTGTCTATCAGTCTATCTATCTATCTATCTATCTATCTATCTATCTATCTATCTATCTATCTATCTATCTATCTATCTATCTTATCTATCTATCTATCTAATCTATCTATCTGTCTATCTGTCTGTCTATCTATCAATCTATCTGTCTGTCTGCCTATCTGTATGTCTGTCTTCTGTCTATCTATCATCTATCTCCATCTATCCATCCATCTATCTATTATCTATCTCTATCTACTATCTATCTATCTATCTATCTATCTTTCTTATCTTCTATCTATCATCTATCTGTCTGTCTATCTAGTGTCTTCTGTCTATCTTATCTATCATATCTATCCTCTGTATCTATCTATCTATCTATCGATTTCTTCTGTCTATCTGTCTGTCTGTTGCCTCTCTGTCTATCAATCTAAATGTCTGTCTGCCTGTCTGTCTGTCTGTCTGTCTATCTATCCATCTATCTAAGTATTTATCTATTTGTCTGTCTGCCTATCTATCCATTATGTATGTATGTATGTATGTATGCATGTATTTTTGTATGGTGTATGTATGTATGTATGTATGTATCTGACTGTCTGTCTGTCTGTCTGTCTATATGTATATGTATATTTACGCACGTATGTACGCATACGCACGTACGCACCAGGCGTGCCATATGCCAATGTATATATATATATATGTTACACATGAATGCAATTATGGTCATAGTTATTGTCTCAAGCTTGGTAACCAAAACATAATTCCTAATTCTAATAGCGTAACAAGTGCACAACAGCTTGCGTACCCTTTTATTGCATTTTGCCTGATACTGTATCTCTCAGTCATTGGACCCTCTGCATCATCCCTCTCTCCACCTCACTATGTCCTTCTTTGTTTCTGTCTCTCACACTCTCTGACCGACTTGCACACACACACACACACATCCACACACACACGCGCGCGCGCGCGCACACACCACAACACACCACACACACCACACGCACACACACACACACACACACATAATAAAGACACACATACACACACACACACAAAAACACACACACACATACACATACACACACACACATACACACACACATCACACACACAACACCACACACCACCACCACGCACACACACATAAAACAGACACACACACACACGCACGCACCCATCCCAAGCACGCGCGCGCGAGCACACAACACACACACACACACACACACACACACACACAACACATCACAACAAATATATATATGTATAATATATATATATATAAAATAAAACACACACACCTCCCAAGCACGCGCGCACGCGCACATGCACACACACAGACACTCACACACACACGACACCACACACACACATATACACATACACACAGACACACACACAAACCCCGCGCGCGCGCGCGCGCGCACACAGACACACACACAAACACACACACACACACACACGTGCGCGGCACGCACACACACACACAAAACACACTCACGCATACACACATGCACACACACACACAAACACACACACACAATACACACATACACACACATATACACTCACACACACAAACACACACATATACACGCACACAGACACTCACACACACAAAAATACACACACACACTGACACACACACACACACACACACTCGCGCACGCACACACACACACACACAGACACACACACACACGCACGCACACACACACACACACACACTGACCACACACACACGCACACACACACTTACATACACACACTCTCTCTCTCTCACTCACGCTACACCGTCCTTGTCCCCCCCCCCCCCCATTATAATCATATTGTTGACAAGACTACCAAACGAGGGGCTAAGAGCTCCACCAGAATCAAACAAAATACAGTTTCTCCCTCCTTGCACAAACACTACACCTTAATGGACTCTTACGTATGGAACCAGTTCCAAGACAAACAAACAAACAGCACACAAACAAACAAACAAACAAACAAACAAACAAACAAACAAACAAACAACAAAAAACACATATAAAAGTGTAATAACGATACCCTGAAGTTTGTAATCAGCAAACTAACAAAGCAGTTTAATGTATGCAGATTTATGGGCTCTTGTGTGTGTACCAGTTCCAAGATAAACAAAAGAGTTGTACATGTAATAATAATCCCTGAAGTTTGTAATCAGCCAACTAACAAACAGTTTAATGTATGCAGATTTACAAACCAAAGATACCCTGAAGTTTGTAATCATGCCAACTAACAAACAGTTTAATGTATGCAGATTTACACAATCCATAGATACCCTGAAGTTTGTAACCAGCCAACTAACAAACAGTTTAATGTATGCAGATTTACACAATCCCTTATGCATACATGAAAACTTGACGCATTCAAAACAAACTATGTAAGAAAACACTGTGTGTCTGTGTGGACAGAACGTAGGAACTAGTCATATTCTCGTTTGCGTAAAGGTCATCATCATCATCATCATATGTCCTGCCGCATTTCGTTCGCGATCATGGCCCTCCATATGTATCTGTCCCTAGCTGCCGCAAGCACATCTTCCACCCTGTCCGTCCCCAGCCACCCTGCAAGTCCGTCCAATATTTTCTCTCTTGGTCTACCTGGTGCTCTCTTTCCCTCCACCTTTTCCGTTGTGACCAGGTGCTCTAATTCCCCTTTCCTCACAAAATGACCTATAGATGTTGCCTGTTTTTTTCTAATCTTCCTAATGAATGATCTTGTGTCTGTATCCATCAAGATCGTGTTTTCTTTGCTGTCCATGGAACTCGCAACATTCTTCTTAGAAACCATATCTCAGCTGCCTCAATCTAGTTCTGGTTTTGCTTGTTGACTGTCCACGCCTCACAACCGTATAACATTATCGGTTCTATGTAACATCCAAGAACTCTCATCCTGATGTTAACTGATAGGCATTTGTTGGTAAGAATGCCTTTCATCTTCTTGAATGCTGTTTGGCTCGGCCGATTCTGCTGGCTATTTCTGATGTGCATCTGCCGTCTGGTGAGATAACCGTTCCCAGATATTTAAACTTATCAAGCACGTAAGGGTAAAACGACATATTCCTACACTTTCTAGGTATACAGTCTCCGATATATTTAACTCAACATCATTAACGAACGATTTTTTTTGTCAGCGATTCAAAAAGGCTAATTGTATGTAACATGTTGGAATTTAACGTTTATTGTTATGTTGTTTAGATGGTTAATTGTTTAAAATAGCTAATTATGACTCAGCTTCAGTTGTTAGTTTGTTTCCTTCGTCTCTTTGAAACAGTTTTTTTTTTTAATTTGCTTTCTATTTTTCCTTTATATAATTATGTACAAATATCGCTTGTACACTTCTTCCGCCATCATTTCAACCCCGCCCTATTTAAAAAAATTTTTTTTTGGTCTGAAATACATAAGCGACATTTAGAGACTAGACATTAAACCAACGCCCACCACAAACACACACATACACTTGCGTGCGCGGGCACACACAGACAACACAGACACAGACACAGACACACAACACACACACACACACACACACACACACACACACACACACACTACGGGTACACATACACAGACACACAAAGCACACACAAGCGCGCACACATACAAACACACACAAACACACACACACTTACATACAGACATGCATCCACTACACAACGCGCACGCGGCGCGCACACACACACACACATACACACAGCTTGCATATACACACACGCCCACACATACACACACACACACACACACACACACCACACACACACACACACATTCATACAGACATGCATCCATACACACACACAACGCGCACGCACACACACACACAAACACACACACACACACACACACATGCTCCATACACACACACGCCCCACACATACATACATACATACACACACACACACACAACACACACATGCTCGCGCACAACACACACACACACACACACACACACACACACACACACACACACACACGCCCACACAACAATTTGCAAGACGTCAATGTGTTTTAGCTACATTTTTTGATATAACGAAAGCATACAATCAAGTGTGGCACTCCCGATTGTTATTCAAATTTAAAAGTATTGGGCTGACAGGTCACATTTTTGGCTATGTTAAGTGTTTCTTAGAAAACAGAGTATTTCAAACGAGGATTGAAAATGTATATTCCACGAAACGAATTCTTCAAATGGGTATCCCTCAGGGATCCGTTATAGCTCCCCTTCTTTTCATGATATTAATGCATGACTTACCCAGTAAAGTATCTAAGCATGTAGTTTTAGCTCAATATGCTGACGATTTATGCATGTGGATGCAGGTAAATATGAAAAAGAAAACTCCTTTGCGCTGTATCAATTATACACGCAAATGCTACCAATTAGAACTTGATAAAATAGCGCGATACATGGTAGAAAATGGGTTACATCTATCCCTGGAAAAAACAAAAATAGTTTTATTTAATAACGGAGCTAACCCAGTAAATATTCCCACTTTCAAACTGGGAGATACTCTTCTTCAGTTTAACGAGTCGATCAAATTCTTAGGAGTTTTCCTTACAGCAAAATTATCTTGGAATCAGCATATTGAATACTTATTAACCAAAGCTCAAAAAAGTTTAAATTTCATAAAAATAGTTCGCAAACAGACATGGGGTCAAGATTCATCAACACTTGTTCATCTTTGTAAATCGCTTGTTAGATCTAAATTAACCTATGCTCAAGAAATCTTCTTCAGTGCACCGAAACACTTACTAAAAAAACTGCAGAGCATAGATTGTAAAGGTTTCAAACTTGCACTGGGTCTTCCAATGCATGCTTCCTGTCTTCGGACATATAATGAAATCAAACTGTTGCCACTTGATGAGCAAAGGAAAGTCGCTTCTACTAAATTTTTGTTAAGAAACACTACCGTAGAAAACATCTCAGAAACAGAAATTAAACTGAGATCAGATACCGACTTTCCAAAACGAGCTAAATCAATATCTTCACAGGTCACACTTGCAACATACACATCTGACGTCATGAAAGGCTCAGGAATTGATCTAGACGTAGATCCTGTATCTATACGACCTTCCTTTTCGCCAGTACCCAGTTGGGAACTCCAAAGAGCACGATTTGACGTACACCACACTAATTTAAAAAAAGGAGACAATATAAACTTACTGGCAAGTCAGGTTAAATGTCATATAAACGACGTATATTCTGATCATTTGAAAATTTACACTGATGGGTCAGTAATTGAAAGAAAAGCAGGCTCAGCGTTTTTAATACCTGCTCTCAAAATTGAAAAATCTTTCTACATAGGACTTGATAAATCTATCTTTACAGCTGAACTCTTTGCAATATTAATGGCTTTAAACTTTCTGATAAGTCTTCCTAGGACAATTTTTCAGATACTTCTTTGCGTTGATTCAAAATCAGTACTTCAGGCTCTTGAATTATCAAAATTACAAACAAGATCAGAAATGATTCTGGAAATAAGTCACTTGATTCATAATTTATCTTTAAGAGGCACTGATATTACTTTCTGCTGGATACCTTCTCATAGTTCTTTTAGTTATAATAATAAAGTTGACAGGGCTGCCAAACGGGGAGCTAATAACTCACCAGATTCAAACAATATCCAGCTTTCTCTCTCGTTGCACGAGAATTACACTTTTGTGGACAACTACGTCTGGAAGCAGTTCCAATTAAAACAGAAAAAGTATGATAAATGTCACATGAACTTTGAAGTTAGCAAAATACTTAAGCAGCTTCATGCCAGCAGAACTATACAGTCCCTTATGTACAGATGGAAACTTGATGCATTCAAAACAAAATATACCAATAACATAGTGTGTCTGTGTGGAAAGAAGATAACACATAGTCATATTCTTTCTTGCGTTAGGGTAAAACGACATATTCCAACACTATCTGTGAGTACAGTTTCTGACATATTTGCCTCATCATCATTACTGTATGAATTTTTTGTTAGCCTGTCAAAAAGTCCTATAGCGAATTACCTTTAAAATGTTATTTGACTTGTTCATTGTTGTGGTTAGTCAATTATTAGTTTTACTTTTTATTCATTTCTTCCGGATATTTACTAATTTTGTTTGTCAGTTTGTTTGTTTAAATCGATAATTATGGTAACATTATTTGTTAGTTTTACCTTCCCCTCTTCAAAACAGTTGTTTTCTGGATCATCTTTTCTCAAATTCAAAATTGACAATTTTCAAATATCTTCTTCACTCCTCCTCTATCACTCCCCCCCCCCCCCTTTTTTTTTTGTTTTTTTTGTTGTTGTCTAAAATCACTTTAGTGAATAGACATTAAATCAAAGACCACCACCACCACACGCCCACACACACACACACACACACCACACCACACACACACACACACACACCACACACACACACACACACACACACACACACACACACACACACACACAAGTCATGTGTCGATGTGTATATCGCATGTTCTACCATTAATTAAACATTTTTGCTGTGATGTATGTATGACCTCCGCAAGATAAGTCGTATTACTTACGTTCTGGCAAGTACATAACAGTTTGCGTGCACTGTATTGCATTTCGTCTGGTACAACTCTCAATCATTGCCCTCTTTGTCTGTCTGCCTGTCAGCTCTCTCTCTCTCTCTCCTCTCTCTTCTCTGTCTCTCCTCTCTCCTCTGTCTCTCTCTGTCTCCCTGTCTCTCTCTCTGTCTCCCTCTCTGTTTCTCTCTGTGTTTCTCTCTCTCTCTGTCTCTCTCTCTCTGTCTCACTCTCTCTCTGTCTCTCTCTCTCTCCCTCTCTCTCTTCCCTCTCGATCTCTTATTCTCTCTCTCTCTCTCTCTCTCTCTCTCTCTCTCTCTCTGTGGCTCAGCTGATGTTAGCTGACATCACTACATGAGAGGAGATGATGTTAGCAACGTTAACATAGAGTTCATAGTTAGTCAGCCTGAGGCTGGGTCTCTCGTTAATCTGATTAATTAACGTGTGTGTGTGTTGTGTGTGTGTGTGTGTGTGTGTGTGTGTGTGGTGTGTGTGTGTGTGTGTGTGTGTGTGTTGTGTGTGTGTGTGTGTGTGTGTTGTGTGTGTGTGTGGGGTGTGTGTGTTGGTGTGTGTTGTGTTCGTTTCTTTGATTTAACGTCTTTTCACTATGAGTGATATTAGACGGTGTGTGTGTGTGTGTGTGTGTGTGTGTGTGTGTGTGGTGTGGGGTGTGTGTGTGTGTGTGTTGTGTGCGCGTGCGTGAGGCGTGAGAGAGAGAGAGAGAGGGGGTGTGAGAGAGAGAGAGAGTGTGTGTGTTTGTGTGTGTGTGTGGTGTGTGTGTGTGTGTGTGTGTGTGTGTGTGATGTGTGTGTGTGTGTGAGTGTGTGTAGAGTGTGTGTGTGTTGTGTGTGTGTGTGTGTGTGTGTGTGACAGAGAATGTGTGTGTGTGTGTGTGTGTGACAGAGAAAGAGAGACAGAGACAGAGACGGGGACAGAGAGAGAGAGAGAAGAGAGAGAGAGAGAGAGAGAGAGAAAGAGAGAGAGAAAGAGAGAGAGAGGGAGGGAGAGAGAAAGAGATTTAGAGAGAGAGAGAAGGAAAGAAAGAGAGAGAAGGAGGAGAGAGAGAGAGAGACAGAGAGACAGAGAGCGAGCAAAAGAGAGACAGAGGGATAGAGAGAGAGAGAACAGAAAGAGAAAGAGAGAGAGAAAGAGAGACAGAGGGATAGAGACAGAGAAAGAGAGAGAGAGAGAGAGAGAAAGAGAGAGAGAGAGAGAGAGAGAGAGAGAGAGAGAGAGAGAGAGAGAGAGAGAGAAGAGAGAGGAGAGAAGAGAGAGAGAGAGATAACATCTGAAGAAATGTATGTTTCACGATTAAAAACGAATCATAGAGATAGGTCTCGGTGTAAATATTTTTTTGTGTGACATGTGTTGTATGTTGCCCTTCAAAACCTCAAAGGAAATCTCAGTACTGGTGTGTCTGATCCTTATCTATGTGTTCCGGAATTACATAAGCTATAAGCTGTAAGCAGTTTCTCGTCTGTCTGTCTTTATCTCTGTTTGTGTCATGTTTGTTTGTATCTGCCTGTGTCTGTTTGTCTCTTGTTGCTCTCTATCTGTCCTTGTCTTCTGTCTGTCTATCTGTCCGACTGTTTGATCTCTGTTTTCTCTGTTTCTCTCTGTACTGTTCTTCTATTCTCTGTCTTGCTCTGTCTTCTCTCTCTCTTTTCTCTTCTTCTCTTATTCTCTTATTATTTCTCTCTTTCTTTCTCTTCTTCATTTTCTCTCTAAATCTCTCCTCTTTCTCTGTCTCTTTGTCTCTCTATCTACTTATACATGTATGTATGTATGTATGTATGTATGTATGTATGTATGTATGTATGTATGTATGTATGTATGTATGTATGTATTATGTATTATTATCTATTCTATCTTCTATCTATCTATCTATCTATCTACTATCTCTACATCTATCTATCTATCTTCTATTTTCTCTCCTCTCTTCTCTCTTTTCTCTCTTTCCTGTCGTTCTCTATTTCTCTCTTCTTTCTCTCTGTCTCTTCTCGATCTCTTTCTCTCTTTCTTTCTCTCTCACCCTCTAAATCTCCTCTCTGTCTCTCTCTTTCTCTCTCTCACTCTCTAAATTTCTCTCTCTCTCTCTCTCCCCTCTCCTCCCCCCCACCCTCGCTGTGCACACGTGTGTGCCAGACTAAAGGTCATGAAGTTTTAGGAATATAGGTATCTTGTCCATGATTTGTGAGTACCAGACAAAAAAAAGAAGTTTGTATTTTTTCTTAAAATTTGGAAGTGTAAATGAAAACGCCTACCAGCTTGGACACCAGCTAGGCACAGGGTATAACACGATTCAAAAAAAAAATCTTCTAACTGTGATCAACCGCCTTGGGGTGAGTCATTGATCATCTCACATTGTTTACCGCTAGCAGAGAGAGAGAGAGAGAGAGAGAGAGAGAGAGAGAGAGAGGAGAGAGAGAGAGAGAGAGAGAGAAGAGAGAGGAGAGGGAAGAGGGAAAAACACACACAGAAGGAGAGAAGAGAAAGATAGAGACAGAGAGAGAGAGAGAGAGAGAGAGTGAAAGAAGATAATGAGAAAGAAAGAATGATAGATAGATAGATAGAGATAGATAGATAGAGAAAGAGTGAGAGAGAGACAGAGACAGAGAGAGAGGGAGAGAGAGAGACAGGTAGAGAGAGACAGAGAGAGAGGTGTGTGTGTGTGAAAGAGAGAGAGAAAGATAGAGAAAGAATGAAAGAGAGATAAAGAGAGGACAGACAGACAGACAGACAGAAAGAGAAGAAGAGAGACGGGAGGAGGGGAAATGGAGAGGAGAGAGAGGAAAGAGAGAGAGAGAGAGAGAGAGAGAGAGACAGAGAGACAGAGTGAAAGAGAGATACAGAGAGAGGAGAGAGTGACAGACAGAAAGAGAGAGAGAGAGAGAGAGTAAAAGAGAAGAGAAAGATGGGTAGATAGAGAGAGAGTGAAAGAGAGATACAAAGAGAGAGAGAGAGACAAAGAGAGAGAGAGAGAGAGAGAGAGAGAGAGAGAGAGAGAGAGAGAGGAGAGAGAGAGAGAGAGAGAGAGAGAGAGAGACGTGTCAGGACTTGAAATTATAATTTTGATTTAAACTGACAATTTAATCCTTTATCATGCTGTGTCGATTTTGGTTGGTGTGTACGTGAGCATTTGTATTATGTATATGTTTCCTTTTCGTTATATGTTGTTGCTGTGATTGTTGTTGCTATGTTTTCGATTGTCGGCCATCATGCTGTGTGGATATTATGTGTATGTATGAATATATACATATGTGTGTGTATATAATACATGTATATCATGCATATATAGTACATATACAGGGGGGTGCAAAAGTAGGTATACAGTTATGAAAAAGAAAAGACGTACAATAGTCATTGCATTTAATTATACAAACAAGTGATATTGCTATACATGTAATTACAAACAAGCCTTTATCCCTCAGATACTCAAACTGTTGCCGTTGGTATTCAAACACTCCTCTATCGAGAGAGGAATTAAGCATTATGATAATGATGTGATACTTACTGTATACTACTTTGCACCCCCTCCCCTGTTGATATATATATATATTTATATATATATAATATTTATATATATATATATATATATACATCACATATATAACATATATATATACACACACATTTACATATATTATGTGTGTGTGTGTGTGTTGTGGTGTGTGTGTGTGCGGGTGTGTGTGTGTGTGTGTGCGTGCGAGTGTGTCTATTCATTGTTAATTGTTATTTCTCTTACTTGGTTATTTATCAACATACTCCTTCATTTCTTTTTTTCCCTTTCTTTTATTATTCTATTCATTAGTCATTTATTTATTATCTATTATCTATCTATTCTCTCTTTTCTTTCCTCGGAAGTGGACGAAAGACTGACAGGACCGTTATTAAGGAAATTTCGTTTTCATCTTGTTAATAGGCAGCAGGGGCTTTGTGCATTGACTGGAGGGGATGGGGGGGGGGGGGACGCTTCGTGTGATGTGAGACAGGTTTGTACTGAGTGGATAATTTGTTATGATTCAGACATTTAATTACTTATTTATCTCATTCACACGTTCTGGTCTTTGAACATAAGGCATACAGATACACATGTCATTTACATGGAACCAGGAGTGTTCAACGATATACTATATTGTTGCAACGATAGACTGACACAATACTAGAAACAGAAAAATGTAACACGTAGGCTACATAGGACCTCGGGTCCTGGCCGACTCATATGAGTTTATGTGCAGGCTTAAGGCTTGTGCCATGATCACCTCACACATAGCACCTGTGACGTTAGTGCATATGGAATTGTTCCGAGCGCGGAGACGTCATCTTGAGAAACTGTGAAACTGAAACTGAAACTCTAATCCTTCCTGCACAGGACGATACGGCCAGTAAATTGATCACGTTGTGATTTTTTTTCTATATAAAAGTCTTATTTTAAACCACACATCCAACAGTTTACGGGATTTTTTTTTTAAAGAGAAGAAAACTTCAACAAAACGTTTGTATTCAACAACCAATCAAATCTTAAGTTTCTGCAACTGCCCATCACACTGCACAGTGACAAGTGATGAAACATTTCATGAAGATTAGGTTTCGGTTGCTGAGAAACACATATACAGGGGGGGTGCAAAAGTAAGTATACAGTTATGAAAAAGAAAACACGTACAATACTCATTGCATTTATTATACAAACAAAATGAATATTGCATATACATGTAATAACAAGCACAGCCTTAATCCCTCGGATACTCAAACTGCTTGCCGTCGGTATTCACACACTCCTCTAATCGAGAGCGGACATTCATGCACACTCTAGCACAAAGTTCTTTATCAGCATCAATTTCTTGACAAGCCTGCAAGATGAAATAAATCATGTCATTAACAGTGCGCGGCTTGCGTGCGAAAACCCTTTCCTTTACATATCTCCCCCCAAAAGAAGTCCATCTGTCTTCCAGTATTGTTTTAAAATCTATTTGCGCTCCTCGTCTGTCAAATTACCAGCCATTGGTTATAATTAAATTGCCGGTTTACCTGCAAAAAATAAAAGAATTAAAAGTTAGGATAAAAGTACGTGCATATTATTAGTTACGATAAAATATGATTAATGACACTGAAAATATCGAAAATAAGGCCAACTAACTTAATGCGCAATAATCTTAATGAATTAAGCATTATGATAATGATGTGATACTTAATGTATACCTACTTTTGCACCCCCTGTATACTTGGTTTGGAAGGCCGGAGAAATCTACTACGCTTTTACCCACCAAGCGGGAGTGTCATAGTCATACTCTGTTTTCTCGTCATCTGGATTCTAAATTACTGGATTTATTGGAGTTATTTTAAGAGAGATATTCACTGCGCTCGGACAGCTCCATATGCGCTCCATCCAAATCCGCCAACAATTATCTGACAGATTTCTGAGCCTTCACAAAACCCTATGCGCTGGCAAGGTCTTGAAACGGGAAAGGTGGAGAAGGGACCTGTCAAACACTTTAGCCGACACCACCAGAATGATGGGAATATTAAGATAGGCAGCGAACAGGCCATTTTTAATGTTGCGGGCTAGGATTGAACTCAAGATATCAGAACTTGAATCCATGGCTCTACCAACTAGCCCGCGTGTGATCTTTGTACTCATTATTTTCTGTTTTGCCGCTAATCTGTGGTCAGAAAGTAGGTCACAATCTGGCAAGACATAACCACTGGCCTTAATTACCCCAGATGTTGGTTTGGGGCTTTCCAGGATCAAAGTTTATTGTCGATTTGACTGTAATTTGCGTTCATAAAGTAGGCATCTCTACGTAATATTAATTATCTAATGATCTGTAGTGTCACACATTCAAAAAACAATGTGAATGTAGGTCTCTATGTCATGTGTGCATCAGACTGTACCTTGTTTTTGTTTTTGTTTTTGCTTCATTGAGTCGTGTGGGGGAATAGTAGGCATTCAGCACTTTTTGTTACAAAGCAGACATTGTAGTCAAGTGGTAGGCTGATAAAACACCAGACCTAAAACATAACTTCATCTTTCATTATTGAAGGTCTTTCAACGTTGTTTCTGGTAATAATGTGTTCCTCCCTTCTGTCGTCGTCAAAAAGGTCATAATGTACTCTCCCCGTTTATCTAATACTTTATCTTTTTTCTGCTCCATACAACTGGAACGAGCTTCCCCTGTTTAATCGACAGTCCTCTACTCTTGTCTTCATTCAAATCTAACTGAAGACATATTTTTGTTGTTGTCCGCAGTGATTTCCCGGCAAGCACATCGTCCACCCTCTCAGTCCTCAGCCGCTAAGAAGATGTGCTTGCAGCAACAAAGGATAGATACATATGCAGAGCCATGATTGCCAACGCATTGTGGCAAGGCACTTGATGATGATGATGATGATGATGATGATGACGACGACGATGACGATGATGATGATGATGATGATGACGACGACGACTGATGATGATGATGTGATGATGATGATGATAATGATGAATGATGATGATGATGACGACGACGACGACGACGACGTGACGATGACGACGACGACGATGGACAATGATGATGATGACGATGATGACGACGATGATGATGATGATGATGATGAGTGATTTCCCCCTTCTACGTGCCCACCCTTTCGTCCTACTCCCTCCCCTCCCCTGCCCTCCCTCCCCCCTCTCGCTTTGCGTGTTCTCTGCGCCCGCGGGTTTCGGTCATGTCATTGCTTTGTGATGAATGGTTTGGTATATGATGAGAGTGTGCGCTTGGATTTGAGTTTTGTGTCAAGATTTGGCGCTTATAAATGTCCTTATTATTGTTATTGTTGTTATCATGTGAATGTGTAAGATGCACGTGTATGCGTATGTATGTGTATGTGTGTATTATGAGAAAGAGAGAGAGAGAGAGAGACAGACAGACAGACAGACAGAGACACAAACACAGAGACAGAGACAGAGATAGGGAGAGAGAGAGAGAGAGAGAGAGAGAGAGAGAGAGAGGAGAGAGAGAGAGAGAGAGAGAGAGAGAGAGAGAGAGAGAGACACACACACACAGAGACAGAGCGAGAAACAGACACAGACACAGACAGAGGGGTATTTCATTTCTTAAACATGAATGTCACTAGTAAATAGACATGCATATGCATTACGCGCACAATTCATTTATATATATACATGTATATACATATTTATATACATACACACCAACAAAACAACACAACACACACACACACACACACACACACACACACACACACACACACACATACACACACACACACACACACACACACATGCGCAGCGTTTAAAACAAGTTCGCATGACAAATCAACACTGAAAGAATTCTCCCTTCCACACACTACACACAAATACACACACACGCGCACGCGCGCGCACACACACACCACACACATACCCCAACACACGCACACCACACATACACATACACACACGCACGCGCACATACACACACCACACCATACCGCACCTCATCACACAACACACACCCCACCACCACACACACACCTCATCAACACGCACCAACAACACACCACACATACACACACACACACACACACACACACACACACCACACACACACACACATACTTACACACACACAACACACACACCACACACACACACACACACACGAAGAGAACAGAACACTTACTCACAGATCATAGATTACCGTCTACGAGGTCCCAAAACGTACACTGTGCCTAAATGAATAATGTGTAACATAGATGTCCCCAGCAAAGAAGGGAAAAAAGAAACCAAAATGAAACAAAAGAACAGCAACAAAATCAACAACAACAACAACAACAACAACAAAACAACAACAACAACAAGAACAACAACAGTAAAAGTTGTGATCATAGCAGTTTAGAAGTTTGGCTTTCGTTGATGATAAAGAACACGTAAAATCGAAATGGTCAAAAACCTCAGCTCGAGCTTATCATAACAATAGGACAAGTTTCTCTTATCTATTTCACAAGACAGTAAATACTGACACCCTTAGATTTCCTTATGTACCATATGTTTTTATTGTTGATTTGTTCACACAGACACACACAGACACACACACACACACACACACACACACACACACACACACACACACACACATTGCTTCACTGTCTACACACACGGTCCTCAGTGGGTGTGTGTATGCTTGGTGTTTTTGTAGTTTCCACGTACCACCGGACATTGATGTTGTGTACTGATAGGATTTATAGAATCCTTTAAGTTCGTATCTGCTGTTTTGTGTGTGCATACATACCTGGGAACGAACATTTCATCAGACGGCAGATGCACATCAGAAATAGCCGGCAGAATCGGCCAAGCCAAAACAGCATTCAAGAAGATGACAAGCATTCTTACCAACAAATGCCTATCAATTAACATCAGGAAGAGAGTTCTTGAATGTTATATAGAACCAATACTGTTGTACGGATGCGAGGCGTGGACAGTCAACAAACAAAGCCAGAACAAGATTGAGGCAGCCGAGGTGTGGTTTCTAAGAAGAATGTTGAGGGTTCCATGGACAGCAAAGAAAACAAACGAGACAGTCTTGATGGAGGCAGACACAAGTAGATCACTCATAAGGAAGATTAGGAAAAGACAGGCAACATTTATAGGCCATTTTATGAAGAAGGGGGATTTGGAGCACCTGGTCATCACGGGAAAGCTGGAGGGAAAGAGAGCACCGGGTAGACCCAGGGAGAAAATGCTAGACGGACTTGCAGAATGGCTGGGGACGAGGAGGGTTGGGGAGATGCTAGGGGCAACGAGAGATAGAGACAGATGGATGTCCATGATCGCCAACGCCATGCGGCAGGGCACCTGATGATGATGATGATGATACATAAGAAAAGGGTTCAGAGGTTAGGAAGCATGCACAGATGCTGGCATGAGAGGTCAGAAAATAAATGGTCTTTATCTAATATCACTCAGAGTGGACAGACATTAAATCAAAGAACGAGATCAGAAAATTCAACTCCATCTTTATCCACCAGGCCTTACTGACCAATCTAGCCCCTCCCCAGGCTGTGTCGAGCCCAGACCTTCAGATGGGATGTCTAGCATCATAAGAACATGGCAGTAGCACCATTAAAACATAATTCTAAATTTAATGATTCTATAACAACAAAAAATCAGCTCGATGATGCTCTTGCTTCAAGTGTTGCTGGATACTTGTATCACAATATTCATGAGTAAACAATGTTCAAACCCAAACACAACTATCTTTGTAAATCGTTGTTATATCATCATCATCATCAGGTGCCCTGCCGCATGGCGTTGGCGATCATGGACTTCCATCTGTCTCTATCTCTCGTTGCCCCTAGCATCTCCCCCGCCCTCCTTGTCCCCAGCCACTCTGCAAGTTCGTCCAGCATTTTCTCCCTCGGTCTACCTGGTGCTGTCTTTCCGTCCAGCTTTCCCGTTGTGACCAGGTGCTGTAAATCCCCCTTCTTCATAAAATGGCCTATAAATGTTGCCTGTCGTTTCCTAATCTTCCTTATGAGTGATCTACTTGTGTCTGCCTCCATCATCATTGTCTCATTTGTTTTCTTTGCTGTCCATGGAACTCTCAACCGAGATGTGGTTTCTAAGAAGAATGTTGAGAGTTCCGTTGTTGTATAGCACTGTTTTTCAAACCCATTTGGACTCACAGCATTTTGCACATAATCAGACTTTTTAGCAGATCACAGATACTGAAGCTGTTAGGCGAACAGACCACCCTCCACTATGTCGTTGCACTCTCTGCATCTTTGCTTGGCGTGCGTCCTGAGTGTTTTTTGTTATTGTTGTTGTTGATGTTTTCATAAGCCAGGCACTAGCATGATTTACAAGATCTTTAACCCTTTGACTCCCACACCCTATCTTCCAACTGCAAAAAACTTAACCCTTTGATTCCCTCACCCTATCCATCAGCTTCAGGATTCTGTTGGACAGGGTGCTGGAGTCAAAGGGTTAACATGCATATTTAGTGTTCTGCATTCGTATACACGTGAAGAAGGTTTCAATACTGGCAGTGTCTGCACACACGCTGACCTGGGAGACTGAGCACATCTTCATCCTTTACCTGGCAGAGAGAGGTGTCTAGAAAGATCGAACTGAGGACCTTATGGCTGAAAATCCTGACGTTTACCAATTTAACTTCGGCGCCCGTCAATATGAACAACATCCATATCCATTTAAGGACAAGAGTATGATACAGTCCCACATTTACCCATTCAACTTCTGCGCCCGTCAAAATGGACAACATTCATATCCATGTAAGACAAATAGTATGATATAGTCCCAAGTTTACCCACTTAAATTTCGCGGCCGTCAAAATGGACAACATTCATATCCATTTAAGGACAAGAGTATGGTATACTGATGTTTACCTATTTACCTTCCGAACCCGTCGAAATAGACAACATTCATATCCATTTAAGGTCAAGAATATGGTATAATCCGACGTTTATCCATTTAATCAGGTTGATAAGTTTAATTACCTGGGAACGATCATCTCACCAGACGGCAGATGCACATCAGAAATAGCCCAATTTAACTTCGGATCCCTTTCAAAATGGACAACATTCATATCCATTTAACATCAAGAGCAGAGTATAGTCTGACGTTTCTCCATTAATTTAACTACCGCACCCGTATAAATAGACAACATTCATAACCATTTAAGGACAAGAGTACGATACAGGCACCCTACATCGTGTCTTTCACCGATGAACAAAACAGATAACAAATGAGAGACGGGTCATATAAATGTATGCAAATACCTTCAGGCTAGAGGCCAACGCTTTCATAAACGGACTTCTTTAGCCTTGGGAACTGAAACATTTGTTGTTGTTCGTCACTCCGCTTCTTTCTCATGCATATATACATATAAATATTGTATCCTGTTC
>JAPXFY010000015.1:50766793-50769293 GCA_030674185.1 Monoplex corrugatus | reverse complement strand
AACTCATAAAGGTTTTGTCTCAAACTCTCTGAATCTATTTTTTGTGTGTTTACATACTCCCAGATCTATTTTTCGTGTTATAAACTTCCGTGATATTAATATTTGTGTTTCACATTCCTGGAGTTCCAATCTTTGTATATTAACTCCCATGATCCTAATTTGTTTGCTTGAAACTGTCAGAATGCTAATCTTGTAAACTTGTGTTCTAACCTTTCTGGATTCTAATATTTGTGTTACAAACTCCCAGAATTTTAATATTTTGATTTAAAATCAAAGCCCATGGTTCTGATTTTTGTGTTCCAGACTACTAGGTTCACTTTTTGTGTTTAGCTTCATACACAACTTTGCTTCTAACAATTGCTATCACAGTCAGCTCATTTCTTTCTCTTGACCAGAATTTCGGTCTATTGACGTCCTGGGCCCTCATTTTGGTATTTTCATTCAATGCCCTTTCCCACTGGACGAGCACACACACACACACACACACACACACACACACACACACACACACACACACACACACACACACACACACACACACACACACATACATCACACACTCACACTCACACAAACACACACAGACACACAGACATACACACATACACACACACACACTCATGCACACAAAACAACACACAAATACACACACACACAACACACACACACACACATACACACACAACACACACACACAGAGCGTTTGTTGAAATTTATGAAGTTCTTTCGATGGCCACGTTTTTATCCTTTGCAGATGTGCAGTCATCTGCATCTCCTTTTTTTCCCTCTGTCTCTGCTGTCTCTGCTCATGTACGCTTGTGGTTTTGGTAACTGCTCGATTGATCATAAGTGGTCTATCCTTTGTCTTTCTTTCTTCGATCATGACCCATTTGAACGACGATTTAAATCCAAAACAAGTGTGACTGCCCGCGTTCAAGCAAACAGGAACCAGAAAAAAAAGAACACGAAAAAAGAATAAAAACGCGTATTCAATACAACCAAACAAGACATGATCAATTTTTTGGCAACTGGCCTTTGTACAACCAGACAAGACAGGCGAAAATTTTCGGCCAACTGGCCTTTGTACAACCAGACAAGACAGGCGCAAATTTTTGGCGAGCTTGCCTTTGTACAACCAGACAAGACAGGTGCAAATTTTCGACCAACTGGCTTTTGTACAACCAGACAAGACAGGTGCAAGAGCCATTTACATGCCCAAGATTCTAATTTGTGTGCTTTTGGAAAATGTCAGGATCTGACCAGTCTATGTCTACGGTTCCTGGTGTGTGACTTTGACCGGTACCAGCGCCACGTTGTGGTGGGGGAGGTGATGAGGGAAATGGGCAAGGTGGAATGGCCTCCAGAGATGGAACTGGACTTCTGCCAACATCTGCAACAGCCTATCGAGGTTTGTTGTTGTTGCTGTTGTTGTTGTTGTTGTTGTTGTTGTTTGATGGTGGTGATAGTGGTGGTAGTGGTGGTGAGTGTAAGTTATCAAAGTCGTTGTTGTTGTTGTTTGATGGTAGTGGTGGTGGTGACTGCAGAGTTATTATAAATGTTGTTGTAATTGATGTACTGGTTTGTTGTTAATTGTGTGGTGGTTGCTGTTGATGTTTGTGTGTGGATGGGGGATAGCTTTCCGACGTTTCCGGGATGGTGTGGTGTGTGTGTGTGTGTGTGTGTGTGTGTGTGTGTGTGTGTGTGTGTGTGTGTGTGTGTGTGTGTGTGTGTATCCGTGTGCGTTTCTCTATGTGTATGTGAGTGTGTGAGCGTGTGTGTGATTAGGAGTGTGTATGTGTGTGTGTGAGTGACAAAAATGTTTTAGCAAAATTTTCTGTATGGATCATTACCAAAGCTGTGTCAAAGGTTACACCGTTGAGGAGTGATAAATACATCAGAAGTCATGACACCAAGGTCAATGCCACATGAATCAGGGAGAAATTTAAAGATCAGCAATTACTCATGAACTTCAGATGATGTTTATATTTTTTCATTGTTGTGACAATTTTCTCTTACCAAAATTTTATTTAATCTGATGCTTTTTCAAGGTCACAGCGACTTTGGCAGTGAAAATGTATTTTGTCCTGTTATAATATCTGAAAAGAAAAAAAAAAAAAAAAACAAAAAAACGAGACCGCTACAGTGTCGTGTTATTTTGTATGTGTGTGTGTGTTATAATCTCCATGTTTATTTTTTGTTTGTTTTGTTAGTGTATTAATAATCTCCATGCTACTTTTTTGTTTGTTTATTAGTGTGTTATAATCTCCATTTTCCACCTGAGCTTGTGTATGAAACGTGATATTTCATTTCCGTATGTTTTCCAGATTGTTCCTGACGTAAGCTCTTCATGTACTGTTTCTATTTCAATAATGCATAGCTTGTTCTTTCGATCAGTTATGAACATGTTACGCATTTGCTTAATCCGTGTACGTCGTTCTGTGAGTTGTGGATGGTTTGTTTCCCCTTTGTGCCTTTCCGATTCATGATCATCATTATCATG
>JAPXFY010000015.1:50751793-50754293 GCA_030674185.1 Monoplex corrugatus | reverse complement strand
ACCCTCAGATGTGTATATAACCATAGGAACAAACAAACAAACAAACACACAAACAACCCTCAGATGTGTATATAACCATAGGAACAAACAAACAAACAAACAAACAAACAAACACACAAACAACCCCCAGATGTGTATATAGCCATAGGAAGAAACAAACAAACAAACAAACACACAAACAACCCTCAGATGTGTATATAACCATAGGAACAAACAAACAAACACACATCCAACCCTCAGATGTGTATATAACCATAGGAACAAACAAACAAACACACAAACAACCCTCAGATGTGTATATAACCATAGGAACAAACAAACAAACAAACACACAAACAACCCTCAGATGTGTATATAACCATAGGAACAAACAAACAAACAAACACACAAACAACCCTCACATGTGTATATAACCATAGGAACAAACAAACAAACACACTTACAACCCTCAGATGTGTATATAACCATAGGAACAAACAAACAAACACACAAACAACCCTCAGATGTGTATATAACCATAGGAACAAACAAACAAAGAAACACACAAACAACCCTCAGATATGTATATAACCATAGGAACAAACAAACAAACACACAAACAACCCTCAGATGTGTATATAACCATAGGAACAAACAAACAAACACACAAACAACCCTCAGATGTGTGTATAACCATTCAAACGGAGTGAGTCACGATAGCTCAACTTACAGCTTTTATAATGACTATAAGTCTGTAGTGGACATATGAGTAGTTGATGTCGTTGTCATCACCATGGCAATCATAAATGTGCGTGTGTGCGTGTGTATGTGTATGCGTGAGAGTGTGTGGTTGTGACTCTGCGTTAGTGTGCTTGTATTCGTTCGTTCTTTGATTTAACCGCAGTTCTGAAGCGCAGAATCGCCCAGGTTCGATCCCGGCGTGGGAAAAAAAAAAAAAATAGACAACAGCAGAAGGGCATCCAGGAGTCATGACCTGGATGTGGCCCGGCCCCCCGAGAGTGTAAGGAATTCAGGGCCGAAACACTTGTCTAAAGGGGGTTACTTCTCTGAAGACCTTCTGTTGTCTAGCTCTCCCTAGAGTTTCTTTCTACCTGCACATGGTCAGTCCATTGACTTCCGGGAATAGTTCGGAGGACATTCGGGAAAGACCGAAGGACACTGGGAAAGACTAGATCTGCGGGCTTTGTGGGTTGGCTTCCCACCTTGCCTTTGATAACATGCCACGAGTTTTCCAAATGAAAGATGCTCCCAGGATTCACCGAAAGGGGGAGAGAATGATGAATCCATCGGCACTGACTCCATCACGACTGGAAACGCACAACGGACCATGATTAATGACCAGTTGGAATTTCCGTGTGCGTGTGGAAGGAGATTCACCACCAAACGCGGCATGAAGATCCACAGGACAAAAATGGGCTGTTTGAAGACACATACGAACCAGCAGCAGCGCACTGCGATAGCAGGTGAGACGTTGGATGACCAAGGCCAGGAATTAAACCATAGTGCCAAGGACATCCACGCTGACGGTTCTGATGCGGATTTTGCACAAGCTCTTAACGCCAAACGTGGAAAACTCAATTTGCCGCCTGCCGGTGCAAAAGAACAATGGGAGAAATTAGATGAGGAACTTGTCCTTAAGCTGAATGCGCTAATAGGGAACAGTACGCTGGAACACAAACTTGACACATACGGAGACATCATATACTCTATCTGCAGGGACACTTATGGAGTGAAGCAGCCAAAGACAAAAACGCCTCCCCAGAAATCCAGAAGACAGCAACAGATGGAGAGCATCCGGAGGGAGAAAAGGAAGCTTAAAAAGCGAATGAAAACTGCCTCAGAATTCGAGAAGCAAGGGCTCCTGGAACTCTGGAAAGATCTGAAGGCCAAACACAATGCTCTCAGCAAAGTGGAATCAGCAAGGCGAAGAAAGAGCAAAAAGAAGAAGACTCAAGATCGTTTCTTCAAAGATCCCTTTGACTTTGCAAGAAAGCTGTTTGAACAACCCAAATCAGGGACTCTCACAGTGGGCAAGGAAACCCTAGAGCAGCATCTCAGGGAAACATATTCCGATTCTCAGCGCGAGGCACCACTTGAAATCCAAAATCTGGTTTGGCCTGCAGCGCCAGAAGGAAAATTCAATAACAAACCACTAACACTGGATGAAGTGAAGAACGTAGTAAAGAAAGCCAGAGCCAAGTCAGCACCTGGACCAAACGGAATACCATACCTGCTCTACAAGAAATGCCCAAAAGTGCTCGAGTGGCTCCACAAGATGATTCGATCAGCATGGAGGAACCAGAAGATCAGCGACCAATGGATGAGAGCTGAAGGAGTGTACATTCCGAAGGAGCAGAACTCCAGCAGCATCAATCAGTTCAGGCCAATATCACTTCTGAACGTCGAGGGGAAAATCTTCTTCTCTGTTATGGCAGCAAGATTGACAAAATACCTGACTGAAAACAAGTATCTGGATATGTCAGTCCAAAAGGGAGGCATA
>JAPXFY010000015.1:50739293-50744293 GCA_030674185.1 Monoplex corrugatus | reverse complement strand
CTACTGTGGCATGATGTGTTTTACCATGGTACAAAATTTGGTAAAGATTGTTGAAGTACAAATACTTGTTGCTAAGGTAAAACTTCACTGAATTTGTGAAAATTTTAAAACTTGATTTTCTCAAAATGGCTGTTTGCTATGTTACACACTTCAAACATCCATAACTTCCTTATTTTTAGGAGTAGAATAATAAATTTCAAATGAAAAGAAAGTTAATAATCTGGACATTTTGAAAATCAGAATATCCTAAAATCTGATATTTTCATCTTAGGACTCATTTTGTTAAAACGGGTCACATATATACAATAATATGTTAGAAAACATACAAAAGTATGAACCCCACCTGACTTGATTATATTTGAAAAAAACTTTGTCGATGTGTGTGTGTGTGTGTGTGTGGGGGGGGGGGGTGCGTGTGCGTGCGTGTGTGTGTGTGTGTGTGTGTGTGTGTGTGTGTGTGTGTGTGCGTGCGTGTGTGTGTGTGTGTGTGTGTGTGTGTGTGCGCGCGCGCGCACGTATGTGTGATTTCGTGTGTTTGTTTCTCTGTGTCGCTCTCGCTGTGCCACAGTCTGTCTTTCTGGTTCTCTCTCTGTCTCTGTCTGTCTGTCTGTCTCTGCCTGTCTGTCTATCTGTCTGTGTCTGTCTGTGTCTGTCTCTGTCTCTCTGTGTCTCTGTGTCTCTGTGTCTGTCTATCTGTCTGTCTGTCTTTCTGTCTCTCTTTGTGTGTGTGTGTGTGTGTGTGTGTGTGTGTGTGTGTGTGTGTGTGTGTGTGTGTGTGTGTGTGTGTGTGTGTGTGTGTATGTTGTGTGTTTACGCGCACGCGCGGGCGTGCGGGCGTGCGTGTGCACGACAAACGCACGCCATTTCTAAGGTACCCCTGAACAAATTTACATACCTTTGATTAAAAAAAAAAAAAAAAAAAAAAAAAAAAAGAATAACTTTGAATGATAATCGTTTTGTCTTTGTGTGCAGAATGCTACGTGAAGATCACCCTGATGCACGACGGCCGACCCATGAAAAAGACGAAGACAGCCACGCAGACCAATGAAACTAACCCAAACTTCAACGAATCCTTCATCTTTGACGTGCCCTTGCACCAATTGGAGAAGGTGTACTTCACGCTCTCGGTACTGCACGCGGACAAGGAAGGCAAGCGGCACCTGATTGGTCGATCGTACATCGGCTTGAACTTTGACCAGGACGCGCGCGAGCAGTGGGAGGAGATGATCCAGAGTCCCCGGAAGCAAATCACCTGCTGGCATCGCCTTCAGAGTTAGGGCAAAGGCCCACCACTCCTTCATTTTTTTCCTTTATGGAAGTTGGACTGCATTTGTCTCCCTTGCTATGCACTCTTCGTATTGCGAGGTTCGCGATTGACACGGAGATTTTTCTCCTAAACCAACATACAAGCAAGCAAGCAAGCAAGCCAGCCAGCCAGCCAGCGAGCAAGCAAGCGAGCGTGCAAGCAAGCAAGCAAGCAAACAAGCAAGAAAGCAAGTAGACGAAGTAATAATTTAACTTACCTAGTCATCATCCAAAACAACCAAATAATCACCACTCAACCAATTGCCCAACCAGCCAATCAGGCGACAAATGTAGGTCTATTCATCAATGACGACGGTGATGTAACTAATAAGCAGTAATGCATCAACTGCTAAATATGGCAATGACAGACAGACACCCACACGGACAGATAAATAAACGCACGAACACACAAAAACAAGTGAACCTATTCATAAAAACATTTGCCACTGTGGTTGAATTTTTATCACAGCTGCTGTTAGAAGTCGTTTTCGTGATAATTAACCCTTTGATTCCCGCACCCTGTCCGCTGTCATCCTGCACTGTCAGCCATGACAGCTAAGCACAAACTTAACCCTTTGATTCCCTCACCCTATCCACCAGCTTCGTGCTGCAGGAAGCTGGTGGATAGGGTGAGGGAATCAAAGGGTTAAGTTTGTGCAGTTGGTGGATCGGGAGCGGGAGTCAAAGGGTTAAGTACTGGTTGGTTTCTTTTAGCTGTTAAAATGGTTGATCATGAGATAATTTTTTTTCCGCTGTCATTTGTGTATGCGATATATTGAACTTGGTCAATCTTTTGATCGGCATTTGACTGTACTAAATGGTCTAACAGGCACATTTTACCCATTGCGCATTTTGTTTATTGAAACTGATGACATTTTCCTTATCAGACTAGTTGACTGAGTTGTTGATGAATCAGGGGGGACGAAAAACGAGTCGAACCCGTGTGCCTTTTGGCTGCGCACGTTAAAGATCCCCACGGCAGTTGAAAATCGTGAAGAGCAGGGCATAGCCCGGCCGCCTTGGTATAAAACATTGGAGACGTAGGTTGATTTCCCAGGTCCCTCCCCTTAAAGACCAATAAGCCTTTTTGCCTATCTGAAGTCTTGGTCCAAATATGAAATTTGGTGGCGCTG
Organism: Monoplex corrugatus; assembly: GCA_030674185.1. NCBI lineage: Eukaryota > Metazoa > Mollusca > Gastropoda > Littorinimorpha > Ranellidae > Monoplex > Monoplex corrugatus. The sequence goes on along the minus strand of JAPXFY010000015.1, from coordinate 50,741,855 downwards.
CATTGCGGCGACACACTCTCAAAAGGAAGAGCAGAGGGAGAGGAGATGGGCACCACCCTCATAATGCTGGCCTCGGGAGGGGTTGAGATCTCTACCACTTCGTTCCCCTAAGACCTCAGGGTTATGGGACTATCTATCTATCTATCTACTATCTATCTATCTATCTATCTACCTACCTACCTACCTATCTATCTATCTATCTATCTATCGATCTATCTATCTATCTATCTATCTATCTGTCCATCTATCTATCTATCTATCTATCTATCTATCTATCTATCTATCTATCTATCCATCTGTCCATCTATCTACCTATCTATCTATCTATCTATCTATCTATCTATCTATCTATCCATCTGTCTATCCATCTATCTATCCATCCATCTATCTATCTATCTATCTATCTACCTACCTACCTACCCATCTATCTATCTATCTATCCATCTATCCATCTATCTACCTACCTACCTATCTATCTATCTATCTATCTATCCATCTGTCTATCTATCTATCTATCTATCTATCTATCTATCTATCTATCTATCTATCTATCTATCTATCTATCTATCTATCGATCCATCTATCTATCTATCTATCTATCGATGAACCAGATAATCCTATGATCACACTGGCTCGTAAAATGTTGCGCGAATTTTGCACAAACCAAAAAAATCGGTTGCTTCACAATTTCAACAACTTAACGAGCCTGGCATGTTAAAATGATTCCATAGACAGTTTACAATTCGTTATTTATAAAAGAACACTAACGGTCATTTTTCCGAGTTTTTTTTTCTCTCCATGTCTTGCCCTATAAATGATCATAGTCGGGCCAGTGTTTCTCAAAAGGTGATCTTTTCACTTATATGTTTAATTTCCTCCCGTGTCAATGTTACCTTACCGCTATCCAAGTAATGATTTTCACGTACGTATAGGCAAAGAATGTGATAATTTTCATTCTTTGAGTTTAGAAGGATGAAAACGTTTTTTTTTTGTTCTATTTTTTTTGGTGGTCTTTTGTCATGAACTGCTGAAATTAATATATTAATGATAATGATAATAATAATGAAGATGATGATGATGATGGTGATGGGGATACTAACGTATTTAACAATAATAATAATAATAATAATAAATAGTAATAATATAATAACAATAATAATAATAATAATGATAATAACAATGATAATAATAATAATAATAATAATAATAATAATAATAATAATAATAATAATAATAATAATAATAATAATAATAATATAATGATAATAATAATAATAAAATAATAATAATGAGAAGAAGAAGAAGAAGAAGAAGAAAAAGACGACGACGAAGACGAAGATAAAAAAGAATCATTATCATCATCACCATCATCATCATCACCATCAACATCATCATCATTATCAGCAGCAGCAGCAGCAGCAGCATTATATGATAGATGTAGCAGTAAAAGTAGAAGTTGTAGTAGTTGTAGTAGTTGTATAGCTTTATTCCTGAGGCATGGGCAATTACATAATTCCTTACAATCAGTCAATGATCGATCATCATAATATCATAATTATCTATAATCAGTGATGATAGATCGTCACAATTACATAATTACAATCAGTCAATGATCGATCATCACAAGTACATAATTACTTACAATCAATCAATGATCCATCAACACAAGTACATAATTATTTATAATCAGTCAATGAACGGTTATCACAATTAGATGATTACTCACAATCAGTCTTAAAGATGAAACAGGCCGTTGTCTTTTGCACATCCACATGTCCGTACAGCTTCTCCTGCATGTGGTCAGCTTCTCCTGCATGTGGTCAGCTTCTCCTGCATGTGGTCAGCTTCTCCTGCAAACGTAGGGTGTCGGCCAGATCTCCTACCTCAGCGCCTGGTAAGCTCTCTCAATCCTGGAGGGTGTGTTCCGCTGTCTGGTCAACTTCTCCTGCAGTCCAAGGGGTGTCGGCCAGATCTCCTACCTATGAGACCAGTAGCTCTTTCATTTCTGGAGGACGTGTTCTGCTGTCTGGTCATCTTCTCCTGCAGTCCTAGGAGTGTAGGCCAGATCTCCTACCTCAGCGGCTAGTGGTTCTCTCAATCCTGGAGGATGTGCTCCGCTGTCTGGTCAGCTTCTCCTGCAGATCTAGGGGAGTCGGCCAGATCTCCTACCTCAGTGACTAGTAGCTTTCTCAATCCTGGAGGATGTGTTCCACTGTCTGGTCAACTTCTCCTGCAGTCCAAGGGGTGTCGGCCAGATCTCCTACCTCAGTGACTAGTAAACTCTCTCAGTCCTGGAGGGTGTGTTCCGCTGTCTGGTCAGCTTCTCCTGCAGTCCAAGGGGTGTCGGCCAGATCTCCTACCTATGAGACCAGTAGCTCTTTCAGTTCTGGAGGATGTGTTCCGCTTTCTGGTAAGCTTCTCCTGCAATCATAAGGGTGTCGGCCAGATCTCCTACCTCAGCGACTTGTTGCTCTCTCTCAATCCTGGATAATGTGTTCCGCTGTCTGGTAAGCTTCTCCTGCATCTCCCAGGGGTGTCGGCCAAATTTCCTACCTCAGTGAC
>JAPXFY010000015.1:50724293-50731793 GCA_030674185.1 Monoplex corrugatus | reverse complement strand
TACCATGTACTGGCTTTGCTTTTTTCTCTCTTTATTCTGTTATTGTTGAAATCTTACTTCGTATAGTTGTGATTTTATTTAGTTGCGAATAAAGGGCAAAAAGAAAAAAGGAAAAAAAAAGAAAGAAAAAGAAAATTGAAAAGAAATGGGAAAATTCAAAAAGTAAGTTGAAAAAAAAAGAAAAAAATAGAATATGTATGAATCATGTATTGTGATAACATCACCGAGCGATTGTGTGATATTGAATTGTACATTGTAATAGTCGGGTATGTTATGATCGGATAGAGCTCACCATTCATAATATTGTGATTGTATGTACATAGTACTAGTTTATACATACACTAATATGTTGGCAGTGGCGATGATGTGAACATGTTTGGGACATGGGCAATTAAAACAAAATGAGAAAATGAGTCAAAGACTTGTTTTGTTGTCAATATGTCTTGGTGGTGTTGTTGTAGATGTGATGGAGGTGGTTGTGGTGGTTGTTGTTGTTATAGGTGATATTGTGGATGTTAGTGTTGTTATCGTGTCGTAGTGTGGTGGTGATTGTTGTTGTTGTTGTTATAGGTGATATTGTGGTTGTTATTGTTGTTATCGTGTCGTAGTGTGGTGGTGGTGGTTGTTGTTGTTGTTATAGGTGATATTGTGGTTGTTATTGTTGTTATCGTGTCGTAGTGTGGTGGTGGTTGTTGTTGTTATAGGTGATATTGTGGATGTTATTGTTGTTATCGTGTCGTAGTGTGGTGTGGTGTGTTGTTGTGCTGAATAGGATGATAATGGGATGATTAGTATTTTTATCGTGTAGTATGTGTGGTGGTGTGTTGTTGTATTGTCTGCTTATGGTGATATTGTGGTTGTTATGTTTGTTATCGTGTCGTAGTGTGGTGTGGTGGTTTTGGTTGTTGTTGATATAGGTGATATTGTGGTTGTTATTGTTGTTATCGTGTCGTAGTGTGGTGGTGGTTGTTGTTGTTTGTTTTATAGGTGATATTGTGGTTGTTATGTTGTTATCGTGTCGTAGTGTGGTGGTGGTTGTTGTTGTTATAGGTGATATTGTGGATTGTTATTGTTGTTATCGTGTGTAGTGTGGTGGTGGTTGTGTTGTTGTTGTATAGGTGATATTGTGGTTGTTATTGTTGTTATCGTGTCGTAGTGGGTGGTGGTGGTGTTGTTGTTGTTATAGGTGATATTGTGGTTGTTATTGTTGTTATCGTGTCGTAGTGTGGTGGTGGTGTGTTGTTGTTGTTATAGGTGATATTGTGGTTGTTATTGTTGTTATCGTGTCGTAGTGTGGTGGTGGTGTGTTGTTGTTGTTGTTATAGGTGATATTGTGGTTGTTATTGTTGTTATCGTGTCGTAGTGTGGTGGTGGTTGTTGTTGTTATAGGTGATATTGTGGTTGTTATTGTTGTTATCGTGTCGTAGTGTGGTGTGGTGGTTGTTGTTGTTGTTATAGGTGATATTGTGGTTGTTATTGTTGTTATCGTGTCGTAGTGTGGTGGTGTTGTTGTTGTTGTTGTTATAGGTGATATTGTGGTTGTTATTGTTGTTATCGTGTCGTAGTGTGGTGGTGTGTTGGTTTGTTGTTATAGGTGATATTGTGGTTGTTATTGTTGTTATCGTGTCGTAGTGTGGTGGTGGTGGTTGTTGTTGTTGTTATAGGTGATATTGTGGTTGTTATTGTTGTTATCGTGTCGTAGTGTGGTGGTGGTGGTGTGTGTGTTGTTATAGGTGATATTGTGGTTGTTATTGTTGTTATCGTGTCGTAGTGTGGTGGTGGTGGTGGTGGTGGTGTTGTTATAGGTGATATTGTGGTTGTTATGTTGTTATCGTGTCGTAGTGTGGTGGTGGGTTGGTTGGTGTTGTTGTTGTTATAGGTGATATTGTGGTTGTTATTGTTGTTATCGTGTCGTAGTGTGGTGGTGGTGGTGTGGTTGTTGTTGTTATAGGTGATATTGTGGTTGTTATTGTTGTTATCGTGTCGTAGTGTGGTGGTGGTGGTGTTGTTGTTGTGTTATAGGTGATATTGTGGTTGTTATTGTTGTTATCGTGTCGTAGTGTGGTGGTGGTGTGTTGTGTGTTGTTGTTATAGGTGATATTGTGGTTGTTATTGTTGTTATCGTGTCGTAGTGTGGTGGTGGTTTGTTGTTGTTGTTGTTTATAGGTGATATTGTGGTTGTTATTGTTGTTATCGTGTCGTAGGTGGTGGTGGTTGGTTGTTGTTGTTATAGGTGATATTGTGGTTGTTATTGTTGTTATCGTGTCGTAGTGTGGTGGTGGTGGTTGTTGTTGTTGTTATAGGTGATATTGTGGTTGTTATTGTTGTTATCGTGTCGTAGTGTGGTGGTGGTTGGTTGTGTTGTTGTTGTTATAGGTGATATTGTGGTTGTTATTGTTGTTATCGTGTCGTAGTGTGTGGTGGTGTGTGGTTGTTGTTGTTGTTATAGGTGATATTGTGGTTGTTATTGTTGTTATCGTGTCGTAGTGTGGTGGTGGTGGTGTTGTTGTTGTTATAGGTGATATTGTGGTTGTTATTGTTGTTATCGTGTCGTAGTGGTGGTGGTGGTTGGTTGTTGTTGTTATAGGTGATATTGTGGTTGTTATTGTTGTTATCGTGTCGTAGTGTGGTGGTGGTTGTTGTTGTTGTTGTTATAGGTGATATTGTGGTTGTTATTGTTGTTATCGTGTCGTAGTGTGGTGGTGGTTGTGTTGTGTTATAGGTATATGTGTTGTTATTGTTGTTATAGGTCGTAGTTGTGGTTGGTTTTGTGTGTTATCGTGATTTTGTGTTATGTTGTTAGTGTCGTGTGTGGTGTGTTGTTTTTGTTGTTGTTGATAGGTGATATTGTGGTTGTTATTGTTGTTATCGTGTCGTAGTGTGGTGGTGGTGGTAGTGGTTGTTGTTGTTATAGGTGATATTGTGGTTGTTATTGTTGTTATCGTGTCGTAGTGTGGTGGTGGTGGTGGTTGTTGTTGTTGTTATAGGTGATATTGTGGTTGTTATTGTTGTTATCGTGTCGTAGTGTGGTGGTGGTGGTCGTGGTGGTTGTTGTTATAGGTGATATTGTGGTTGTTATTGTTGTTATCGTGTCGTAGTGTGGTGGTGGTGGTGGTTGTGTTGTTGTTGTTTATAGGTGATATTGTGGTTGTTATTGTTGTTATCGTGTCGTAGTGTGGTGGTGGTGGTGGTTGTTGTTATAGGTGATATTGTGGTTGTTATTGTTGTTATCGTGTTGTAGTGTGGTGGTGGTGGTCGTGGTGGTTGTTGTTATAGGTGATATTGTGGTTGTTATTGTTGTTATCGTGTCGTAGTGTGGTGGTGGTGGTGGTTGTTGTTGTTGTTGTTGTTATAGGTGATATTGTGGTTGTTATTGTTGTTATCGTGTCGTAGTGTGGTGGTGGTGGTGGTGGTTGTTGTTATAGGTGATATTGTGGATGTTAGTGTTACCCAGATTGTGCTTGTTGTCGTTGTCATTATTGTCTTTTATACTTCTTTTTTCTTCGTCTGTTTGTCCTTATGCCCATCTTCTTCACTTTCTTCTGTCTGCCTGTCTGTCTGCCTGTTTATCTGTCTGTCTGTCTGTTTGTCTGTCTGTCTGCCTGTTTGTCTGTCTGTCTGTCCTGTTGTCTGTCTGTCTGCCTGTTTATCTGTCTGACTGCCTGTTTGTCTGTCTGTCTGCCTGTTTATCTGTCTGTCTTCCTATTTGTCTGTCTGTCTGCCTGTTTATCTGTCTGTCTGCCTGTTTGTCTGTCTGTCTGCCTCTTTGTCTGTCTGTCTGCCTGTTTATCTGTCTGTCTGCCTGTTTGTCTCACTCTGCCTGTCCTATCATGTCTGTCCCCCTATGTTTGTCTGTCCCACTTTGTTTTGTTTTTTTCATTCTGGTCTGTTCTTACTGTCAGTCGTGTCTGTCCCATCCTGTTTGTCCGAAAATGTCTGTCTGTCCCACAATGTCTGTCCGTCCTGCTCTGTCTTCAGTCTGTTTGTTCCTCTCTGTCTATCTGTCCCATTCTGTTTAACCCCCACCCCTCTCGCCCTGTGTCTGTCTTACGCTAACCGTCTGTCCTACCCTGTCCCACTCTTGTTTGTCTTATTTGGACTGTCTGTCCCACTCTGTCCCATTTTGTGTCTGTCTTACGCAAACCGTCTGTCCTACTCTGTCCCACTCTTGTTTGTCTTACTTGGACTGTCTGTCCCTCTCGGTCCATCCTATTATATGTGTCTCTCTGCGGGCGCAAATAATGTGTGCGGCTATGATACACGTATTACAATAATGCAATTCTGAATACTCTAGGGATATGCCTCTTGCGTTGACCATTCCGTCCAACATATCACCTAAGGGTTAGAAAAAAAAAACCATAACAAAGTACACTACAACATGTATAAAAACTGGCCTTTATTACTTAAAACTGCTTCTGCATATCCTTTTTTACAGCCGAAAAAGCAGTTAATACATAGGCCAAGTTATCAACCCTAAGAAAAAATATGAAGAAGTTACGGGCAATATACAGGTGAATGGGCCAGCAAGCCAGAAAAGGACAGGCAGAGACTACAGAAAGCTTGGGAAGGAAGGGAGAAACAGAGAAAGTGACAGAAAGGAAATTTCTAGCACAGAATTTCTAGAAGGTGGGGGTGCTTCTATATTGAAAGAGCCCAGACATCCACACTGTGGAAAAAAGTGAACTTATCCAATCTTACTCTGATACCACCAGAACAACGATAGAGTGAAGATGGGACAGTATCAAAACCAAATTAATGTTCGAACGCAACCATTGGCACATGAATCCGACACTCAACCAACTGAGCTATCGTGGTCCATAATTCCCAATGGACGTCTGTTGACGTCCTATAGGTATAATCTGCCCTATCGGTATGCTCAGCCCCACCGGTACAGCCCTATCGGTATGCTCAGCCCCATCGGTAAGGTGTTTTCCATCCCACACATCCCGACTAACAACTCCTCCCCAGGAGCACTTAGCACTGACAACCGTGTCTGTTACATGTATCTCATCACTGGCACCGGTGAACCGGGTCTGTTAAATGTATTTCATCACTGGCACCGGTGAACCGGGTCTGTTAAATGTATTTCATCACTGGCACCGGTGAACCGGGTCTGTTAAATGTATTTCATCACTGGCACCTGTGGTCAGCCAGTGCGCATAGCCGTGCAAAAATTCCATCCGTTTTAGAAACATCGCAAACTTGTTCAAATAGAATGAATAAGGCAGAAATTTTCTTTAGGACACATTAGATCGAAACAGGACTGTCTACCAAAATGACGAAATGGCTTTGGATGATTTACTGGGGGTGCAAAAATGTATCGCCGTTCGCTGTAAAACCAGACCAAACCAAAAGCAAATCGGGATAGGGAGGCCAGCTTGTATCAAGGTATTTTTTTTAGGATCATTGCACTCAGAGAGGTTACCTTTGTGCTCACCTTTTTTGTTTTTGTCCCATTTTCTAGGCCACCTTAACGGCCACAGAAGCTGGAACAGTTTTTCACAATGCAATGATGATGATGTCGATGAGGATGATTATCATGATGCTATTCAGTTCCATCTAGGATTAAGACTACGTGACAGGGCTGTACTCTACGCTTCATCATCATCATCATCATCAGGTGCCCTGCCGCATGGCGTTGGCGACCATGGACTTCCAACCATCTCTATCTCTCGTTGCACCCAGCATCTCCCCCACCCTCCTCGTCCCCAGCCACTCTGCAAGTCCGTCCAGCATTCTCTCCCTGGGTCTACCCGTGCTCTCTTTCTCTCCAGCTTTCCCGTTGTGACCAGGTGCTCCAAATCCCCCTTCCTCATAAAATGGCCTATAAATGTTGCTTACTATCATAATACAGCCTGCCGTCAACCAGGCCCGAGAGATACAGACTCCTGCGGTGCTGGTCAGGAGATTTGAGCAACACCCTCAATGACGCATCCGCGAAGTGGATGAGACTCTAGTGTGTGGTCCCAGTCTTCCCAATGAGCCCATAGCATGCCCAACTCTGGGTTGGAGCCGGTCAGAGCCGAAAAATCTCACAATGATTTCTGAAGGGACTGATGGGGATTCGAGCCAACATTCCAGTCGGTAGTCCGTTGCGTTAACCCTCCACCACGGAGACTGTGTATCAAGGAATTTTAATTAAGTGCATCCCTAACTTAATCGTGACCTTTAAATTTTCGTTGTGAACACATTTCTAATTTTCCGAAACAATATGTTGAAACGTTAAGTTTTACAGTTCGTAAATATTGTTGTGTACAGCTATTTTCAACGAAATATAACTATAGTGCTGAGTATACCGATAGGGCGATAACAGACGTCTTCGTTCTTGTTTTATTTGTCCCTGTGCACCATCCTAAGTGTCTAAGGAAGAAAGAGTTAATGGTCAGCAGTGAGCTGGAGGATCTAAAATGGAGAAATCACGTGTGATGTCAAAGTCTCTTTCACGCAGTCAGTCCAACTTTTCCATGATCAGCCGCTCTTTTTCATCATCACCAACTCATCAACATCATCCACCATCATCATCATCACCATCATCATCATCATGATGTGCCCTGCCACATGGCGTTGGCGATCATGGTCCTCCACACGAATTATCCCTTGTCGCGCTGCAAGTACATCTCCCACCCTGTCTGTCCCTCAGCCACTCTGCAAGTCCGTCCAATATTTTCTCCCTGAGTCTATCTGGCGTTCTCTTTCCCTCCAAGCTTTCCGCCGCTCGTTTTAAATCCAGCTGATTCAATGGACTCTCTGACAGCAAAGATCTCTCTATGGAGTTATCCCGGGTATACAAATGGCAACGAAAAACTGGTCAAAATGGAAACAGGACATGCATGGAAGACCATAGAATCTGAAACAATAGTATTTTTATAGACGAATATGGAGCACAGAGTTTTGCTCAAAAGGGACTGACCGTGCTCATACAATTCTATACGCTCTTCACTCAAATCTCTGGAAGCGATTATCTGGCGGACTGATCACAAGAAGAAGAAGAAGAAGACGAGGAATACGTGGATATATCACTATGCATATAATTATATGATCAACTTAAGGACATTGTTCCAGTTTTCTCAGCTGAATTCGTAGCATTCTAATCGCCGCAGATCGGGAAGGAAGAAAAACATTTTACATTGCTGGACATAACTTATTAGCTTCAGGATCCATGCCAACATAATCATAAGTCCTTCTGCCCTATAAACCTTTCAAATTTCTCTGGACTCAAGAAGCTTTTTCTCAAATGAATCTCAGCTCTCTCTAACAATTGCAGAAAGAAACCCTTTGGTTTTTGCCTAACCCCATGGAATTCTGTCTCGGCTGCTTACTTTCCAAAAAACTACAACAACAAAAAAACCAAACAAACAAAGAAACAAACAAACAACAAACAAACAAACAAACAAACAAACTACAAAACAAAGCAAAAAACAAAAACAAAACAAAACAAACAAACAATCAAACAAACAAAAAACTCACCCACCTCAAAACACCATCTTTTTCAGAAAAAAA
>JAPXFY010000015.1:50719293-50721793 GCA_030674185.1 Monoplex corrugatus | reverse complement strand
CAAAGTGATTCCCCTCCGAGCGGAGACAGGCTGCAGAGGGGGGTTGAGTGAGGTTAGGATTTTATGCAGAGGAGAAAAGGTGAGTTTTGAGAGCGGACTTGAAGGAGACAAAAGTAGGTTGCTGACGGACTGAGAGAGGAAGTTTGTTCCAGGAGAGTGGACCAGAAACAGAGAAGGCTCGTGGACCATAGGTATTGAGCTTAGTGCGTGGAAAGCGAAAAGTCAGAGGATCGGAGGCAGAGCGGAGGGTACGTGAAGGAACATAGATCTCAAGTAGGCTTGACAGGTAATCGGGGGCTGCGTTATTGAGGCTTTTGTAGCACATGGTGTCTAGTTTGTACTGTATGCGCTTTGATACAGGGAGCCAGTGAAGTTGTGCCAGGAGAGGAGATATGTGGTCAGCTTTTTTCTTTTTGAGTACAAGGCGTGCAGCATTGTTTTGAATGCGCTGTAGGATGTGAATGGTGGAGGCAGGAAGACCAGACAGGAGTGAATTGCAATAGTCGATGCGAGACATTATGAAGGAGAGAACGAGTTTTGCAGTTGTTTCGACAGAGAGATACTTCCTGATCAGGCTTATACGATGGAGATGATAGTAGCAAGATCTGGCAGTTTGAGAAACAAAGTTGTTCATGGAGAGGGTAGAGACGTCCGACCTCTTTAAGAGCGCGGGTTTGAGCCTAGGTGAAAAAAAATGGAATAGTGGTCGCGACAGAAGAGACGTTCGACCACTTTGGAGACGCTGTTCCATCCATGTAGAAGATAATGGCGACACTGAAAAAGCATCCAAGAGTAATGACCTTAATGTGGCCCGGTCTCTTTAGAGTGCAGGGAGTTTAGAACCGGAACACTTACTTGATGGAGTGGTGTTGGTGGAGTGGTTCCATCTGGGAGATGGCTTCATCTGGGAGGTGGCTTCGTCTTGGAGGTGGCTTCAGCTGGGAGTTGGCTTCATCTGGGAGACAGCTTCATCTGGGAGGTGGTTTCATATGGGAGGTGGCTTCACCTTGGAGGTGGCTTCATCTGGGAAGTGGCTTCATCTGAGAGATAGCTTTATCTGGGAAGTGGCTTCATCTGGGAGATAGCTTCATCTGAGATGTTGCTTCATTTGGGAGATGGCTTCATCTGGGATGTGGCTTTATCTTGGAGATAGCTTCACCTGGGAGGTGGCTTCATCTGGGAAGTGGCTTCATCTGGGAGATAGCTTCATCTGGGAGGTAGGTTCATCTGGGAAGTGGCTTCATCTGGGAGGTGGCTTCATCTGAGAGGTGGCTTCATCTGGGAGGTGGCTTCATCTGGGAGGTGGCTTCATCTGGGAGGTGGCTTCATCTGGGAGGACCTTCTGCTGTCCAGCTCTCCTCAGTTTCTTGCCACTATCATCTGAAAGCCATTTAAAAATTTTTCTGTTGTTTGCATGCCAGGTGTTTTCATATTTCCATAAACCAGCCACTGACACGATTGACAGAATTTTTAGAATACGATGCAGATTTGATATTCTGCATGTATATGCACACGAAGGGATGTAGGCACTGGAAGATCTGCACACATGTTGACCTGAAAAATCAGAAAGAATATTACCACCATTTATACACTATAGGAGGTGTCCTAGAAGATCGATCCTTGGACTGTACGTTTGCAAGTCCGATGTTTAGCCCCGTGATTAATCCCGCTATACATACGTTCCATGGACAGCAAAGGAAGCAATCGAGACAGACTTGAAAGAGGCAGACACAGGGATATCATAAATTGAGAGGATTAGGAAAAGACAAGCAACATTGTTTATAGGACATTTTTTGAGAAAAGCAAAATTAGAGCACCTGGTCACAGCTGGAAAGCTGAAGGGAAAGTAGACTCAGGGAGAAAATATTGGACATGACTTGCAGGGTGGCTGAGGACAGAGAGGATGGGAGATGTATTTTTCAACGACGAGGGATAGATTCGTATGGAGGGCCATGATCGCCAACGCCATGCGGCAAGGCACATGATGATGATGATGATGATGATGATGATGATGATGATGATGATGATGATGATGATGATGATGATGATGATGACGACGACGACGATGATGACGATGACGACGACGACGATGATGATGATGATGATGATGATGATGATGACGACGACGACGACGATGATGATGATGATGGTGATACATATGTATGCACAGTCTTTTAATGATCCGACAAATAAGGCATGCTGGTCCTTTATCGTCTGGTATGGGTCGTCATATTGGATGCCAGACCAATCCTGGAGGGACATATTCTTCCACAGCAGCTGCATAGGAATGGGTCATGCGGCCTTGGGTTTTTTGCTTCCGTCAGTCCCTCTTCTGTTGAATAGCAGCTGTTCCTCTCTGTTCAAACGTGATTGTGCCCTTCATGCATCGCTGTAGCTAGCTTGCTCTGTTGCGGGCGGAAGAGATTGAAGAGCTTTTCATCTTAACGGAACTTGATGTACATGTACACACCCCTGTCAAAATTTCTGAGTGCAACAATCA
>JAPXFY010000015.1:50709293-50711793 GCA_030674185.1 Monoplex corrugatus | reverse complement strand
AGTTGAAATATTGGAGTATGGGTCTTTGGTACTTGAAATTGGAGGTCGCCCAGTAAATATGTTTTGGAAAGATGTTTTCAAAAGCTACATAGAATTAAAAAAAAAATTGATTCATACAACTATAAAGACATATTGATGGAATCCCTATTTTACAATAACAAATTCAAAATTGATGGAAAAGAATTTTATTTTGATGAGTGGGCAGAAGACAATGTTCTTCATGTAAAAGATTTGCTAAAAGAGGACGGTAAATTTATTAATGTTCCAAAACATCTTGCAACGTCCAGTTCAAAGCCTTAGAATTTAGATACTTCGGCTGCGTGAGTTCTATCAAAGAATTCTTGAGAAAAAATAAAATAAAATTAGAAAACAACTATAACGAAGAAACTGAATACCACAAAGCATTCAGCCAAATGATTCGTGCTCCTTAGGGAACAAAAATATTTTATGAAACACTGATTGGTAAACCAGTGTTACCTAATGCATGTGGGGAATGGGAAAGAACTCTGAAAATGGAAATTCCTTGGTCAAATATTTTCAAGGAAACAAAAAGAATAAAAGAAGTAAGGTTAAAATGGTTTCAAATAAAAATTAATTATCGGGTTTTGGTGACAAATTCAATCCTAAAAGATTGGGAGTCATAGAAAACAATAGGTGTAGCTTTAGTGAAGAAGGGAAAGATTCTATTTCGCATTACTTGTGGAAATGTCAACATGTGCAAAGTTTTTGGACAGAATTCACAGAATACATGAAAGGAAAATGTACAAACTGTGATAGATTGGAACTAAATCAATTATTAGTTCTCTTTGGAAATGACAAAACAAAAACAGATAATTGTTTTTTTTTGCACATGTTATTACTAGCAAAATATACTGTTTACAAATGCAGAATAAGAAAAGTAAAACCAACACTTCAATTATTCTTAACAGATCTAAAAGAAGCTTATGAGACAGACAGATATGTATTTAACAATACTATGCAATATGATAAATTTGTACAGAAATGGGCATTATACACAAATTTGATACAAACTGATTAAGACGAAAGGAGTAAAATATTGTTATAAAAGGTTTTTGTCAATAGAAGTCATGTATTATACATATACAATTACATATTTTTTTGCCAAGAAATGTATGCTTTTTATAGCAGCTTTGGTTGAATTTAGTTGACATTGACCACAAGGTGATCGTTGTATAATTGAGCTTGCCCAGTTATATATATATATATATATATATATATATATATATATATATATATAAACGGTGTGTGGACAGTTCAATAAAGTTCTGCAATGCAACTGCCATTAAACACTATGTAAGATGACTATGTATATTATGCTGAACAACATTGAATGATAAACAGAAGGAATAAGTTTATTTAAAGCTTATATTATGCACTGTATTAGATATTGATGTTGAGAAAGACAGAAAGAGAGAATGATATGCTACAGAATATGCAATGCATTATTTTGCGCATTATGAAAAAGGGTTGTGAACATACAACGTTGGCAATGTCTTTCCGTTTGACAATATCTCAACTGTGGTGGCCTGTAGCACATTTGTTCTGAGCTTAAAAAGGCGTCGATGCACAAGTAATTATCTGCCACAACATACTTCCTGATCACTTACACTTTTCCACACAGTTACATTCCACAGGATGCTGGCAGCCAGAGAGCACTAAAAAGTTATGACATAAACGGATACCAGCCACGCCTCTCTCCTTCTCCTGCCACAGGGTACTAAGCGCGCCAAAACCCTAATCAGCATCCTGCAGGCGCGATAGACACCACCAGCCCCTGCCTACTTATTGGTTCTGTTGAGTAATAGCACTTTCCGTCAGGCGACTGAGAGCAGAAAAAAGGGTTGTGAATGAGTGCCAGATAGTACCAGCTAACACCAACATAAAATAATGTTTTTTTTGCATGAAAACGGCAACAGCCCTGGATTTCATTTCATTTTTTTCTATAAGATATATGGAAAGTTAACACATACTCACGGTATCAGCTTCGTGCAACTTAGTTAAATATTTCTTCTTTAGGTACCTAACTTTCAAATGCCATTTTTACAAAACTTACCGCCAGAACGATAATACCTTCTAGCAGGGACCCCTCGATATATGTATTATTATATATATATAATATATATATATTATATATATATATTATATATATATATATATATATATATTACATATATAATGTATGTACATATCGAAAGTAAGTTGATACATATTTTTCAGTCTGCAGTATATGTTTTGTGGACAGAATGAATAAATCACATTATTTGCATACGATGGTATGTCAAACAAACCAAGAAGGAAGCAAAGAAAGAAAACAAATGAGAGAAAAAAAAACAACAAATCCGCAAATCTGAACTACAATAACCAAGAGCACCACAATGACGACAATGAGAATTAAAAGTTTGAAATAAAAAACCCAGCAATAACAACAACAGCAGCAGCAGCAGCAACACAACAACAACAACAACAACAAAGACAAAAT
>JAPXFY010000015.1:50699293-50701793 GCA_030674185.1 Monoplex corrugatus | reverse complement strand
AAACTAGGGTACAGCTTTGTCATGCAGTTTCAGTCCAGAATGGATCTTAATAGCATCATTGTTAGCGACATCATCAACATAAAGTGATAATAATATGTGCCAAAATTCCGTAATTGTTAATGTGTCAGAGGAAATAGGAAAAGAAAAATAATATCAAAGCATGACGAGACAAAGAAGTCACAATGACTGGTTTGTAAAGATAAAAAGCTGTGTTGCTGATTCTTATGTTAACTAAACGTCATCACAATTTAACCCTTTTACTCCCTGTCACCTTCATCTTGCATTGTCAACCATGGCAGTAAAGCAAAAACTTAACCCTTTGAGTCCGTCATCCTATCCACCAGCTTTCTGTTGGATAGGGTGAGGGAGTCAAAGGATTAAATGTTTTGCAGTTGGTGGATAGGGTAAGGGAGTCAGAGGTTGAATCAATATTTTTCTTTCTATCTGTCTTTTTTGTTTTTTTTTGTTTTTTGTTTTTTGAATAGGTTCATCTGTATTATCTGTGACCTCTGAACAGTACTTCAAGTGAACTGAAATAAAACTGACTGCAACTCCTTTTCTCTTCATTTGTTTTTCTTTCCATCGTAGTATTTATCTTTAGACCGAGAGCTACACTCACATCCCGTTAGACATTAACTTATTCATAAATGTACTATACGATCGAGCAAAGGTAAGGGGTTGGAACTAAACAGCAGGAATGCTGAAGTCACGGTGATCAGTAAAAAACATGAAATCCCCTCATGCAAAATAACAGCAAATGGCACAACCTTGACACAGGTTGATAAATTCAAATACCTGGGAACGATCATTTCATCAGACGGCAGATGCACATCATAAATAGCCAGCAGAATCGGCCAAGACAAAACAACATTCAAGAAGATGAAAAAGATTCTTACCAACAAATGCCTATCAATTAACATCAGGAAGAGAGTTCTTGAATGTTATATACAACCAATACTGTTATACGGTTGTGAGGCGTGGACAGTCAACAAGCAAAGCCAGAACAAGATTGAGGCAGCCGAGATGTTGTTTCTAAGAAGAAACTTGAGAGTTCCATGGACAGCAAAGAAAACAAACGAGACAGTCTTGATGGAGGCAGACACAAGTAGATCATTGATAAGGAAGATTAGGAAAAGAGAGGCAACATGTATACGCCATTTTATAAGGAAAGGGGAATTGGAGCACCTGGTCACAACGGGAAAGCTGGAGGGAAAGAGAGCACCAGGTGGACCCAGGGAGAAGATACTAGACGGACTTGCAGAGTGGCTGAAGACAAAGAGGGTGGAAGAGATGCTCGAGGCAACAAGAGACAATGACAAATGGAAGTTCATGATCGCCAACGCCATGAGGCAAGGCACCTGATGATGATGATGATGCTGATGATGCTGATGATGATGATGATGATGATGATCGATTGCTGCTTTGAATAGAGGTAGAGCATTGACCTGCCATCGTACCTGCATGAGTTTGCAAGAGTGCAAAACACCAGCCGTAGAACTTGGTATGTCCGTGAGGCTTCCAGTCTACCCAGCTGTAAATGGGTACATTTAGGGAAAGGTAAAAGTAGAGAGAGAGAGAGAGAGAGAGAGAGAGACAGAGAGACAGAGAGACATAGAGAGACAGACAGAGAGAGTGAGAGACAGACAGACAGACAGACAGACAGAGACAGAGAAAGAGAAAGAGTCAGAGGGAGGGACGGAGGGAGAGAGATGGAGGGAGAGACGGAGGGAGAGAGATGGAGGGAGAGAGAGAGGGAGAGAGACAGAGACAGAGACACAGAGAGAGAAACATAGAGAGACAGAGAGAGAAAGAGAGAGAAAGAGAGACAGGGAGAGGAGATGGCCACCGCCTTCATAATGCTGGCTCCGGGGAAAATGACTCCTCTATAACCTGAAGGTTAGACAACCCTTTCAATACACGATGGACTTTGCAGATGGTGAATCTGTTAGGCTTTTTTTCACTGAGTACATCAGTATCGAAAATTGTGTTTTCGCATCATAGCATGTCTTCAGAGACATACCGATTTGCCATTTCCCATTTCGCTATATGCTAAATGTATCACGTTTATCGGTTGAGTAAGAACGTAGGGCTTTTAGTATCAGCTCGCCATATCATCTCATATTTCAGCCATCGAAAATCCGTTGTTGGATGTAGGCCTTCCCCAGCTGCTTCCATTCACTTCGTTCCAGCGCTTTTTTTTCTCCAGTTCTTGTAAAATCCATCTATGTCGTCTCTCCATCTAGTTTACTGTCTTCCTGTATTGCGAGTGCCGTCTCTTGGTATCCAGAACGTAGTTTTTGTTGTCCAACGATTGTCAATTCTCCGGGTGAGATATCCTGCCCGGTTCCGTTTCAGTTTGTTGATGGTTTCCAGGATGCCTCGCACTTTTGTTCTTTCTCTGATCCACTGAGCCGATTTGCGATCTTTCCAGGTGATACCAAGCATGATTCTTTCATGTGCTCGCTGCATGGTTCTTAGTTTCAAAAGGAGTTGTTTCGTA
>JAPXFY010000015.1:50684293-50694293 GCA_030674185.1 Monoplex corrugatus | reverse complement strand
GAGAGAGAGAGAGCGAGACAGACAGACAGACAGATAGATAGACAGACAGAGAAAGAGAGACAGAGAGAGAGAGAGAAAGAGAAAGAGAGACAGACAGACAAAGAGAGACAGAGAGACAGACAGAGAGAGAGAGACACACACAGAGAAAGACAGAGAGAGAAAGACAATCCGTTGACAACAGAAAATGCCAATTGATGTTGTCTACAGGAAGAGGGAGTGAGAGAGAACTTCCTTCTGACGCTCATCATTTTAGCTCTGTGGACTGCCAGCCTCACACAATTCACTTTTGTGCTCACCGCCACCAAGTCCAAGCGCATGCGCCCTGTTCTTTACCATTCCGGAAGTACCACCTCCGCCATTAACATCAGAGGAAAGTCTTGCTGTCCTACTGAGGTGAGATCAATTATGTGACAGTTTTGATTTTGAAATGAACAGATACCAGCCGAAAAGGATGTCTTTGTTCTCTCTCTGTGTCTCTCTCTGTGTGTCTCTCTCTGTCTCTCTGTCTCTGTCT
Source organism: Monoplex corrugatus (assembly GCA_030674185.1). Taxonomy (NCBI): domain Eukaryota; kingdom Metazoa; phylum Mollusca; class Gastropoda; order Littorinimorpha; family Ranellidae; genus Monoplex; species Monoplex corrugatus. The sequence continues at coordinate 50,693,779 of JAPXFY010000015.1, read as the reverse complement.
CTCTCTGTCTCTGTCTCTGTCTCTCTATCTCTTTCTTTCTCTCTCTCTCTCTCTCTCTCTCTCTCTCTCTCTCTCTCTCTCTCTCTAACATAAATAAATTTTCTGAAATCTGAAGTCTCTCTTTGTCTCTCTGTTTCTGTCCACGTGTCTGTCTGTTTCTCTCCGGCTTACTGGTTTGCTTGTTCGCTTGTTGACACGCTATTGAATCTTTCGTGTGTTGGATTTTGCAGTATATCCAATTCTGCCAGAAGTGTTTTGTTTATGTCTGCATTTGTTGATGTGTGTGACTGGTGTAGACCTCATTCAAATGAGGATTCAGATGTTTCATTGATTTTTTTTCCAGTATACAAATTTAACACATTCTCTTTTTTCAGCATTTATTTTGGCATTAGTTACAATGTAATTCAACTGGTTTTCTAATTTCGCATTATTTTAATGTTTTTATCATGTTGTAATTCATTTGTGGTAGTGTGGACATTCCACAGGCGAGATCTGGATAATACAAAAGAAAGCTGTTTTATTTAAATGTCAACTACACTCGAAAGTAAAATTTTATTTTCATTCTTATTACATCTCTTTTTCCCTCCTCCCTGTCTCTGCACATCAGGCACATTTTAAAGCTGACTATAAATCAGAACTGAGTAAGACACAATCAGCAGATTTCTTGTATCCAAATTTTTAGATTTCAATGATCAAACGTAGCGTCAAAAACTTTATCTCCTGCTGAATATCCATTGTGGAGTTTTGTGTCAAAAATTATCGTAACCAATCGATCAAACATATAAGCAAGGAGCAAGGCAAATACGCGATATGCTAACAAATCTCACAACCCCATGCGCTTTGCCTTCAACAGCTAGCTACTTAAGGAACACATGAATGAGTGATAATCAAAACCAGACTCCGATTATTGTAATATTATTCATGGAGACCACAGTTTCATTCATTCAGTTTCATCAAAGACAACGTCTCCGCATTCAGAATAAATTTTACATGCACTTACGCCACTGTCACGAAGTGATGGAAAAGATTTGATATGATCATGGCATAAGCCATATAAAGCCTGCACATAAGCCCTGTGTGTCGTCAAGGTCTTGTCTTATCCAACGTATGGGTTTTATATCTTATGTCTGTTCAGTTTATCATTGGAACAGCCTCGGCTACACTGGAATACAATTGACATGTGTATGTACATATATAATGTATTAAAAAAATTTCATTTGGAGACCATGTTTATAAACATGGCAATGATAGGCACCATAGGTAGCCAGTCTCTGTTACGTCTTCAATAACAATGATTAGTATTACTGTGATGGGGTGGCCCTCAATAATCCTCCGAGTACAGCTGCAGGACCCCGAGAATGACAGAGTTTACAATGAAAACGTGACTTGCACAGCGACATATTCTGTCTCTTGGACCGGCGACTATTTCCCCATTGGTACAATACTCAATCACAGACTTGGATGTGACAAGGACTGTAGTCATCTGCAATGTAGATGTCCTACCTGCATGGCCTTGCCATTGCAACAGGCGGTCATCAATAAACCCACGGCAGTTACCTGTACGATACATTCGCTTGAGAATTAACCACAGTAAATTTAGGTCATCTGAGAAACCTCGGCTGATTTCAACTGGTATGTTTGGCTCCCACCATTGGCTTTAAAGCCAAACACTTTCATCTACCGTATTGCCGCTTATATTACTGTCTGTTGAGTTAGTCACTATATGAGGCATTAAGTCAGTTATTACTGAGTTTTGCAGCGCATTCATCAACAGTGATGTATTTCATTTTCTAAACGTTGGTAACAGAGAGGACCGTTCTTCTCACAGTTGCGTTTGCAATTAAAAATAACCTCTTCCTCCAAATCAAACCAAACCAAACCAAACAACCCAACCCAACCCAACCAACCCAACCCAACCAACCAAACCAAACCAAACCAAAACCCAACCAAACCAACCAACCAACCAAACCAAACCAAACCAAACCAAACCAACCAAACCAAATCAAACCAAACCCAAACCAAACCAAACCAAACCAAACCAAACCAAACCAAACCAAACCAAACCAAACCAAACCAAACCAACTCAACCCAAACAACAAACCAACCAAACCAAAACCAAACCCAAACACAAACCACACCAACCCAAACCAAACGAACCACCAAACCAAACCAAACCAAACCAAACCAAACAACCAAACCAAACCAAACCACAACCAAACCAACCAAACCAAAAAAAACAAACAAAAAAACCACCCAACCAAACAACATAGAACAAAAACAAAACAAAACAAACTCCCTGCAACATCATTATCAACAAAAAAACAGCTAATCACCTTGCTTAGACTGCTCTTTTAGTCAAGATAATAATTTACGTCGACCATGCAGAAATAGAATTCCCCTAATAAATTATCTTATTCGTTAACATATTATCCTTAAGAAAGTCTGCAGTTCGTTTTCTTTAATTGTAACTGTTGCTTATGGAAATGAAAGACGAAGCAGCCAAGTGGAAAAGCATGCAGCAATAAAGGCCAGAACCAACTATGCAGAGCGTTCCATTGAGTGTCCAGTATGCAGCCGCCTGTGTGCATCTGACTTTGGCCTGATATCCCACATGAGGGTACACAACTAAAATGCTAGGTGGGCTTTATCGACCACGATAGTCGACCATATATATATATATATGTATATATCCATGATAGTCGACCATATATACTGTTATCCAAAACAAGTGTGACTGCCTGCGTTCAAGCAAACAGGAACCAGAAAAAAAAACCAAGAAAAAAGAATAAGAACGCTTATTTAATACAAACAAGACAGGCACATTCGGCAAATTGTTTTGTCAAGCGTAAGATCACAAAAAACAAACGCCAGATACACAAATTAGGAGAAAAGATTGAAACTTCCCTGACGCTGGGTCCAGTGTGAGAAAAGAACTGTTTGTTTGTAATCTTACACTTGACAAGGCCAGTTGGCCGAAAATTCGCGCCTGTCTTGTCTTGTTGTATTAAATACGCGTTCTTAATCTTTTTTCGTGTTTATCTGGTTCATATATACTGTTGCTGTGTTGCAGGTGTTGTCCATAGTGATCAGCATGATGCTGCAGGATGGGCCCTTCCTCGTCCTCCGTCTTCTCCTCATCTTCCGTTACGAAGTGCTGAGCTACACCAACATCTTCTTCACTTCCAAGAACACTCTGGTGCTGGTCCTCCAGTTTTACCGTCTGGTCGTCCTCTTCTCTCAGAAGAAACAGGAGGACGCCGGGCCGGCCAAACCAGAGAAGACCTACTCTGCTGAAGGAAGCAGCCAGCACGGGTCTGCAGGAGACCTCAGAGGTCGCCGCGTTCGGAGAGCAGACCCGGCGGCAGTTAAAATCACACGCAAATACGATATCGCCGATGTCGTTGGCCTGACGTCAGACGAAGACGATGACATCATGGAACCACCACCACCACCACCACCAATGGACGTAAGACGTCACAGGGTGAAAGCGGAGTCCCCAAGGAAGAGCCCAGCCACCGTCAGACGCGAGTCGTTCAAAAGACAAAGGCAGGAGGAGAGAGAGTCTCCGCATTCGTCGACGGAACGGGAGTATGACGGGAACTGCCCTACAGGGACGCCGTCTTCCCACAGCTCCTACCCTCACTCTGACATGGAGAGGCACGCTGTCAAACGCCTGAAGACCAAGCCTGGGCGAAGGAAGGCGAGCGAGGACAGCACGCGCGGCAGCATGAGTGACTCTAGAGAGGAGATCCGCAAGGGTCGGGGTGGTGGGAAGAAAGAGGTCCGCAGGCAGAGGTCGGCTAAAGAACACTGGGAGGACGTGAAGACCCTGGCCAAGTCCATCGCCTTTGTCAACGAGGCTGGCAAGTACAAGACGCTGGTGCTGAAACCGATAGAGACCACCAAACACCAGACCGTCTACATTGTGGAATCGGAGCACGAGGGTAGACCCTTAAGGCATGTTTAAGAGAAACAATGACATTGGATTTTTTTTTTTCATTTGGTCAAACTGAGCACAAGACACTGTAAAATCTGATCTTCACCGGGTGATGTTTCTTGATACTCTCGTCATAAATACTCATAAGTAGCGATACTAATTGGCACTCTATTATTGACTTATCATGTCCAAACTCACAGTCAGCTAATCAAATCGATGTCTAAAAACAATTTTATAGGTCCAAAATTCGGTCCACTTGGATTTTACATATTTCTAATTTCTAATACCTAATCTTGAGTTTCAGAAAGTCCTATCATATCATATATTTGAGTGAAAGCGTTATGAACAGCAGTTCTTTATCAGACTTGTTTGTTTTAACACTTTTTATGGGAGTATTACTTTCCTTTTCAAAAATACGCTCAAAAGTTCAACAAAAGGGAAAACTACCACAGATAACTGATTTGTGGTGTGTTTGTGTGTGTGTGTGTGTGGTGTGTGTGTGTGTGTGTGTGTGTGTGTGTGTGTGTGGTGTGTGTGTGTTCGTTTGTTCTTTAATTTACGTCTTTTCACTATAAGTGTGTGTGTGTGTGTGTGTGTGTGTGTGTGTGTGTGTGTGTGTGTGTGTGTGTGTGTGTGTGTGTGTGTTGTCTGTGTGTGTGTGTTCATTCATAAACGTTGAATACTTAAGGTGAGTTTAAATCTCATCTGCTAAAATTTTGCTCTTAATCTGGTTTTCAATTGTGGGTCACAGTTGCCAGAAATTGAAGATCTAATGATACGTACTGAAGTACTGAAGGTTTACTAACAAGGATCGATAGGTTTTGACAAATGTAATTGACTTCTGAACAATCCATGACCTAATCGCAAGAAAAGTCATTAGTTTTGAACAATAACTGAAGGTCTTCTGGAAAATAAAGTCATGGCTTTTGGCATGGATTAATGGATCATCATTTGAACTGAGGAGTAATGACAAATATTGGTGATAATGACTGATGGTGTTTGACAAGGATTGGGGGTCCCGAGGATACGAAAAACTAATGCTGTTTGGACAAAGACTAAATATTTTTTGACGAAAATTGATGGTCTTATAAATAAAGTGGTCGTCGTGACAAGATTGAATAATTTTCTAGACTGCCCATGCTTTTCTCTTTGCACTCTGTACATTTCCTCTCGGTCTTTACGTTCTTCATCTGACTCATGACGCTTTTCAGCAAACCGCATCAAACGTTAATTTAATCTCATTGCTTCTGTTCTTTTCTGTCTACGGGCTCTATCTCTATTTTTACCCTATAGACAGACATACAGACAGACAGACAGACAGACAGACAGACAGACAGAGGATTGGGGTCGGGGATGGGGGCAGAGGACTGTGTATTGTATATAGGATACCGACAAAAGTCTATAAGACACCTACATTTCTGCAATATCAAGGTGCCTACATCTATTATTATCTACCTCTGCATGTTATGTTCACAAATATATTGCAGTCTGTGATAGAATGTAGCAAAACATTGTTTGAGCAGATCGTTATTATTTTTACAATGTAGTGCGCAACCTTACATTTAAATGCATCTTTCACCGAAACCAGACACACACGAACGAAGATACGGAACGCGTATTCAATTTACAAAACAAGACAGGCGCAAATTTTCGCCCAAATGGCCTTTGTCAAATGTACACAAAAACAAACAAACAAACAATAACGTCTTAATTATACAAAACTTAGAACACAAACAACCACAGCCAAATTCCCTTGACCAACCAGCCAACCAACCAATCAAACCAATCAACCAACCAACCAACCAATCAACCAACCAACTAACCATCCGACCAACCAACCAAACAACCAACCAGTCAGCCAGCCAGCCAGCCAACCAACCAACCAACCAGCCAATCAACCAACCAATCAACTAACCAACTAACCAAACCAACAAACCAAACAAAAACCATCCAACCAACCAACCAACCAACCAACCAACCAACCAACCGACCGACCAACCAACCAACCAACCAACCAACCAACCAACCAACCAACCAATCAACCATCCAATCAATCAACCAACCAACCAACCAATCAACCAACCAACCAACCAACCAACCAACCAACCAACCAACCAACCAACCAACCAACCAAAAGACTAACAGTTTTCAAGCGTTCCAATTTTTCTCTGAATACGTGTATACGCGTTGTTTTGCCTGTACTGTGCGAGCAATATGTTGCTGCAAACTCCGTCCTCAGTAGGACATACATATGGGGTATTTTCATTTCTCTGTGAGCCACCGTGATACTGATATTGCTTAAGGATCTGTAAGGTTCATACATGATTTCTGTGTGCGTATACACAGAAAGAGAGCTTACGCACTAACAGGTGTGCACACATGTTTACCTAGGATATTGAAAATATCTACCCTTTATCCACTAAGCTGGAAGTACACGGGAAGGATCGAACCCAGACCTTTCATTGGAAGAATGATGTCTTATCCACTCGACAACCGCGCTGTTAATTGATATAAATCATAAAGTTCGTATGAATTGTGGTGACTGGAAAGTAGGACCGAGAAATGAGATGTTCTAGGGGTAGAGAGTGAATTCTGCAATGTGAAATGGATGGTGCCATATTATTGTTTTTATTTGAGGAGAGTAAAATGTTGGAAATTACCAAATTGTAACGCACTCGTTGAATGTCTTTCTTGAGTGAAAGTAATACAGTGACAAATACATACATGTATATTATACATATATCTATACTATATCTATATCTATACTATATCTATATCTATGTCTATATCTATGTCTATATCTATGTCTATATCTAAATCTATCTATCTATCTATCTATCTAATTATCTGTCTATCTATGTACTATCTATCTATATACATTTATATACATATATAATATACATGTAAATACACACACATATATATTTATGTATACATATTATATATTATATATACATATACAATATATATATGTATATATATATATAATATATATATATATATAATAATTATATATATATATATATTATATGTGTGTGTGTGTGTGTGTGGGTGTGTGTGTGTGTGTGTGTGTGTGTGTGTGTGCATTCTGTATTTCCAGAAATGCACACACACATGCCTATGTATACATGGATTTAAATGTATGTATATAATGTATATGATTAATGTATATATGTATATATGCATATATATATATATATATACATATAATATATATAGATACCTGTATACATAGGCATGCATGTGTACCATAAATATGTATAATGATTAAAAGAATACATGAAATGAAATGATATACGTTAAAGTGAGAATGAAATAACATATTTTTACTGCTAAATACTGGAGTATAGAATTGCACCACTGGAGAAATGTCTCATCAACATGTGTCTGTTGTTTTGTAGATATTTCTGAAAGATATGCATTTTTGAATTAATTCTTGAAAATGAACAGATGCTTTTGTCTTGAAAGTACTGGGAAGGAGTTCCACGTTGTTCAGCTTAAAAAAGAGACAGATTTCTTTCTGCACGAATCACTTTCAAAACATAAGATCCTTGAGGACTTAGTGCTTTTGAGGGCTTGGAGGTCAGAAGAAGATCGACATACATGTTGGTGTGGTGTTCGAATTGAGACATTGAAAGTAAGTTGTGGAAACTTTATTCTCGATTCATGCTTTGACTGGAAGCCAAAGTCATTTGGTAAAAGTGCTTTTGCGATCCATTGTTTGATTTCACGAAGCGCTAGTTGAGCTGAAGTTTTGAAATCGTTGGAATTTACATGCTAATCAAACAGATCAGCATGTGAATGATTTCCTTTGTGCAAAAATTGTAGAAATTATCGTTATTTCCTTTGTGCAAAAATTGTAGAAATTGTCATGTCATAATGACCTTCGAAATCGAACGTACACGTATCTGACAGATCGTTGGGTAGGCTGTTCTTTCCTTCATCCCTGACATTTCATGTACTTTTCTAACTGCAGATTTTCATTCTTTTTCTTCATCTCCGTGATTACCTTTGTGGTGCAATCTATATGCACAATGAATAACTTACTGTCCTCAATTGCACCATGTCTGCGTGTCCGGTCACAAGTTCTATTTTTTTTACTTCCAGGAATTGTTTTTCATCTCTCTTTTCTTTTTCATTTTTCAACTGCAATTGCGGTCTCAGCAATTGCTTTATTTCAAACCGGGACATATTTTGTTACTTGGCTGAATGTGATCTCAACAATTACTTTACTCCAAACTGAGGCATTTTTAGACGTGTTTGAATTGAAGATACATACATTGTTGTTAATGAACATGAACTAAATACAAAAGATACTTATTTTCTTGGACTGCATAAATGAACAAGATGTCGTTTTTGTATGCATTTTACTCTTCTATAGAATTAGATAGATTCCTGATTATCCCGTGATAAGATACAGAAATGAGCACAATACACTGCAGAATGTTGTTCGTCAGACTGTGTTCCTATTTTCTGGTCCCTAGTTGAGACCATCTTGAGACTCTGCCGAAGCTAATTACTGTCTTCAATGAACAGTCTGCCAGATGTCGTTGTCATTTTAGGACATCATACGTATATTTGAGTTAAACTGATTATCTTTCCCTTCACCCTCAACCAGTATTGTGCATGTTTAACTTTACCTGAACTATATCTATGAGATTTTCTTAGCGCAACAGACTACCGACTGGAAGATTGTGGAATCCCCATCACTCCATTCAAAAACCATTGTGAGATTTTTCGGCTCTAACCGGCTCCTACCCAGAGTTGGGCGTGCTACGGGCTAATTGGGAAGACTGGGATCACACAGTCGAGTCTCATCCACTTCAAGGAAACGTCATTGAGGGTGTTGCTCAAATCTTCAGACCAGCGCTGGAGGTGTCTGTATCTCTCGGGCCTGGTTGACGCCAGGATATATTATGATAGTAAGCCTAGAGTACAACCCTGTCACACAGTCTCAATCCTAGATGGATCTCCATAGCATCATGATTATCATCCTCATCGGCATCGTCATCACTGCATTGTAAAAACTGTGCCAGCCTTCTGTAGCCATAAAGGTGGCGTAGAAAACTGAACAGGGGAAAAAAGGTGAGCACAAAGGTAACCTCCCTGAGTGCGATGATCCTAAAACATTTGTCTTCTTCTTTTCATGTAGGTACACAGTTGTGCATGCATGCCTGCCTTCATTTAGAATCATATCCCTTTCTCCTGCAGCCCACTAAAATTAATTAAAGAGAAAAAAGAAAAGCCATACCAAACTCAACTTCACCGATTTCACTTCCAGAGTAGAATGTGTACCTATCTTTGTCCTCGGACATTTCATTCCTCTTTTAAAGATGTTGGACTGTCCATTTTGTACTTTTTTTAGTTGGGCAGTGTTCTATTGTTTGATTCGATTAAATTGTTTGGTAAATTGTCAAGTGATGAGATTTTGCTGTACAGTTTGTTGATTGATATCATCAACACTTCCGTTTGGATTTTTTCTTCTTTTTTCTTTGAGTGATTTGTTGTTATCAACAAACTTTGGTGATGATAATGATGATGATTATGAC
>JAPXFY010000015.1:50674293-50679293 GCA_030674185.1 Monoplex corrugatus | reverse complement strand
CAGAAAATGAAACTGATTATGTTTTCATCAACACCAGACAAAAAATTTGTATATCTCTGTTTACATCAACACAAAACACACAGAGAAAATTAAGTCTGTTTATATCGACACAAACATAAAATGACAATAATTATGTTGAAACCAACACAAGAGAGAAAATAACAATGATTCTAATTACACCAGCACAAAACAGCAAATAAAAATAATCATGTTGTCACCAGTACAAGACAGAAAATAATAGAATTATCTACATCAATACAAAACAGAAAGCAAAAACAATTATCTGTTAAAAAAAACAAGGCGGAAAACAAAATAATTATCTATCAACATAAAAGAGAGGAAGAACTAATTATCTACATCAACACAGGATAGACAACAAAAATAATTATCTACATCAACGTAAAAAAAAAAAATAAAAATATTCATCTACATCAATACAGGACAGAAAATGAAGGCAACAATCTACATCAATACAGGACAGAAAATGAAGGCAACAATCTACATAGACACAGGACAGAAAATGAAGGCAACAATCTACATCAACACAGGACAGAAAATGAAGGCAACAATCTACATAGACACAGGACAGAAAATGAAGGCAACAATCTACATAGACACAGGACAGAAAATGAAGGCAACAATCTACATAGACACAGGACAGAAAATGAAGGCAACAATCTACATTGACACAGGACAGAAAATGAAGGCAACAATCTACATCAACACAGGACAGAAAATGAAGGCAACAATCTACATAGACACAGGACAGAAAATGAAGACAACAATCTACATAGACACAGGACAGAAAATGAAGGCAACAATCTACATCAACACAGGACAGAAAATGAAGGCAACAATCTACATAGACACAGGACAGAAAATGAAGACAACAATCTACATAGACACAGGACAGAAAATGAAGGCAACAATTTACATAGACACAGGACAGAAAATGAAGGCAACAATCTACATTGACACAGGACAGAAAATGAAGGCAACAATCTACATCAACACAGGACAGAAAATGAAGGCAACAATCTACATTGACACAGGACAGAAAATGAAGGCAACAATCTACATTAGACACAGGACAGAAAATGAAGGCAACAATCTACATTGATACAGGACAGAAAATGAAGGCAACAATCTACATAGACACAGGACGGAAAATGAAGGCAACAATCTACATAGACACAGGACGGAAAATGAAGGCAACAATCTACATAGACACAGGACGGAAAATGAAGGCAACAATCTACATAGACACAGGACGGAAAATGAAGGCAACAATCTCCATAGACACAGAACAGAAATGGAAGGCAACAATCTACATCAACACAGGACAGAAAATGAAGGCAACAATCTACATAGACACAGGACAGAAAATGAAGGCAACAATCTACATAGACACAGAACAGAAATGGAAGGCAACAATAAAAACGGATGATAATGAAGAAACACTCCATACGTGCGAAAATGAAAAATCAGATTCATAACTCAGATTCAAAGTTTAAGGAAAACCCTGAAAAGACTTACACGTAAAATTGGCAATTGCACTTTCGTTAACTATGGTGCAGATTAAATCTTTCTACAGTTCTCGGAAGGAAAATCGACCACTACTTATAATGGCATCGAAAATGAAGGCAAATATCACATAGAAAGATATATTTAACATTATGTACCTATAGAAAGAGGAAAATAGGTATTTCATTGACACAAATGTGAAAATAAGGAACAATTTTCAAAAAAAAAATTACGAAAAGTCTGACACAAGTCAAATAAACTACAGGCAACTGTATGTCCAAATATACTTATCTATCTACAAATAAAAAAAAAGATCAACAATAAACCAGCAATTACCTGGTGATATTAATTCATAAATGGCAGTTTTGATTACTTAATGAAGGTCATAACCTGTCATAGACTTCAGAAATATACTGCCAATATTTTTACCTATTCTGGACGTAAATGATTCAACATCTCATACACAGGAAAATGTGGCAACAATCTCATAGACACAGACGAATGAGCACATACAACAAAAGATGGAGCACACCTGACCAGAATGCAATATTAGCCTCTAGCTAAAGGACAAAATGAAGAAAATGATCTACATAGACAGACCAGAAAATAAGCAAAATACATTATCATGACAGTATAAATGCAACCAAAACACAAGAAAAAAGTCGTAATATGAAGCAACAATCATAAAAGCACAATAATTATGAAGCCAATACAACAAAATAACAAGACGAAAATAACAAACAACTACATAAACAGAGGAAAATAAGTCAGGACAATACAAAGACACAGAAAAATTGAAGCAACAATACCAAATAGACACGAAAAAAATTATTGTAAGAAAAAAAGGCGGAAACAAATATACACAAAAAATGAAGGAAAACTAAATAAGACTACACAAGAAGGCACAATATTATCTATAAAAAAAGACAGAAAATGAATATCAATCACACAACAAATAATTACACAACAAAAAGAAGGAAGCAATATCTAATCAACACGGACAGAAAAATATAACAGCAAAGAGGAAACTAAATAATCACAGACAAAAAGGAAGGAAAATATCTACAATAAAGGAGAAGAATAAGCAATCATCTACATCAAACAGGACAGAAAATTAATCAACAACTACATAGAAAGGAGGAAAATAGAATGCAACAATCAGATAGCAACAAAAATGAAAAAAAATTATCTGAACACAACACAAAATGAAAAAATCAATTAATCAACACAGGACAAAAAGAAAAAAGTACTTATCAACACAAGATGGGGAAAAGAAACGAAACTGAAAATAATTTTGTAATAACATCAACACCAACACAACAAACAAAAAAAAAACACGAAACTTATAAATGTTATATCAATCACCCATCATTCATTGTCACCACGTGGAGAAATCATAATATTTTGTCCTGCAAGAATATATGTACTTCTTCCACCCTGTCTGTCTTCATCCACCCATGCAAACTGTGCCTATTTTTCTCCCTAGGTCTACCTGGTGCTCTTTTTCCCTTCAACTTTTTCTGTTGTAACCAGGTGTTCTAATTCCTCTTGCCTCATAAAATATCCCCGTAAATGTTGCTTGTCTTTTCGTTATCTTCTTCATTAATGTCCTTTTTGTGTCTGCTTATATCAATAGGAGACAGAAAACGAACAGAATTCTGCAGACACCACACTTACCAACAGAGGTGCTTGCAACAGATCATCGCATCCTGCTCCTCCACAAGGCACTCCCCACCCCATCCCCACTCCCCCACTTCCTTCACCCACCCTCCCAGCCTCTCTCTACCCATCCACCCCCCCCCACCACCGCACACACCCTAACAATTCTTTTCCTCTGACCCAAGAGCGTAGTTATGGAATGAGTTAGGGTCTTATTCACCCTCCGTTGACCCTGTTCACCTTCTCTTTCCCATTCATACCCAGTACCCGACAACTAACCACCCGTCACCACATCCCCCCCTAACCCCCACCCGTTAGGAGAGAAGAGCTTTCGTCTCCTATTGGTGGCCAGCGAGTAACGCGGGGTACTATTTTAGAGGTCTTGATTTGTCGGGTACATGCACATGATCAGATCACCAGCTCCAGTTACAAGCGGGGAAAGGTTGCAGTGATTGTTGTTTCAATTTTGTTCTGAAGACTTTTTTTGATAGTTTCAGAGTGAGCTAGCTTCCTCTGTCTGGATTGATTTCAAGATATTGTGGACTGAATGCCTTGCCAAGCTGTGAGGTAATGTTAATTTTTTTTATGTTCATTTTTTTTTCTTTTTTCTTTGTTGTCTGTTTGTCTTGTTATTTTTTATTAAAAAAAGAATGTTCCACTGTCCTTTCTGTTTTATCTCACACATTCTTTTTCTTTGTTGATGTCCTTTTCCATGTTTCTCAGGTTTTATTGTTTATTACTATTATTGTTTCATTGTTATTATCATTATTATTATTATATGTTGTTATTATTATTATAATTTTATTTTTTATCATTATATCTATCATTATTATATCATATTATAGTTACTATTATTATTATTATTACTATTATTTTTTTTCATTATTATTATTTATCATCTCTTCTCTTTTTATTTCTCATTTTCTTATCATTCTCTTTTATTATTCTTCTTATTCATTTTCTCTTTTTCTTTTTATTCTTCTTTTCATTTTCTTCTTTTCCATCTTTCGTTATTGATTTCTTGATTATTGATTGATTCTTCTTCTTTTAATGTAATTGATGATGATGATGACCATAGCAGCAGCTAGATAGTAGTCAGTAGTAGTAGTAGTAGTAGTAGTAGTAGTAGTAGTAGTAGTAGTAGTAGTAGTAGTATATATTAGTAGTAATGTATAATAGCAGTATTATCATTGTTACTTTTGTCATTGGATTTGGAGTTTGTTCAAGAGGGATTCATTGCACTCGATTAATTCCATATGCGCTCCATCCGAATCTGTCAACAGTCATCCGACAGATTCCCTGAGCCTGCACAAAACCCTATGTCATTACTGACATCATCATCTACTATTCATGTAGTCAGTTATCAGCTTCACTATGAGTTATGTTAGTCTTATCTGTTGCGTTTTATCAATGTTGCTGTTAATAGGCTCTGTACAATGTTCACAAGAATACTGATTTGACATGAATATTTTTTTGACACACACACACAACACTACACACACACACACAACAACACACAACACACACACACACACACAACACACACCACACACACACACACACACACACCACACACACATACACACACCACACCACCACACACCACCACCACTCACCACCACAACACACCATACAACCAAATACAACCATAAAGCTGAGTAGATCCAAATTCACCGAGACAAAGTCACAGTTCTACCCCTCCCCCTCCTCCTTCAGTTTTGAATGATAAGATGATGGAACAGAAGGGACAATACGAATTGTCGAACGATCAGTGGTTTAAACGAGCTCAGCTTAGTCTAAAGTGTTTGGTAATGAAA
>JAPXFY010000015.1:50664293-50671793 GCA_030674185.1 Monoplex corrugatus | reverse complement strand
AGCAAAGGAGAAACTGAACAGTATTACGTCATCAGTGGTAACATCAACAGAATCACCAGCATCATCGCCAGCAACAACCGAGACGAGTATGTTTGCTGCTGATACTGTCAGTGAAAGTCTATCTCCGAAGAGAACGCCGCCCACCAAAGACCACCAGCATGAAGGTATGTATGGGGATGGGAACTTGGAGGGACTAAATAGGGTGATAGATATAGACAAATTAACAAATCATTTAAAAAATGCTTTATATATCTGCTTATTCATCCAGACGAACAAACAAATTCTTTCTAAAACACTTCATCTATATGTTTTTTCATATAGACGAACTTACAAATCCTTTCTAAAACACTTTATCTATCTGCTTATTCATCTAACCCAAAAAGTCTGAAACCAACCAATCGACATACTGCAACATCTCTGTGAGCAAAAGTTGTTTAACTATTTTCATTCCTATAGTCATGTATTTATTTTTTTTTATGAATCTTATTTACTTTATTTCATTTCATTTTGTCTTGTTTTATTTTATTTTGGTTTCTTTTGTTTAGTTTTATACTATTTTATTTTTCATTTCATTTTATTTTATTGATTATTTTTATTTTTTGTTTATTTTTATTTTATTTTATTTCATGTTCTTTTCTTTTATCTTATTTGGAATTCACTCCCTTATTCATTAAACCATTTTGACCAAATGAAAATTCGCATGCCTCAGTCATCTGACGTAAATAAATTGATTGTTAACAATCATGTATTGTATTTCATGTCTTGTATATGTCTAAAACATAATTATTTTGAACCACATGACCACCTCACACAACAGAGAGAGAAAGAGGGAAGGACAAAGAGAGAGAGAGAGAGAGAGAGAGAGAGAGAGAGAGAGAAGAGAGACAGAGACAGAGAGAGACAGAGAGACAGAGACAGAGACAGAGATAGAGACAGTAGAGACAGAGAGACAGAGACACACAAAAAAAAAAAAAGAGAGAGAGAGAGAGAGAGAGAGAGAGAGAGAGAGAGAGAGAGAACTCAGAATTCAGAACTCAGAATTTTTAATGTACATCGGCCTTAGGCCACAATACAATAGTCGGTGGGAGGGGGGGGGGGGGGAGATAGGGTTTTTGTGTATTACACCAATATTGCAATGCGCATGATTGCATCGTCGAACATTGACACTTTCCTCGCTTTCCTCAGTTGAATACTTCGTTGATGTAACAGTCAACAGATCTTTCTTTTGCTGACTAAATCTAACATTTAATGAAGTAATACACTAAATAGTACTTGATTATAATTAAGCTTCATCAGTGCATTAAGGCATCAAACAAGTCATAAAGATATTTAATACATATACATATATCGTTCCATTCCTCCATCTACTGATCAAGCAATTAGTCGAGAGAGAGAGAGAGAGAGAGAGAGAGAGAGAGAGAGAGAGAGAGAGAGAGAGAGAGAGAGAGAGAGAGATCAACATATGAATTGTACTCAATATTTCAGGTATGCATTTATTTGTCTATTTATTCTTTGCTTCTATACTTATTTACATCTTGGATCTGTTTTTGAGTACTATGTCTGAGAACATCTTTCACAATGATCTGAATTGATACTCTTTGTATTAACTAAGTAAATGGTTAATTATTTGAAATCAGTGTATATATTCTTTGTATTTTTTCAAGAGATTTGTTACGATCTAAGTAAAATCCACGGCGTTCATAACGGTTTAAACGGTAAAAAGGCAGGAGATGATAAAAAGACAACGAATGTAAATGTATTTATATCAATAATATCCTTTCATTCTGTAATCGTCATCAATTCCCACATTAACCTGAAAAAAAAACTATGATCTATCTTTGAAAAATATTATACAATCATTCATCAATCAATCGATCAGTCAGTCAGTCAATCATTCATATCAACCAAACCAATGTATCTATCTATCTATCTATTACTAACCTATCTATCTATTATCTATCTATCTATCCTATCTATCTATCTATCTATCTATCTATCTGTCTATCTGTCTATCTATATATCAATCTATCTATCTATCTCTTTTATTCTATTTCTGTATCTGTCTGTCTGTCCGTCTTCTTCTCTCCTCTCACACAAACACAACACACACACATGCACGCGCGTGCGCGTGCGCAGCAACACACCACACTACACACACACACACATTACATATCCACACTTGTTATTATTAATATATATATATATTTTTTTTTTCCCTAGTCTTTGATTTCCGATGTCATTAATTATTCATATATAAAACCCATATGTTCATAAGCCGCACAAAAATTTAGGGAAGCAAAGCAGTGGTATCGTCTTCACCGTTCTTCTTCATTTTTTCTTTCTTTCATTATTTTTAACAGGTTCCTTCACTGTGGAAGAGGGCGAGGCAGAAGAGTACCACTGTTCCAAGAAACAGAGACGGATTCGAACCACGTTCACCCAAGAGCAGCTGAGGGAACTGGAGAGAGTGTTCAGCCACACACACTACCCTGACTGCACCATGCGGGAACAGATTGCTGCCACTGTCAAACTGACAGAGGCTAGAGTGCAGGTGAGATGCGCATAGCAGGAGGATGGTGGTGGTATGGTGGTGGTGATGGTGGTTGGGTGGTGGTGGAGGTGGTGGTAGTGAAGGGCCGTGTGATGATAATGATGATAATGATGACGACGATAGTGATGATGATGATGATGATGAGGAGGAGGAGGAGGAGAGAATGATGACGACGATAGTGATGGTAATGATGATGATGACATGAGGAGTAGGAGGAGGAGGAGGAATAGGAGGACGATGGAATTGATTTGCTCGGACAATTCCACATGCGCTTCACCCAAGTCTGCCAGCGATTGTCAAGCGGATTCCCCTGAGCCTGCGCAAAGCCCTATCCATTAGCAAGCTCTTGAAACGGGGAGTGACATCACTGCCATAATAGAAACATAAAGACAGGCAGATTTTAATGTTGTGGGCTGGGATTGAACTCGAGGTATTAAATTTGAGTCCGCGGCTCTATCAGAAAAAAAACAACAACAAAACAAACAAAAAATCCCCATCAGGCTGTGTAAATATGATGATGATAATGATGATGTGTGATGATGATGATATAATGACGACGATGATGATGATGACGATGACGACGACGACGATGATGATGATGTAATGGTGGGATGTGCAAGGTGATGATATATAGGGTGATAATATTGCTGCCGCTGCTGGTGATGTTAGTTGATGTGGTTGTGGTCATGATGATATTTAAGACCTTTCGATTACACGTCACGTATCTCCAACACGTATACGTATCGCGATACGTACTTGTCCGTACGTGAAAGCGATTTGGGTTTAGATTACACGTGAAAAGATCTACGTCCCCCGGCGCCCCCAAGCAAGGGACGTAACCACAGCTTTCCTGTACTTTATGACGTGTGACATTATAAACGATGTAGCTATTTGCTTTTCATTGATACTACCAATGTGACGACGAAATAAGTTGTTATATTTGGATTTTTAAAGGAAATAGATCAAGCAATTACTTTTTATCTTTCGTAGCAACTTGGTTGCTCCAATATTATGATATCATTCAATATAATGACATCATAGGCAATGAACGCTATTGATGTCTTGTGTGTGTGTACCCCATGTTTTATCTGTGTATAAATCATCGCTCAAATTTTGTTTTTATAGTTATATTCCTGTACTTTCATTTAATGCTGGCAAGGAAGAACAGGAATTCATATTGTAGTTAAATTAATTAATTACATACTTTGCACTATACTTAATAACTCAGTCTTGTGGCACACACACACACAACAACACACACACAACAATCACACCACACACCACACACATCACACACACGCACGCACGCACGCACGCACGCGCCCGCCGGCACGCACAAATCATGCACTTGCAACACACTTTCCATGTGACGACAATATTCACTATATGGGCTTATGAATCCGTTTATTGCGACAAAATGAATTCTGAATACTATTCTAAAAGATTATACATGTTCTGAGACATGTAAGTTTTTTGTTTTTCTACATAAAAATGAAGATGACTAATTAGTAAAAAAAAAAAAAAAGGTAACGTGTACAAAACAATCATGAGAAATTTCCCTTTCCCTGATCTTTTACTTATTTTTTTAGTGGCACAGATCTGCTTAGTTTTTGTTATTTTTCTTTTTTTTTTTACAAAAACCTTATGATCTTTCTATAGTGTTCAGATTTTCTCAGATGTGTATATGCGCAGTTTTGTCCACACGGTGCAGGCAGTATACTGGTGCAGTCTGCATACTCTGATTTGGTGGATATGCTTGCTGGGTCAAGCTTCCATAAGCCACCAAACACACAAGATATGACTTAAAAGATCTTTATGGTGCATATTTGATTTTCTGCATAAGCATGCACACAAGGGGTTTCGGACACTGGTAGGTCTGCACACATGCTGACCAGAGAACATAACAAGTTCTCCACCCTTTTGACCAGACAGGAGGTACCCCGAAGGGACCAAACCCAGACATTCTTTTTACAAGTCTGACATTTACCTACTTGATTACCGCACCTGTCATTTTGTGACTTTGTAATGGCGTGTTTTTTCTGTACGTGTGTGTGTGTGTGTGTGTGTGTTGTGTGTGTGTGTGTGTGTGTGTGTGTGTGTGTGTGTGTGTGTGTGTGTGTGTGTGTGTGGTGTGCATGGAAAATGGAAAGGGGGGAGACAGGGTTGGGGGTTGGGAGCGTATCATGTGCAGCGTTATGGCATACGCCAAGATTATTGGCTGCTTTATTTTGTGGTTGCTTTGAACTGTTGAGGCGTGTTTATTTTATTATGTTCTGTCATTATTTGTGATTGTGGTTTTGAGTAGCTGTGAGAATAATCTACGTGTTGTGCCAGCCCAGTGTATATATATATTTAATTTTCCTATGTGCATGTATAAAGGAGTATTGTATTATATTGTAGCCTATTTCATTGTATTGCAACATTGGCATCCATTAATTTGTTTTCCCTGTCATCGCATTTTCTTCAATCTGTCACTCATCAACGTGTTTCCTCTCTTTTTGTTCTTCCTTTCTTCAAACTCGTCCGTATCAGCTGTGTTGCTTGCTCATCTCTTTGCTGTGCTTCAATCCTCAGGTGATTGTTCGCATCCTTCAGCTTCAGGACTTCTGTAACTTCTCTCTTCACATTAATCTTTCTGAATGTCAAAATCAGTCTTTTTGCTTTTTCTTCTGTTTGTATTTAATCTTGCCAATACTCCATGGTTGTAGACCACCATGAAGCTGGGCTCTGTGATTTCTTGATTTGACACAGGGAACACTAAGATCTGAAAAACAGGAAGAAATTTATTTCATTTGTCTTTTTATTTGTTTACATATTTATTCATTATGATGATGATGATGATGATGATGATACTGGCAATGATAACAATCATAATACATAATAATGATAATAAGAATAATGATAATAATAATAATAATATGTAATAATAATAACAATAATATAATGATAATAAAAGCATCATCACCACTATCAGTTTCTGCTGCCTGTGCAAACACAGTCCACCTTGTCCCCACGAGCTTCTCTTACCAGGGTAGACCTATGTGGCCTTGACCTTGATGAGAAACCAGATAGTGAACTGCAAGGACAGATCTAAGTCAGGGCTTGGCGTTAGATTTCTTTAAACATTATACATTTTTCGTCAGAAAATTTATCAGCAACTAATCAAAAATGATAAAAAATACGTCACTCATGACATTTGTAACGTTTCGCGTCCACAAAATAGCATTTCATAGCAAAAATTTGCAGTAGAACCTGGCCTGCGAGCTGAAGTCTAGTTCGAAATTTTAATTAGGTCAGCTGGCGATACGTACTTTGGAGCAGCAGGCTTTTGCTTGCTGACACTTGGTGCGTTTGGTCGACTCGTACATGAATTGTTTAAAACTCCGTGACATAAGATATACATAACAAGGTAGATAAAGGGTTTCAAAACAACCAAAATATTACTTAACTTGAAACTTGAGATATGCAGTCCCAAACTACATTACGGGCGAGAGCACGTATAACCGGATTTCCATACGTAGACACGTCCTATCGAAGCCGAACGTATCGATATAATCGCGAGAGAAAATGTGATACGTAGTCGGTATGTTACGTATCTGGACCGTATTGGATATGTGACGTGTAATCTAAAGGTCTCTAATGATGACGGTAAGACAGACAATTGCGGAGGTAGCAGAGTTAATGATGGCGGTAATTTGATTATATTCACCACAAAGACGACGATAGCAATAATGGTTATGAACACAGATGGCTATAAAGAATTTTGCATTGGTGATATTGATGGTCGCGATCACCCTACTGACAATGCCAAAGGTAATTTCAGCAATTATGATGATAATGCTGATGTAAGTGGTCACCAGTGAGAAAGCAGCTAGCAATAGTTGTTAGATCGAATCGCTGAAATGAATAAGCTTGACAATAATCATCATTAAATTATAACAACAATTATGGTAATGATAATGATAATAAATAATAATAATAATAATAATAATAATAATAATAATAATAATAATAATAATAATGATAATAATAATATAATAATAATAATAAAATAATAATGATAATAATAATAATAATAATGATAATAATAATAATAATAATAATAATAATAATAATAATAATAATAAACAATAGTTGCCATGGTATAGTGGTTAACGCAACGGACTACCAACTGGAAGGTTGTGGGTTCGAATCCCCATCAGCTCTTAAAAATATTTCATTGTGGGGGGTTTTCGGCTCTAATCGGCTCCTACCCAGAGTTGGGCGTGCTATGGGCTCATTGGGAAGACTGGGACCACACAGTCGAGTCTCATCCACTTCACAGATGCGTCATTGAGGGTGTTGCTCAAATCTTCTGACCAGCACCGTAGGTGTCTGTATCTCTCGGGCTTGGTTGACGCCAGGATATATTATGATAGTAAGCGTAGAGTACAGCCCTGTCACTCAGTTCAATCCTAGATGGAATTCCATAGCATCATGATTATTATCCTCATCGATATCATCACCATCGCACTGTGTAAAAAAAACAAAACAAAGCAAAAACTAAACAAACAAACAAACAAACAAACAAACAAACAAACAAACAAACAAAACCTGTGCCAGCTTCTGTGACCATTAAGGTGGCGTAGAAAAATGGGACGGAAAAAAAGGTGAGCACAAAGGTGACCTCCCTAAGTGCGATGATCCTAAACATATATATGTATCATCGTCATTATCATTCTTACATTACTTACTGACATATCATTATTATTATTATTATTATTATTACCGTTATTATCATTACTATTATATTATTATTATTATTATTGTTATTATTATTATTATTATTATTATCATTATCATTATTATTATTATTATTACTATTATTATTATATTGCTATTATTATTATTAGTGCTGGTAAATATGCTTGTAAGAATAATGATGAAGAAGAGAAGAAGAATGAAGAAGA
>JAPXFY010000015.1:50651793-50656793 GCA_030674185.1 Monoplex corrugatus | reverse complement strand
TTATATTTGCATTCAGGTGTGTTTTTTAAATCTCGCCTGTGCGATAAATCAGACGGAATGATCCTACGCCAGGGGCATGTCCTTAGGTTATGTGCGCGAATGCATTGATATGTGTACTTAATTTTCTTTTCCTTTTTTTTTCTGTTGAAGTTTTCTGTGTTTTGAAGCGGTTATAGCCCTGATATGGCTCTGCGCAGTCGGCTGGGCTTTAAACAACAATAAAAGAAAGAAAGAAAGGCAAGGTCTTGAAATGGGAGATGGAGTGGGGATGGCGAGAGGGACCTATGAAACACTAAGCCTGGTACCACAAGGATGATGGAAGTATTATGATAGGCGGAGAATGGGCCAGGAGCCCATTGAACTCGAAGTATCAAATCTTGAGTCCACAGTTCTGGGGAAAAGAATCAGCCAGTCCACTTAAATGGAACGACAGGAGAAAAGCGGTCTAAAACACTGCTAACCACCGAGCTTCATGGCAGCAGGGAAAAAAATGGGGCCCCTATTCATCGCCAGATGACTCTCCATTATGTGAGAAAGAAAGACGAAAACGTCGGTTGAAAACACTAGAGATCAGTGTGTGTGTGTGTGTGTGTGTGTGTGTGTGTGTGTGTGTGTGTGTGTGTGTGTGTGTGTGAGTGTGTGTGTGTGTGTGTGTGCGCGCGCGGGCGTGTGTATGTATGTATGTATGTGTGTGTGTGTGTGTGTCTGTATGTGTGTGTCTGTGTGTCTGTGTGTGTGTGTGTCTCTGTGTGTGTACATATTAGTGCATGTGTCAGTTTTTGTTTGTTTGTTTGTTTGTTTGTTCGTTTGCATGTGTGAGTGTGTGTGTGTGTGTGTGTGTGTGTGTGTGTGTGTGTGTGTGTGTGTGTGTGTGTGTGTGTTCGTTCTTTCTTTAATTTAACGTCTTTTCACTATAAGTGATATTAGACGGTGTGTGTGTGTGTGTTTGTGTGTGTGTGTGTGTGTGTGTGTGTGTGTGTGTGTGTGCGTGCGTGGTGTGTGTGTGTGTGTGTGTGTGTGTGTGTGTGTGTGTGTGTGTGTGTGTGTTTAATACATCGTCACACTCATTTATAGAATGAAAATTTCTTCGTCATACCTATGTCAGCCCACCTCCTAAGGGGCTATAATTTATTTCCACCTTTTCCCGAAGTCTTGGTCCGAACAAGTGGCTAGCTGGGTCTGCTTGACGACTGGTAAACTCCGGCAAGGAACGTTTTTCAATGGAGTATGACAGAATGGAGTATCACTTGGCATTCCAGAACTATGATCATTTTATGCGTATGTTTGACTTAAACAAGTTGTATTCACAAACTTTACATCTCATACAAAAATAAATGAATGAACGAATAAATAAATAAATAAATAAATAAATAAATAAATAAATAAATAAATAAATAAATAAATAAATAAATAAAATAGAAATTAAACCGACATAGAAAAACATGCCTGATCAGCACAAAATTTTTTGTCATTTGTTAACGACGCTCTTACATTACCTAGTAGTATTCGTTTGCTCCATCGTTCGTGTTTAAATCATTACCACACATTAGTGTGTTTGAGAACTTGCTATAAAAAAACCCAACTAAAATAAGCTTTGAAATACTAAGTCAACCTACCCTGACAGCTAAGCCATAAAGCAGGAGAGAAGTTCCGTAGGTAAAAAAAAATATGGAGATAGTTAACGCTGCCTCTTTCTCTTGTGCCCCTTTCCACTCACAATGAGTTTGCTGGACTATGTTCGTTCGTTGACTGTTCTATCTTTTGTCCAGTCGTTGAACGGCGCCTGTGTCTTCATTGCTGTCTCTTTCGGGCTCAGTTTTTTTCCAGGTGACCGGCGTGACAGATGTTATATGACGGGGAAGTAATTTGACAGATGGGAGACTCGCTTGTTTACTGGGCTTTAATTATAGACACCAAACAAGGCTTGGAATTAATCAGTTCTCAGTCTGTGGTAGATCTCTTTCCACTACCGTATTTCATCCGGTGAAATGTACTGCCACTACCGTATTTCATCCTGTGCACGTACTTATCTGGCAGTGAAGTGGTCCTTTACGTGGGCCCTGATTTATTCATTGATTGATCTTTTTCATTTATAGATTTATTTTATTTATTTATCATTTATTTATTTATGTATTTATTCATTTATCTATTTGATTATGCGCTTGACTGTTTATGCTTTTATTTTCAAACTAGTTAGGTGAAGAAAGAAAAGTGGAAATATATTGTAAAATTAGAGAGAAGTGAAAATAAATTGTCTCTGAAGAAACAATGTGAATGCCCCAATAACCGGTCCTTTGACGGCATTGATTAAAAAAAAAAAGCAAAATAGTCAGGCCATATTAATATTTTTTTTCTTAAGACTTACGTATAGGAACATGGTCACAATGACGACATGGTGAGATAAACCAAAAATATGGACATAGAGAGAGAGAGAGAGAGAGAGAGAGAGAGAGAGAGAGAGAGAGAGAGAGAGAGAGAGAGAGAGAGAGAGAGAGAGAGAAAACGCGTCTTTGATATAGAAAACGTGACGGGCGTAAATTTTCGGCCAAGTGGCTTTGATCAAGCGTACACACACACACACACACACACACACACACACACACACACACACACACACACACACACTCACACACGCACACACACACACACACACACACACACACACACACACACACACACGCATACACACACACACACACACACACACACACACACACACATGCAAACAAACAAAAATATTGACTAACTGTACAAAATCATGAACAGAAAAATCGTCTACATTCCCCCCCCCCCACACACACACAAAGTTTGTACATTTTTTTCTGTGTTGCCTTTTGTGCACCATTCAATAAAGGCCACTTTGGGCCAAAATTTGCGTCTGTCTTGTATTGTTATGTTACATATGCGTTACTGTTATTTTTATTGTTATTGTTGTTTAAAGCCCAGCCGACTGGGTAGAACCACATCAGGACTAGAACCGCCTCAAAACATACAAAACTTCAACAGGAAGAAAGAAAAGAAAATTAAGTACGCATATCAATGCATTTGCGCACACAATCTAAGCACATGCCCCTAGCTTTGACCACTCCATCTATTTCATCGCACAGGGGATTTTAAAAAACATACATGAATACAAATTTTAGCATACATAAGGACGCCAAAACATACATAAAAAACGGGTCTAAATCACCTAAAATTGCTTCCGCATATCTAACCTCCATAGAGCCAAAAATGCACTATGTGCCAAATTATCAATTCTAAGAAAAAATTATCAATCCTAAGAAAAAATACGCAAGACTCTATCGAACACAGACAGGTGAATGGACAAGCAAGGCAGAAAATGATAGGAAGAAATGACAGAAAGCAAAGGAACAAGGCAGAAACAAAGAGAGTGACAGAAAAGAGGAAACTTTTAGCACAGAATTTTCCAGAAGGTGGGGATACTATTCATACTGAAAGAGCCCCCGGCATCCCCATGGGGGAATACATACGTGTACTGGTTTTATTTTTGCGTGTTGATCGGAACTAAAAAGCGTTGACTGTATGTCTACCAGTGACTGACCAGCAAGAACCATCCCTGCAAGGTCATTCAAGTAGACTGAGTTGAACTGAGTGACATTTCTTTCCTGACCTTTGTAATTAGTCGGCAAGTTACACAGGTCATTCAAGGAGTGTAACTCTTGACTTTTTACTTTCTCACTTCCGCTCCGGCGGAAGAGGTGCGGGTAGTCGTGTTCTTCTAGAATGTATGGTGGCTCTGTGATCTGTTTTGCCCCAATGACAAAATTCATGGTTACACTGATGAAAAGCAGACTAATTATTGATTTTTTTTCTTGCCAATAACGTACATCACCATGAACATCATCATACCAGCATCACCGTCATCATCATAACAGTAGTAACAGAAGCAGTGGTAGTAGTAATAGTAATGGATAAAAGCTAATTTATCCGAAACATAATTTATTCCCAAGCGTAAAACGCAAAGAACATTTAGACCATGCATAATCTCAAATGCACGCAAACATTTGCTGCTATTCGTTCACTTATTTATTAATTCGTTTTAGATGACAGGAATTAGTCAAGGTTTTTCAGAGACAAAGGAAGTCAAAGCAGTACGTATGTGATAAATTAATGGTTAAATAAATGAATAGATAAATAAATAGATACATGAATAGTAAATAAATAAATAAATAAATGAATAATGAAATAAATGAATGGAAAAATAAATAGATAAACAAAAAGCAACCAGCTTAGAATAAAGCTGACATTAAAAGTATGACAGTAATGTAAAACATTGTTATTACTATCACTGTAGATGCTTACATTGTTTGATAATACAAAGCATGTACCTTCTTCTTTAGAACAACACAGAAAATTTACAGTAAAAAACAAAACAAAACAAAACAAGACGATAGACGGGAAAGGATATCAACAGAAAAGCATGGAGAAAACAAAACAAGACCAAAAAACAAGCAACAAATAACAAATAAAAACAAATAAACAAACAACAACACACAAACACACGAATACATAAATAAGATTTCTCGTTCTATAAGGGTTATTTGAAAAGTGAAGACAAAAAAGAATAGCTTAGAAAAATCTCCTGCGGTTTCAAGGACAGGAGAAACCGTTCATTCCTGTCTGGAATAATCCAAAAGAGAAAGAGAGAGAAAGATTACACGCTAAAATGGTTCTCTTGATCTTTGTAGACAAGATGGGTTGGTCCGAGGCTTAGTCATTTGAAATGACCTGAAGTACGAGTTTTTCACAAAACAGATCGGCAACTGTGAAAGAGCTACTACTTTCCTCTTTGAAACGGTCAGATCCCCCGGCATTATACTCTCTTCGCTTTTGAAGCGCCGTCATCAACAAATCGTTAGTGTACAAGGCTACGTGAAAATAAGTTTTAACCGTTCCTCATTACAGAACGACTCGTCGTCTTCATACCCCGCATGGTCAGGGGGACTTAATCCTTGTAGGAATCATTCCCGTTCATCTCC
>JAPXFY010000015.1:50631793-50636793 GCA_030674185.1 Monoplex corrugatus | reverse complement strand
TTCTTACATTGAACACAGCAGCAGGGAAGTTTCAGTCTTTTCCTAATCAATTTTGTATCTGGTGTTTGTTTGTTTGTAATCTTACGCTTGATCAAGTCCAGTCGGCCGAAAATTTGCGCCTGTCTTGTCTTGTTGTACTAAATATGCGTTCGTATTCTTCTTTCGTGTTTTTTTTTTCTGGTTCCTGTTTGCTTGAACGCGGGCAGTCACACTTGTTTTGG
Organism: Monoplex corrugatus; assembly: GCA_030674185.1. Lineage (NCBI taxonomy): Eukaryota > Metazoa > Mollusca > Gastropoda > Littorinimorpha > Ranellidae > Monoplex > Monoplex corrugatus. The sequence continues at coordinate 50,636,572 of JAPXFY010000015.1, read as the reverse complement.
ATTTTGTGCAATCAGTAGTCCATGTGAATGAAACATTTCAGCACAGTGAGTTTTAAGTTTGGCGATTGAAGTAGGCGGGTGACAATTCCCAAAAATGTATTGCACATTGTCAGTCCATGTGATCCGAATAACAGATCATGCCAACTCAAAAATATTATGTATTACTAGTTTGTTTATGTGTAGTTAGATGAAAATTTGGTGTGCATTTTTAAAACCAGTAAGCAGACAAAAATACCTTGCTCGCTTATTTTGGTTACACACACACACACACACACACACACACACACACACACACACACACACACACCGCACACACGCATACTCACACACACACACACGCACGCACGCACGCACACACACTCACACACACACAGAGAGAAAGTAAGCTTACACTTTATTTGGAAAGCTACACAATCAATGTATCACATTCAAGTAAAATCCTATACAGAATTCTGAACACATCACAGGATCTTTCGAGTATCACATCTGTCTTTCTGGAAGTCTTATATATTGTGCCATCATGTTAGTGGGTTGATTGAGCCATGAACTCATAATCTGATGTCTCCAGTTTACATTAAGACCTCAATATAAACCTTGGCCTGCTCACTACACGTCTTAACGCTCCAGTCATTCAAGCAGAATCAGCTAAGTCTTTCACGGGCCTTTCTCATTTCCACTCCTTCCCAGCACATTTGGGTGAAGCCTATATTGAACTGAGCGCAACGTATTCGGCTTGAAGAAGTTAACATTCATAAAATGCCATGTTTGATAAACTCTATCAACAGATGCATTCTGATCAAGTTTGCATTGCCTCATTTTAAGTAATATTTGAAATATCACTGGTGTTTTTCGGATGAAACATAACGGTTAATCTGAATGAAAATGTGACCTCCCACCGCGAAATCAGTCTTAACTAGCATTTTGGGCATTTTGAAATATACATATCACTGGAAAGTGTACATTCTGCTGATTATTTTGGTGCTTGAATAAAGCTTGTACTCAAAAAAAGGTAGAAGTTCTGTATGTTTAAAGTCATTAAGTTGTATGACGGTCATTTTGAAAAAATGGCCTCTAAAGTTCTTGTGTGCTCTCCTACACATTTTCCTTAAATTTCTTTATTTGGTGGCTTTGACCCAGTTTGTTTCTAATTTTCGCTGTCATTATCTGAAAGGTGCACCAAAGAGCATTCCATCAGTATATTATATGTGCTGGTACTGTACAGGCTACGGTTCACAATAAGAGACAAAAATAGGTACTTTTGGTAGGAAATTGCGTTCTTTCTGCTGCGATCAGTGTAATAAAATACCGATTTAAATTGATTTATAATATTTTTTCAAGAAAAACATTTCTGTGGGGGATAGATTATAGTCTACAGAATCAATTTTGAGAAAAAGTCAAAACACCCCAGATAGACCCTCAGTCACCTTTTCAGCTCCTTGTGCTGTTCGACTGACTGCGAGTTAAGACTGATTTCGTGGTGGGAGGTCACAAAGGATAAAATTCTGCTTAACCCTTCGACTCCCGCACGCTACCCACCAACAGCAAAAACTTAACCTTTTGAGTCCCTCACCATATCCACCAGCTTCCTGCAGGAAACTGGTGGATAGGGTGAGGGACTCAAAACGTTAAGTTTTTGCTTTGCTAGCACTGTTGACAATGCAGGACTTTGGTGGACATGGTGTAGGAGTCAAAGAGTTAATCGTGATTTTCATGCAACGATATATAAGGCCACGTTGAATGCTTTTTTTCAGGGATGAAATGAGGTATAAACTGTCACATTCTGCGTTACATCCTGATACTAATAAGCCTTTAAGATTTTGTTTCCCTTTAGTGACGATAGTTTCTCTGATTGCAGTAGTAAGAAAATCATAAGAACATTATACATGTTATCTCTTTCTAACCTTCTCTCTACTTTAAACCTAGACTACATTGAGCATAACTGTCACACAGCAACAAAGCACCAACTGCAGGCAAATTTGCAAAGACAGGACTGTGTTTTAGATCAGTGGAATGCCAGCCCAGTGATAACCCTTTGATTCCCGCACCTTGCACACCAGCATCCAGTATTGTCAACCATGCGAAAAAAGCAAAAAACTTAACCCTTTGATTCCTGCACCCTGCACACCAGCATTGTCAACTATGCGAAAAAAGCAAAAACTGAACCCTTTGACTCCTTCACCCTATCCGCCGGCTTCCTACATGAGGTTGGTGGATACGGTGAGGGAGGCAAGTACAGTACTGTACAATACAACACAACACAGCACAACACAACACAACACAATACAACACAACACAACACAACACAACACAACACAACACAACACAACACAACACAACGCAATGCAATGCAATGCAATGCAACGCAGTACGATGCAATGTACATGTAGTAGAATAGAATAGAATACAAAACAATGCAAAAACAATACCATACAATACAATAGAATACAATACAGTACAATACTAATACAACACACCACATTACACTACACTACACTGCATTACACTACAATACGAAACAATACAATACAGTATGATACAACGCTATGCAGTGCAACGTATGCAGTTGTACAGAAGGTAATACACGCATTGAAACTTGGCATTACCCGTTAACACATAGCTGAGAAATTCTTACCAAGGCTTTTTGCACCTCCCATTGCTCTGTTGTCTACACAGTTTTAAGCATTCATGACTTTTTACTGGCTGTTTGGTAAAATGATTTAAAAGGTCCGATTATAGACAGCCATGAAATCTCCTCTCTCACACACACACACACACACACACACACACACACACACACGCGCGCGCGCGCGCACTCTCTCTCTCCATCTTTCTCCACACACATACACGCACAGACACAAAAACACAGACACAGACACACACACACCCCTCACACACACACACACACACACACACACCATACACACGCATACAATAAACATACTTACAAATGAATGAAATTCTGTTGTTGTTTTTTCCTTTCACCACGAAGGAAGATGAACAAGAAAGCAGGGAGACATTTTTAAGGGAAAAAGTTGACTTCTAAACAATAAACCAACAACATGACATCATAATCATTATAAACAGAACGAAATCTGCGTCAATACGCTTGTAATAAAGCAGCAGTTAATAACAACTTCAATACAAAGGGGCTGCAATCCAGCTGCAAATTAAAGCAAAATGTTATCCGTTTAATGTTACATCACAGGTGGGTTTGTTTCTTTTATCACACAACTCTGGTAAATCTTTTAAATGACCCGCCACTGTCCACTTTCTGTTTTAAGCTTTGCGACTGGCTGTCGTTCCAACCAATAGCAGCAGGAGGAGGCCTAAGCCCCGAAGTCTCGCCCCTCTGAAAGCTCTCGCGTTGTTGACTGACCGACATCTGTGCACGAGGCGCGAGCGGTATGTGCTGACGTAGCTGATTCTGATTGGCTGAAAACTCGCAAAGGGCGTCGACGTAGCTGTGCCACTGGCTGGGACCCTTGGTGGACACAACAGCTGGGGAGGCCACGGGGTAAAAGTGATCGCTGTGGTGTCGCTTGGACGTGCTGTGGATATTGTCACTGCACTCTTCACACATCAACACGCCTTCCAGGATTTCGTCTGGAACAAACACGCGTTACATGATATGAAAATATGGACACTCAGTATCATTCCTATCGCTTGATAACCTCCACCCCCCCCCACCCCCATCCCTCACATGTGCCTCCCGCTCTTTCCATTTTTTTTTCAAAACAAAATTGGAAAGGAACTAATGAACAGAAGAAAGTAAACGAGTTTAGTAACAACAGCACCACCAACCAGTAACAGAGCAAATGGATGAGGGTGCCTCACCTCACCTGTCTCACCTGTTGGCGTCACCGAGGTTCGGTGTTGGCTGCTACTTACTTTAGATACCACCATCTCCTTCCAGGCTACTCTGTTTTGACATTTGTGGACACTTTCTTGAATATCTAGGCCACTGATGTTGGTTAATGAGGGTGTCTGTAAAGTAAAATACTGCCGTACATGTAAAAAAAATGTTCAGATCATGAGAACATGGTGTACTGCACTGTCGAAGGGGTGTGCGCCATAGGATGACAGATCTGGAGTTCAGATGCTAAAAAGATGCACTGTTCTGCCCTATTTGAACACGAAGTCCATAACCTGTATGATTGCTGGTTGAACTGACTTAAACTTAGGTCTCAGGGGTCCGTCAGCAAAGAAGTCATGCATACCAATGTTGGCAAATTCCTTGTCCTTTGTCACTCAGCCTTTTCTTTCTTCCTTTACAAACATTGCTGATGACCTCTTTTCAAAAACTACCATTAAGATGGTCTTGGAGAGTGTTTGTGACAGGTAAAGTTAAGAAAAATTGCATGACTTCATTGTTGCCAAGAGAGATCCCGGCAGGCTCATCAATGTGTTGACCTTGTTCCGTATGTATCCTGTGTAGTGCTCTAGGAATAATAATTACAATAATAATACTGTATATCTATAGTGTGCGTAACAGTGCCCCGGGTGCTACAATATGAAATTAAATGAAATATACATGTCACACAAATTCACTGTTTTTGACCCACTGCCATCATGCACGCTCTCAGTAGCATCCATGTGCAACACAATACAAGAACGCACAAAAACAGGACGGGGATAGTCATTATGAACAAAATCCATTTAAACAGGATTCATGAAAAAGCTGGGCTTTAAGTTTGGTCTGAAACGAGGAAAGGTTAGGCAACATTTACTGGATTAAAGGGCAGATTATTCCCATGACAGTGATAGTAGCAGTGATACTTC
>JAPXFY010000015.1:50624293-50629293 GCA_030674185.1 Monoplex corrugatus | reverse complement strand
TTCCAACACCAGAAACAGCATTCCCTACTCGCAGTTCTTGAGACTACGACGCCTCTGCTCAGACGAAGACAATTTTCAGGACAAAGCAGTTGAAATGACTAGATTTTTCCTGCGCAGACATTACCCACCCGAGGTCATCAATGAAGCCCGGAAAAAAGTCAGCTCTGTCTCTCGGCCAAATGCCCTCCATTCAAAGCCCAAAGCTGTCACAGAGGATCGGCCAGTCCTCAGTCTAGTTTACCACCCGTCCGTGCACCTCATAAAAAGGATCATCTTGTCCAACTGGAACATTTTGCGATCCAGTCCCACTACAGGTGAAACCTTTGACAAGCGCCCTTTGCTCGTCTACAAGAGAGACACCAATCTCCGCGACTTGCTGGTGCATTCGAATCTCAGCAAACCAGTCAGCCAACCTCCAGGAACCTCTCCATGCAACAAACCTAAATGCAAGACTTGTCCCTTCTTGTGCTCAGCCACCACAGTCAAAGGCCCCAAATCTCATATGAGAATTACAAAACATTTCAACTGTCAAACTTATAACATTGTCTACTTGATCAGCTGCTCTAAATGTTCCCAATTGTATATTGGTGAAACTGGACGCACTCTTGACACACGTTTCAAAGAACACTTGGCTGATATCCGCCACCAAAGGGATAAAACTATCCCCAATCACTTCAACCAATCAGACCACTCAATCAATGACATCCGAGTGAAAGGTCTGTGGCTTCTACACAATAACAGCACCATAGACAGGAAAGACAGAGAATCCCACCTCATAAATAAACTTGGAACACGCAAACCACATGGTCTTAACGACAAACCATGAGTAACAAAATTCAGACATGCCGTTTCATGTCTCTTCCTGTTCCCACGCCTACCAGATTCTTGGCACCGGGCACAATCTACTCCCTTATCTCTTGGCTCTTGCCCTGTGCCTTCTTCAGAACAGGGCTATACCGATATAGCATGGCCACTTCTCAAAATTGCAGAACTTATCTCACTTCCCTTTTGACATCACAGTTGCCTCCCCTCTCCCCTTTTCTTACTACTGCTCATGATGACATGGGCATTCCATCTCTTACCCACTGGACGAGGCGGCAGGGAAGTTTTTAGTCCCGTTTTTATTATCCATTGTTTGGTGTCTGTGATTTGTCTGTGACCGTGCGTTCGCGCTTGACAAAGGCTAGTTGGCCGAAAATTTGCGCTTGTTTTGTTTTGTGTTGTCTTGTTGGAGATGCGCTTACATTGATTTTCTTGTTCTTCTGGTTTGTGTTTGCTTGGGCGCAGGCAGTCACTCTTGTTTTGGATCTAGGAAAAGACAAGCAACGTTTAGAGAACATTTCATGGAGCAAGATCAATAAGTAGCCACAATAAGTAACTGGAGGAAAAAGAGCACCAGGTAAACCCAAGGACAAAAGTACTGAACAGACCTGCAGAGTGGATGAAAACAGAGAGGGTGGGAGGTGTACTTCCAGCGACGAAAGATTGATGTGTGTGGAGGGCCATGATCGCCATCGCCACGTGGCAGAGCACACGGTGATGATGATAATGACGATCACGACTGTGAAGTGTAGCTTGAGCTTGACTTTTACAATTACTCTCCAACGATGATAATAAACAAAATATCGATTATGATAATAACACCAACGATGATACTATTACCATCACCACCACCATCGATACTACTACCACCAGCATCACACCCACCCATACTAAAACTACCACTTGTCATCCTCTTTCTACAAAAAACTTTTAGCTAGCATGATACCTGTGGATTCATGTGTGGAGCAGAGGGCACAGACAACGACACCTCTCTTGGCACCACACACACGGCACTGGTAGTGGTTGGAACATAATACCGACTGGGCCAGTTTGCAGGCAGGGTGACAACGTTGATGGCATGTCAGGCAAATGGGTACATGACCTGAAGTATACAAAGAAATAGAGCATCACTTTTTTTTCTCGTTTTAATTTACGGTGGTTTCATGGAAAACGCCCCCCCCCCCCCCCTTCTCTCTCTCTGTGTGTCTGTCTCTGTCTGTCTCTCTGTCTCTGTCTGTCTGTCTGTCTGTCTCTCTGTTTCTTTCTCGCTCTCTGTCTTTCTCTTTCTCTCTGTGTCTGTCTGTCTATCTCATCTGTCTGTCTGTCTGTGTCTCTTTCTCTCTCTCTTTCTGTGCGTGCATGCGTGCGTGCGTGTGTGTGTGTGTGTGTATGTGTGTGTGTATGTGTGTGTGTGTGTGCGTGCGTGCGTGCGTGCGTGTGTGTGTGTGTGTGTGTGTGTGTGTGTGTGTGTGTGTGTGTGTGCGCGTGTGTGTGTGTGTGTGAATCCACCTCAATCGATGTAGTCTGCATTCACATGCCTCTCTGTGTGAAAAAAACATGCGTAGAATAGTTACAAGACAAGTCCATTTTCTGTTCTGCTCCTTGCATTCGTCGTGTGCATGGTCAGGCCGCACCTAGTGAGGGATCTGGCCAGTATCTTTGTTTTGTTGTTGTTGTTGTTATTGTTGTTTTTGTTGTTGTTGTTTTTCAGCTGCTGCCGGTTGTCATGAAGCTTGGTGATGAGAAGTTGCCTTCGACGACATCGCTTGACGCTCCATATGATGGAAATGACATCGCTGTTCGTTCCTCTTGACCGCTGAGGAAGGTTGCTGATAGCGTCAGTTTGAACTTCCGGTTCATGTGGGAAACAGGTCCAATAAGATCTGGTCAGTTTGAACTTCCGGTTCATGTGGGAAACAGGTCCAATAAGATCTGGCATTTCTATCGCCAAATTATACTATACATATAATTGTGTGCACATACCCCCACCCACACCGCCCTCTCTCTCTCTGTCTCCCTCTAGCGCGCTCCGTGTTCTCTCTCTCTCTCTCTTTCTCTCTCTCTCTCTCTCTCTCTCTCTCTCTCATTTTTGGAACATAGATGAAAGACAGGAAAGGGGGCATCTGATGAGAAATTACGAAGTATTTGAACAAGAGCATGGATCACCAACAAGTTGACTTCATCATCTATACTATAGCTACATATTTTTTCCTGTTTTCTCCACTGTCCGCAGACTTTCTCTCCTGTCATCCTAGATGACTGTCAGGGCTAAGGGATATACCAGATGTTCGTTCGCCAGTTCTGGAGGATCAAGACTGGAAATAGGTCACTGTTATCAACAGCATCTGCTTGTGGCTACACATTCCTGTGCATGATGAATGTTGAAGCTTGCCTGTGTGCTTGAACCTGAATCTTGTCTACATGTGTGAGTCCCAGGCGTCTTCTGAAGAAGAATGGCAGAATGGTTCAGACGTTCGACTGCCAGTTACTGAACTCGCGGTCCCAGGGTTCGCTTCTCGTAGAGGCCTCGACTTTTCTCCTCAGTTTGACCGGAAAATCGAACTGAACATCTAGTCCTTCGGAAGGGGATGAAAAACAAGTCGTACCCGTGTGCTAAAGATCCCACGGCAGTTGAAGAGCAGGGCATTGCCCGGCTGCCTTAGTATAAAACATTGGAGTGACAGGTTGATTTCCCAGGTCCCACCCCTTGAAGACCAATTAGCCTTCTTGCCTTTCTGAAGTCTTGGTAAAAAACCCGTGAAAATGAATATGAATTTGAATTGAGGGAGCGGGGATGGGCGCCGCCCTCATAATGCTGGTCCCTGGAAAAAGTTGAAGTCTCTGGCACCTCACTCCCCTACGACCTCAGGGTTATGGAACTATCAAGGTAGGGCCTCAGGACCTGGCCAGCTCTTGGGTTTATGTGCAGGCTTAAGGCTCGTGCCGTGATCATTCTGGAATTTCTCCATCACCTGGCACCTGTGACGTTAGTGCATATGGAATTCATTCCCAGCGCGGAGACGTCCTCTTGAGAAACTGAAACTGAAACTGAAACTTCTGAAGATGCCACCCTTGCTTGTTGCATCGGGTTCGTTTTCAGTCTCTACGTGTCTCTTCTCCGGGTGCCATCTCTCTCTAAGACAACTGTATTTCTGTTGCCTGATCTGATTGAAAGCGCTCCTAAGAGCTTATTGGTCTCTTTCCCATACCCAGTTATACACAAAAAGGCCCTTTTGGAATGCAGACATCTTTTTATATGGGAGACACGTTCCAGCCGACGCGAGCATCTTTGCTTGAGATTTGTATACACAGAAGCTAGCCCTGATGCGGCTCTGGTAGTCCGCTGAGCTGTAAGCAATATGAACCTGAACATAGAAAGGATTTCTACTCTCCTGTGCTGAGTTGTGGTCTCTCCATAGGATGACGAAGATACTTTTGCCTGGTGTCTACTTTACTGATATGGAGGAGAGTGTTTTCCATGTAATGCTTGTGGACTGCGGTTACTGTTCCTCAGATTCCTGTTGGACCATACCCTCCTTTTCAGCTTAATGAATGTCGTCAAGGGAACTGAGAGCCTGTGCCTCAGTAGCTAAAATGTCTGCTTTGGCATGAACTAACTGGTCTAGTTCTTTGATCAGCTGGTCTGTTTATTCGCCCTGTGATGAGCTCAAAATCGCCACTGAGAAACAAATATTTCCAGTAGGGGGGGGGGGGGGAGAGATAGAGAGAGAGACAGACAGACACTGACACAGACAGACAGAAAGAAAGAGAGAGACAGACAGACAAACAGACAGACAGAAAGAGAGAGAGACAGACAGACAGGCAGACAGACAGACAGAAAACAGACAGGCAAACAGACAGACAGACAGGGAGAGCAAAATGCACGAGACTGACAGACACACAGAGAATAAAACAGTGATTCACAACTTAGGAAAGGATCTCTATCACATACATACACAGGTACACACACACACACACACACACACACACACACACACACACATATATATATATATATATATATATATATATTATATATATATATATATACACATAGACTCACACACACACACACACGCGTGCACTCGCATACACACACACAGACACACACACACACACACACACACACACACACACACACACACACACACACACACACACACACACAAGCAATGAAT
>JAPXFY010000015.1:50606793-50616793 GCA_030674185.1 Monoplex corrugatus | reverse complement strand
GCCAACGCCAAGTGGCAGGGCACATAATGATGATGATGATGATGATGATGATGATGATCATGATGATGGTACATAAAAACTGAGACATTTGCTGCCCATCTTAATACTATAATCATTTTGGCTGTGTCAGTTTAATAGTTCATAGATCCATTTGTAAGATTAGGAAAAGACATGCAACATTTATAGGCCATTTTATGAGGAAAGGGGAATTGGAGCACCTGGTCACAACGGGAAAGCTGGAGAGAAAGAGAGCACCAGGTAGAAGATACTAGATGGACTTGCAGAGTGGCTGAAGACAAAGAGAGTGGAAGAGATGCTTGAGGCAACAAGAGATAGAGACAGAACTTTGACTGTAGGAAGCTGGTAGGTTGGGTGAAGGAATCAAAGGGTTAAGTTTTTGCAGTTAGTGGATAGGGAGTCAAAGGGTTAAAACTTACATGTATGTCCTTCCACCTATGAACGTGTGCGCGTGCACACATGCACATGCACACACACATACACACATACACACACGCACACACACGCACACGCGTACACAAACACGTACACACACAAGCACACACACACACACACACACACACACACACACACACACACACACACACACACACACACACACACACACAAACACACACACACACACATACAAACACGTAAAAACACACAAGCACACAAACAAACACACACACACACATACACACACGCACAACACACACACACACACACACACACACACACACACACACACACGCACACACACACATAAACGTTTATTGTTCAAGCTAAAATCTGTTGGTTTATCGGGCAATATGTTCAATTACATTAAATCTTTTTTAGCTAATAGAACAATTCAGGCAAGAGTAGGAGCTAGTTATTCTTCTTCACGATGCCTTGACATGGGGATTCCACAAGGTTCAGTGATAGCACCTATTTTATTTAATATCCTTATACAGGATCTTCCTAAAGCTCTTTCAAATCGTGTTGTTTTAGTACAGTACGCTGATGATATATGCACTTGGATGAATATCACTTTAAAAAAGACAACTCCACAGAGAACGCGAAATTACATCAGGAAGTTGTATCAAATTGATTTTGATAATCTTGGAAACTATATGTTAGAAAATGGGCTGTCGTTGTCAGCAGAAAAAACTAACATGATGCTGTTTGATCCTGGTGGTAACTCAAATAACTTGCCTACTTTCAAATTGCTTGGTGAAGTGTTAAATTACAAACAGGTCGTAAAATTCCTGGGAGTTTACATCACGTCTAAATTAAGCTGGAATGTCCATTTTGATTATATTTTAACAAAAGCGCGAAAAACCTTAAATTTTCTAAAGATAATAAGCAAATTACCCTGGGGAATGGATACAAATGTACTGATTCATCTGTCAACAGTGCTGGTCAGGTCTAAATTATCCTACGCGCAAGAAGTTTTCTTCAATGCACCCAAATATTTACTAAAAAAGATTCAGAGCTTGGACTGCAAAAGTCTTAAAATTGCACTAGGTGTACCAACTCATGCTTCTACTCTGGAAACGTACAAAGTTGCTGGAATTCTACCTTTAAACAACCATCGTGAGTTAGCTACAGCAAAGTTTACAATTAGAACTACTTCACAAGTGGATAATTTTGTGAGCAAAGAAATTAAGATCAGGTCTGATACTGACTTTCCAAAACGAGCAAAAAACATTTCATCACAAATTACAGCCGCAACTTACATATCTGGCCTGATCAAACAGTCTAACATAACAATGGATGAAATAGCCGAGAAACCAACGATAACGCCTATCCCTACATGGGAAATGCTAAAGGCCACCTTTGATCTCGATTATGCAAAAGTTAAAAAAGATGATAATGTCAACATTACGCTATCCACAGCTTGTGAACACATCGATGAAAAGTACCGTACCCACCTCCACATTTTTACCGATGGGTTTGTCTTAGCAAACCAGAGCGCTGGAGCAGCCTTCTATGTTCCAAAATTTAACATTAAAAAGTCTTTTTTCATTGGGGCAAATGTATCTATATATACATCAGAATTGGTCGCTGTTGTTCAAGCGTTGCATTATCTAATAAGCCTTCGGCCTGTGTCATTGAAAGTAGTTCTCTTTGTTGATTCAAAATCTGTATTATATGCCTTACAGTCTTTTGATACAGACACAAGACCTGACTTAATTATTGAGGCAAATCATCTAATACATTGTTTAAAGATAAATGGTTCGGAAATGAATTTATGCTGGGTGCCTTCTCATGTTGGTCTTCATGGCAACAACGTAGTTGACAGAGCAGTTAAATCCGGTGCCCTCCATTCTGAAAATTCCATAGAATTACATGTTAACACCTCGGTAAAAGAAGCTTACAACTCGCTAGAATTAGCATCATGGATTCGATTTCATGAACATTTAAATGAAAAATTTGTGTCTCAAAAAAGAATCAAACTTTCAGTTTAAAGTATCTGTAAACATTTGCAGTATTCCTCGTTATATCATTTGAGATTAATTGTTATGACATATTTTCGCATTCAACTGAACGCTTTGAAAACAAAATATTGTAACAACATTTCATGTATTTGTGGCGAACAATTCACATTGTATCACTGTTTGTTTTACTGCAGAAAGCTTCGCTCCTTTTTACCAAAGACGTTTACACAAGGAAACTATCTTGAAACGCATTTTAAAGAAGTAGTATCGGATCAAGTTTTGTTAGTTAAAATTTCAGAATCATTGGTTCACAGTCCTGTTAATGCGTTACTTTAAGATTATTATTATAATTATGATTATTTTTGTTTTGTTTTGTTTTTATGACGATTTTTCTTTTACATTATTGATGTTAGTGTTGTTCTAGTTTCATTTCTCTGTTCATCCATATCCTTTTTCTTAAGACCTTGCCGCTTCCTTTTAATTTTTTTTTACGTCCCTTACTCTGTTCCCCTCTCCCCTCCACCCCCCCCCCCCTTTATTTCATCCTCCATACCATTTTTCCCCGTCTAATATCACTTATAGTGAAAAGCAACGAACGAACACACACACATAGTCCTCAATTCTCGCATCCCTCCCATTCTTAAGATCCATCATACACATACGGTGCCATTCACACGTAGCATCACCTGACTTACCATAATACCCCTTGGGACATTGGCATCCCCCAAAGAATGGCACACCACCGTTACTGCAATTCTCAGATGTCATATCATGATCTGCAATACACAGGCATAGTCATTACAGCACGCAACATTCCCCCTGCCACTTGTCATACAGCTTACATACATGTATGTAGGCTACACGTTAAGTATCACACATGCATTTGGATTTAGTATTAAGAAAATCCCCTACAGCTTGCATATGTACACGTTAAGCATCACCTATGCCTTTACATTTAGTAGCAAGAAAATCTTCTATAACCTACATATGTACACGTTAAACATTTACTCGCAAGAAAATCCCTGTAACCTACGTATGTGCACTTTAAATATCACACATGCCTTTACATTTCATCATCATCATCATCATCAAGTGCTTTGCGACAAGGCGTTTCCGATCATGGCTTTCCATCTGTCTCTATCCTTTGTTGCCTCGAGCGCCTCTTCCATCCTCTTTGTATTCAGCCACTCTGCAAGTCCGTCCAATAGTTTCTCCCTGGGTCTACCTGGTTCTCTTTTTCCCTCCAGCTTCCTGTTGTGACCAGGTGCTCCAATTCCCCTCTGCTCATGCAATGGCCTATAAATGTTGCCTGATTTTTCCTAATCTTCTTTATGAATGATCTTCTTGTGTCTGCCTCCATCAAGACTGTCTCATTTGTTTTCTTTGCCTCCGTGGAACTCTCAACATTCTTCTTAGAAACCCCATCTTGGCTGCCTCAATCTTATTCTGGCTTTGCTTGTTGACTGTCCACGCCTCACAACCGTATAACATTATCAGTTCTCTATAACATTCAAGAACTCTCTTCCTGATGTTAATTGATAGGCATTTGTTGGTAAGAATGCTTTTCATTTTCTTGAATGCTGTTTTGGCTTGGCCGATTCTGCTGGTTATTTCCGATGCGCATCTGCCGTCTGGTGAAATGATCGTTCCTAGGTATTTAAACTTATCAACCTTTACATTTATTAACCAGAAACTCTTGGGAGAGCTGGATAGCAGAAGATTTTCGGAGAAGAAGCCCACATCCCACTTCAACCCACCCACCCACCCCAACTCCGTGTACCAATTGTTTCGACCTTAAACTTCTTACACTGCATGTTGTATAAGTTTGTCCTTTCAACCAGTTTTGCTTATCTGAAAGCATTTCCTGCAAGAAGTATTTCGGTTTCTTCTGACAAACTTTGTAATGCGTTTTGTTTCTATCTAATTTTATTTCATTGGTGATCTACCAGCGTGGTCTGTCTTCTTTCTTTATTATTTTTTCTGATATTTCATTCCGGCAGATAATCTTCGATTTTAAAAATGCAGTTCAGCTGAACAATAATAGCTAAACACACACACACACACACACACACACACACACACACACACACACACACACACACACACACACACACACACACACACACACACACACACACATCTATATATATACCTGGTCTCACTGATGTTGCATTCTACTGTCGTCAAGCAATGCTGAAGCTACCTCTCAAATCCATAGTGGAGGAATACAAAGTTGGAAAAGCAAGACTGTTGAGCATGCTGGAGGAATCGAAAGACAATATCGTGAGATCAGTTCAGCCAAAGCTGAGAACTGGCAAAAAAATGGAAAGTCCAAGAGGCTGTAAACAATGCCAAGAGAAACCTCAGCATCAAAGAAATAATTGGACACACGCAAACCAACAGACAGGGACTGGGAGCAACAAAAGTGCAGTGGTGGTCCAAAGCCAAAGGGAAGGAAAAAAGAGACATGATCATACAGGAGTTGAAGAAGAGGACTAGAGCCCTTAAAGCGATGACAGAGGCAGCAGAACGGAGCTCAAGCTGGATCTGGGCAAGGAGGAACCAAAAATGAACTTCAGAACTGCGGTACGCGGTTTTACCAATGTGCTAACGGGACACACATCATCTGTAGGGAATTTAATCCTTATGAAGTTCATTTTTGGTTCCTCCTTGCCCAGATCCAGCTTGAGCTCCTTTCTGCTGCCTCTGCCATCGCTTTAAGGGCTCTAGTCCTCTTCTTCCCAGAAATGGCGAGTTGTTTCATGAGATCATAAGCGGAGGTGCCCACAAACCCTCTTGCCCCGACCTCTATGGCGAAGATTTTGACCCGCAGACCTGCTTTCTTCAGGGTGCTGGCAAGACCGGCGTATTTTTCGGTCTTGTAGATATGTGCTTCTTCCATTCTGCTTTCGTATGGCACAGTGAGTTCTATCAGAATCACTTGTTTCGAGGAGTCAGAGTGGAGAGCGATGTCTGGTTTCATGCCTGTCTTGCTGATGACATCTGGGTAATTTCTCCACTCTGGGAGGTCTGCTGTACACTCCCAGTCGACTGCTCCATCCAGAAGACCCTTTGGCAATGTGCTGTTGTCATAGCACTTTCGGGCCAGACCTGTTTCCCTCCTGCTTTGTAGAACGTTGTCATAGCAATTGGTGCGTTTGGGGTCATGGTTTTTTCGCTAACCACGTCTGTGATCACTTTCAGAACTTGGTTGTGCCTCCATGTATACCTTCCTTGGGCTAGCGCTACTTTGCAAGAGCTTAGGACATGTTCCACTGTTTGTTTCTTCTGACAGAGCGGACATGCTGGGTCATCTGATTTCCCCCATTTCACTAAGTTTGCATTCGAGGGGAGCAGGTCATATACAGATCTGAGGAGGAAGCTTATCCTTAGAGGAGTCATGTGCCACATATAGTTCCAGCTGAGACTTCTTTGGAGTGCACTGTCCCATGTTGTCCATTGCCCCTGTTGACCTTGCTGGACTGCCTTCTGCACTCTTTTGACATCTTCTTCTTTCTTCAACTCCTGTATGATCATGTCTCTTTTTTCCTTCCCTTTGGCTTTGGACCACCACTGCACTTTTGTTGCTCCCAGTCCCTGTCTGTTGGTTTGCGTGTGTCCAATTATTTCTTTGATGCTGAGGTTTCTCTTGGCATTGTTTACAGCCTCTTGGACTTTCCATTTTTTTGCCAGTTCTCAGCTTTGGCTGAACTGATCTCACGATATTGTCTTTCGATTCCTCCAGCATGCTCAACAGTCTTGCTTTTCCAACTTTGTATTCCTCCACTATGGATTTGAGAGGTAGCTTCAGCATTGCTTGACGACAGTAGAATGCAACATCAGTGAGACCAGGTATATATATATATATATATATATATATATATATATATATATTTATATTAGTGTGTGTGTGTGTGTGTGTGTGTGTGTGTGTGTTTTGCTATTATTGTTCAGCTGAACTGCATTTTTAAAATCGAAGATTATCTGCCGGAATGAAATATCAGAAAAAAATAATAAAGAAAGAAGACAGACGTGGGATGTGGGCTTCTTCTCCGAAAATCTTCTGCTATCCAGCTCTCCCAAGAGTTTCTGGTTAATAAATGTAAAGGTTGATAAGTTTAAATACCTAGGAACGATCATTTCACCAGACGGCAGATGCGCATCGGAAATAACCAGCAGAATCGGCCAAGCCAAAACAGCATTCAAGAAAATGAAAAGCATTCTTACCAACAAATGCCTATCAGTTAACATCAGGAAGAGAGTTCTTGAATGTTATATAGAACTGATAATGTTATACGGTTGTGAGGCGTGGACAGTCAACAAGCAAAGCCAGAATAAGATTGAGGCAGCCAAGATGGGGTTTCTAAGAAGAATGTTGAGAGTTCCATGGACGGCAAAGAAAACAAACGAGACAGTCTTGATGGAGGCAGACACAAGAAGATCATTCATAAGGAAGATTAGGAAAAATCATGCAACATTTATAGGCCATTGCATGAGCAAAGGGGAATTGGAGCACCTGTTCACAACAGGAAGCTGGAGGGAAAAAGAGCACCAGGTAGACCCAGGGAGAAACTATTGGACGGACTTGCAGAGTGGCTGAATACAAAGAGGATGGAAGAGGCGCTATAGGCAACAAAGGATAGAGACAGATGGAAAGCCATGATCGGAAACGCCTTGTGGCAAAGCACTTGATGATGATGATGATGAAATGTAAAGGCATATGTGATAATATTTAAAGTGCACATACGTAGGTTACAGGGATTTTCTTGCGAGTAAATGTAAAGGCACGTGTGATACTTAACGTGTACATATGTAGGTTATAGAAGATTTTCTTGCTACTAAATGTAAAGGCATAGGTGATGCTTAACGTGTACATATGCAAGCTGTAGGGGATTTTCTTAATACTAAATCCAAATGCATGTGTGATACTTAACGTGTAGCCTACATACATGTATGTAAGCTGTATGACAAGTGGCAGGGGGAATGTTGCGTGCTGTAATGACTATGCCTGTGTATTGCAGATCATGATATGACACCTGAGAATTGCAGTAACGGTGGTGTGCCATTCTTTGGGGGATGCCAATGTCCCAAGGGGTATTATGGTAAGTCAGGTGATGCTACGTGTGAATGGCACCGTATGTGTATGGTGGATTTTAAGAATGGGAGGGATGCGAGAATTGAGGACTATGTGTGTGTGTGTGTGTGTGTGTGTGTGTGTGTGTGTGTGTGTGTGTGTGTGTGTGTGTGTGTGTGTGTGCGTGTGTGTGTGTGTGTGTGTGTTTGTTTGTGTGCTTGTGTGTTTTTACGTGTTTGTGTGTGTGTGTGTGCTTGTGTGTGCGTGTGTGTGTGTGTGTGTGTGTGTGTGTGTGTGTGTGTGTGTGTGTGTGTGTGTGTGTGTGAGCGTGTGTGTGTGTGTGTGTGTGTGTGTGTGTGTGCTTGTGTGTGTACGTGTTTGTGTGCGCGTGTGCGTGTGTGTGCGTGTGCGTGCGTATGTGTATGTGTGTGTGCATGTGCATGTGTGCACGCGCACACGTACATAGGTGGAGGGACATACATGTAAGTTTTAACCCTTTGACTCCCGCACCCTATCCACTAACTGCATAAACTTAACCCTTTGATTCCTTCACCCAACCTACCAGCTTCCTACAGTCAAAGTGTTTATTTTTTGTTTTGTTTTGCTAGCGTGATTGACAAGGCATGATGTTGGTGGACAGGGTACGTGGGGTCAAAGGGTTAATTAAATGATTGGCATGAAAGAGATACGGGCTTTGCATCACATGCTTTCAGTTTCATCGCACCATTTATTTTGAATTCGTTGCCGGCTGATCTGAAAAATCTGCTAACCCTTTGGAACTTCAAGTCATAATTAAAGTCTTATATGCTAGCCCAGGGTTTATCTGTAGTTAAAACTTTATATGCTAGCCCAGGCTTTATCTATTAACCCTTTGAAACTTCAAGTCATAATTAAAGCCTTATATGATAGCCCAAGTTTTGTCTGTAGTTAAAATTGTATAAGCTATTCCAGGCTTTATCTATAGTTAAAAATGTATATGCTAGTCCAGGCTTTATCTATAGTTAAAACTTTATATACTAGCCCAGGCTTTATCTGTTAATCCTTTGGAATTTCAAGTCATAATTAAAAGTGTATATACTAATCCAGGCTTCATCTATTAACTATTAACCCTTTGGAATTTCTATTCATGATTACAACTTTATGTGCTAACCCAGGATTTATCTATTAACCGTCTGGAATTTCAAGTCATAATTAAAACTTTATGCTAATCCAGGCTTTATCTATTAACCATTTGAAACTTCAAGTCATAATAAAACTCTCATATGCTAGCCCAGGTTTTATCTGTTGTTAAAAATGTAAAAGCTAATCCAGGCTTTATCTATAGTTAAAAATGTATAAGCTAGTCCAGGCTTTATCTATAGTTAAAACTGTATATGCTAGTCCAGGCTTTATCTATAGTTAAAACTGTATATCCTAGTCCAGGCTTTATCTATAGTTAAAAATGTATGTGCTAGTCCAGGCTTTATCTATAGTTAAAACTTTATATACTAGCCCAGGCTTTATCTATTAATCCTTTGGAATTTCAAGTCATAATTAAAAGTGTATATACTAATCCAGGCTTCATCTACATGTATTAACTATTAACCCTTTGGAATTTCTAGTCATGATTACAACTTTATATGCGAACCCAGGCTTTATCTATTAACCCTTTGGAACTTCAAGTCATAAGTACAGCTTTATATGCGAACCCAGGCTTTATCTATTAACCCTTTGGAACTTCAAGTCATAAATACAACTTTATATGCTCACCCAGGCTTTATCTATTAACCCTTTGGAACTTCAAGTCATAAGTACAGCTTTATATGCGAACCCAGGCTTTATCTATTAACCCTTTGGAACTTCAAGTCATAAGTACAGCTTTATATGCTCACCCAGGCTTTATATATTAACCCTTTGGAACTTCAAGTCATAAGTACAGCTTTATATGCTCACCCAGGCTTTATCTATTAACCCTTTGGAACTTCAAGTCATAAGTACAGCTTTATATGCTAACCCAGGCTTTATCGATTAATCCATTGGAACTTCAAGTCATAATTACAGCCTTTGGAACTTCAAGTCATAATTACAGCCTTTGGAACTTCAAGTCATAATTACAGCCTTTGGAACTTCAAGTCATAATTACAGCCTTTGGAACTTCAAGTCATAATTACAGCCTTTGGAACTTCAAGTCATAATTACAAGCTTTGGAGCTTCAGTCGTAATTACAGCTTTATATGTTCACCCAGACTTTATCGATCAACCCTTTGGGACTTCAAGTGATAAGTACAGCTTTACATGCTCACCCAGGCTTTATCTATTAATCCACTGGAACCCTTTGGAACTTCGAGTCATAAGTAAAGCTTTACATGTAAACCCAGGTTTTATCTATAGTTAAAACTTTATATGCTAGCCCAGTTTTTTTTTTATATTAACCTTTGTGAATTTCAAGACATAATTAAAATTGTATATGCTAATCCAGGTTTTATGTATTAACCCTTTAGAATTTCAAGTCATAATTAAAGCTTTA
>JAPXFY010000015.1:50581793-50584293 GCA_030674185.1 Monoplex corrugatus | reverse complement strand
GTTCATTACACACTCCTTGTAGGTCTTGCAGTACCTGAAAGTAATACCATTCCTGTAACACCTCAACGTAACATCCCTCTTTGTAACACCTGAAGATACAACACTCTATGTAACACCTTTATTAAAGGAACTACGCTCTTTGTAAGACCTGAAATCACAATACTCTTTGTAACACCTTAATTAAAAGAACACCACTCTTTGTAACACCTGCAGTTACAACGCTCTTTGTAACACTTTAACTAAAGGAACTTCGCTCTTTGTAACACCTTAACTAAAGGAACAACACTTTTTGTAACACCTGAAGTTACAACGCTCTTTGTAACACTTTAATTAAAGAAACAACACTCTTTGAAACATCTGAAGTCACAACGCTCTTTGTAACACTTTCATTAAGGGAACAACACTCTTTGTAATACCTGAAGTTACAACGCTCTTTGTAACACTTTAATTAAAGGAAAAACACTCTTTGTAACACCTGAAGTTACAAAGCTCTTTGTAACACCTTCATTACAGAAACAACACTCTTTGTGACACCTGAAGTTACAAAGCTCTTTGTAACTCTTTAATTAATGAAAGGAACAACACTCTTTGTAACACCTGAAGTTACAAAGCTCTTTGTAACACCTTCGTTAAAGGAACAACGTTCTTTGTGACACCTGAAGTTACAACGCTCTTTGTAACACTTTAATTAATTAAAGGAACAACACTCTTTGTGACATCTAAAGTTACAGCGCTCTTTGTAACACCTTTATTTAAGGAACAACAGTCTTTTTAACACTTTAGTTACAGCGCTCTTTGTAACACCTTTATTTAAGGAACAACAGTCTTTTTAACACTTAAGTTACAGCGCTCTTTGTAACACCTTTATTTAAGGAACAACAGTCTTTTTAACACTGAAGTTACAGCGCTCTTTGTAACACCTTTATTAAATGAACAACAGTCTTTTTAACACTTGAAAGGGGCTACATTTCTTTAACATCTGAACGTAACGACACTTCTTGTGAGAACTGGAAAAAAAATCTCATTCCTTTAACACACAAAAGTAACAACCTATTATGTAATATCCGAAAATAACAAGTCTTTGACAGGCCTGAAAGTAGTAACACCTCTATGACATTTGAAAATGGTGTCACTGTCTGAAACAACTGAAAGTAACAGTACTCTTTGTAACGCATGAAAGCAGCAACAAACTTTGTAACACGTGTAAGTAGTATCACAGGGTCCCCCTCAGACCGTATTGTTAGACGGGTACGTAAGGTTTGCGTAATGAAGATCACGCCATCCATGATTGAACTGGTTACTCAACATTTTCCACCGACCTAGTCCCCCTCAGACCGTATCGTTACACGGGTACGTAAGGTTTGCGTAATGAAGAGCACGCCATCCATGATTTAACTGGCTACTCAACATTTTCCACCGAGCAGGATCTAACGCTCACATTGGTCTTATCCAACTATAGAGGGTAGGTTATCTAGTACACAAAAGGTTTCAGCAAATACCAACGTCCAAGCGAAAAGTCCAGGGCCGTCAGGTGCCAAAGATTGCTTGGTTATTCAAATTTCGATGTCCAATGAAAGACAGGTTAGTTATTCAAATTTCGATGTCCAATGAAAGACAGATGGGAAGGTTTTGTGACAGAAACAACAGAAACGCACTGTATAAAAGCCAGAAAGTCAATCACTATAAAATTCACCCATTCGATTGCCCCCCAGGGTGGATCAGAGAACCTAGAGAGAGAGAACCTTGAGTCAGCCATTGAGTCAGTGAGCGAGAGACGTTTCAGCGTCCAAACTATCTTACAGGTATGTAATCCCACGTTTCATTTTATACTTTTGTTAGGGTAGGGATAGGAATAGGTAGTATGTTTGATTTCCATGAAGCAAAGAGAGAGGGAATAGAGGAGGACATAAGAAAGTGTTCAGCATTCTAGGGATATGCAAGTTCTGATGATTCGTAGTGCATCTTAGGATTTTAGGAATATTAGGACCCAGGACAGTAGGAATGGTGAACCACGTTTATGCTGAAGTTGATTGATTAAATAAATACGTTGTAGTTATTAACTCATGTGTGGACTGCTTATGAGAATCTTGTCTAGTATGGTTAGTGCATTTCTTCTCGTCACTTTCCTTCCTTGTTGTGTGTGTGTCTTCTAAGTAGAGAAACAATTCTTCATATACATCCCCAATTCACCACCTCCCTGTTATAGATGATTCCAACCCAAATAACCTTCCAGTGATAGTAGCATCACACTTTCTAACACATGAAAGCAGCAACACTCTTTGTAACACATGAAAGTAGCAACACACTTTGTAACGCATGAAAATAGCAACACACGTTGTAACACATGAAAGTAACATCATGTAGCACCACACTCTCTAACACACGAACGCAGCAACAATCTTTGTAACTTATGAAAGTAAAATCCTTTTAACACCTGAAAGGTTCAACACCACTCTCTGTAACTCCCTGAAAATAACACCACAACTTCGTAACAACATAA
>JAPXFY010000015.1:50566793-50569293 GCA_030674185.1 Monoplex corrugatus | reverse complement strand
AGAAACTTTTTGTCTGTAAGCAGTAAGTTGGTCTTTACCTCGCCAGACGTAGGGATGCTGTTCGATAGGTGAGAAGACGCCTTAGCCAATGTCCAGCGCCACATAATTAAACCAAAGACAAACCACAGCCACCGTACCGAGTACATCGTGTTTCGGGGTTCTCTGTCCGTAGTAATGCAGTGAGCGTGAAACTCTGACATATTCAGTGCATGCCCCGTCCCATTTTATATCCTGTGTAAATTACCGACAAGCAGAGTAGGCACTGAGGAGACAGATTCAGTCCGACCCGCGGTGTCTGAATGTATGTTTATTCTGTTTTCACCGTTCATCAGAATTTCCCCTGATGTATAACTTCGTTATTGTTTGTGTTATGTATGTTTCTGAGTCTGTTTTGTGTGTCTGTGTTGTCTCTGGGTCTGTTTTGTGTGTCTGTGTGTCTGTCTGTCTCTGTCTCTCTCTTTGTATCTTACTTTGTCTCTCTCTCTCTCCCTCTCTCTCTCTCTTTCTCTTCTCTCTTTCTCTCTCTCTCTCTCTTTCTCTCTCTCTATCTGCCTATTGTCTGTCTGTCTGTCTGTATGTCTCTCTCTGTCTGTCTGTGCCTTTGTCTCTGGCTGGCTGTCTGTCTGTCTGTCTCAGCCTCTCGTTCTCCCTCTCTCTGTCTCTCTCTCTTTCGTGGCAATTCTTTCTGGTTTGTTCGTCTGTGCTGTGTTTTTTTTTTTGTTTTTTTGTTTTTTTTTTCTGTGCTTTCTCTGTATCTGTCTCTGGCTATCTCGTTTTATTGATATGATTATGGTTTGAGTGCAAGTGTACTTTTCTCAGTATGTTTATTTGTTTTTCTATACAGAAGTTTTCTTTAATATTGTTTCTCACATGTGTTCATGTCATGTGCCTGTAGACATGTTTGTTTGTGATATCTTGTACTTGTTCGTATGTTTGTGCTTTTATGGCCATTGATATATTATGTGTATGTACGCTTATACGTTGTTGTAATATGTTCATTTGTGCATGTTTTTAATTTTTTTTTATTGTGATATATTAATGCTTCTGGGTGGGGCGAGAGAGAGGGTTCATTCATTCATTCTCTCTTGGTCCGGAGGCTGGGCTGGATCTGGTTGCTGCGCGTTGTGTGGCTATGTCCCGGGGTTTGTCATCTCCCCACTTTGCCATTGGGTTTGTGTGCGGGGTAATTGATGGCTGGGTCAGGGTGGGCCGTGAAGCGTATGGACCCCTCCCCTCCCCCTGTCCACTTTGTTTGATGAAATGACTATCGAGTGACCGTCGAGAGCTTGGGGGATGGTTGTCCGGAGAGTGGCGAGGCATTGGTGCTCTGGGTACAATCCGAACCCTTCTGTTTTTTTCTTCTTTGTGTGTGTGTGTGTGGGGGGGGGGGGGTTGTTAACATGCTTTGTGTCTTGTAAAATGTATAATGCACAATGAGTCCTTATTAGTTTGGAGAGTAACTACCCGTAAAATCCCTAGTAAAACGGCGTACCCCCTGTGCACAAAATTGGACCAAAAGTAGGGGGGTGCCCGTTTACTAGGTAGTATACCCTCTGCAGGAGCAAAAAAAAAATCAAAATGATAATTTTTTCAGCTTCATATGAACAGAAAAGTAGGCTGATGCTTTTTATTTCGAATTAGAAATAGACGAGTGATGAACAAAAAGCAATGTCATTATGTTTGATGAATTTAGATAGCTGACAGCCAAATTGACACCACAAAACACGCACGCATACACAGGCTCACGCACACACGCATACAAAGGCTTACACACACACACACACACACACACACACACACACACACACACACACACAAACACACACACACACATGTGCACAGACAAAAACAAGCACACAATGTAGGCTTTTTTGAGAAAAAAACACATCTTATTTGATCTTATTAGAGATTTCAAACAATCGATCAAGATCAATGAATCAGATCTGCGAACATCCGCCGCGGGTCTAATCAGATTCTTCAAGTGCTGCACATTCATGTACCCGAGCATTCATTTCGTCTGGAAACCATTCCAGGGTCTGATCATCTTCTGTTCCATCCATAGCGTTTGAAATGCCACAGCGAAGGAATGCCTTAATGATGATCTCTGGGCGCACTTGGTCCCATGCACGGCCCACCCAGGAGATGACGTCCTGGCGTGTTGGCCGTCTCAGGTTGCCTGCAGCCGTTGGTGGTCTGGGCTCCCTCATCCACTCGACCCAGCAGTCTCGGACAGCATCCTACAGGATCAGAATATTGAAGAAAAAGAGTTATGATATGTAACTTGATAACCACCACACACACACACACACACACACACACACACACACACACCACATACACACACACACACACACACACACACACACACCACATACACAGACACACACACACACACACAAACACACACACACACAGAGTCCAGGCCTACACAATCACACGCACGCGCTTGTACACGCATACGCACACACACTCTCTCTCTCTCTTTCTCTCTCTCTTTCTA
>JAPXFY010000015.1:50549293-50561793 GCA_030674185.1 Monoplex corrugatus | reverse complement strand
TCATCCACGTGTGCCAATGAGCTTAGTTGAAACAACGTAATAACAAATATATATATGAGACACTGATATTTATTATCTTTTTGTCTGTGAGGACCTATGAGTTGCTCTAGTTATGTGGCCGGACCATTTCAGCTTCCTCGTCTCCACAGTTGACAGCAGATGTCAATAGTATCTCATCATGTGTTATGTGACACCTGTGTATACATGTACTTCTTCATTTGTAATGTGGCTGGTGTATGAGATACTGGAGAGCCCTCTGAAGCATCTCATCTCGATAGCTGTGGGTCTTTTTCCAGAGTTTTTTTTCCAACCTTGTTCAGAAGGTTCTTTTCTTTGAAATGTAGACATGACAACATCAAAACATGACAATAATTACAATATTTAATAATTAATTAATAATAATAATTACAATATTTATATAGCGCAAAATCTTGATAAAATCAAATCTAAGCGCTGAAGCAGACACACACGCACGCACGCACGCACGCACGCACGCACACACACGCACGCACACCACACACACACACACACACACACACACACACACACACACACACACACGCATGGCTATAAATGGGGAGAAAGAATAAAAGCAATAAAAGCAAGAATAAAAGCAATGGAAAATTATAGAGAGCATAGCATATACAATTATATATATAACCATGTGATTCCCCTCCGAGCGGAGACAGGCTGCAGAGGGGGGGGGGGGGGGAGGGGTTGAGTGAGGTTAGGATTTTATGCGGAGGAGAAAAGGTGAGTTTTGAGAGCGGACTTGAAGGAGACAAAAGTAGGTTGCTGACGGACTGAGAGAGGAAGTTTGTTCCAGGAGAGTGGACCAGAAACAGAGAAGGCTCGTGGACCATAGATATTGAGCTTAGTGCGTGGAAAGCGAAAATTCAGAGGATCGGAGGCAGAGCGGAGGGTACGTGAGGGAAGATAGATCTCAAGTAGGCTTGACAGGTAATCGGGGGCTGCGTTATTGAGGCTTTTGTAGCACAATGTACAGTTACATATAATCAATGAATAATATAGATCATAAGTGAGTAGATTTCAAGTTAAAAAAATGGAAGGGGTGATTTCTTTGACATATATACAGATAATGATACAGATCCTTTTTTTTTATCATGGTACATATACAACGTTCTTCACATACTACCGAGTCATGCTTTACTACACTGGAGCAGCTGACTGGAGTAACTACTGTTTTTATACTGAAATATTTTAATTTACAGCAGCAGAATGAGAGAGAACATCACATTCTTGAGGTGAAGAACACACCCAATACTTGACACTTTCTTTCTTTGATTTTGCGCTATATAAATATTGTAATTATTATTCTAAATTTCATCTCATTTCCTTACGAGGGAGTCTTCTATATGGTCATTATTTATGCGCAACATCTATTAAATATTTACTAGTCTTGAATATGGAAACCATTTTTCTCCAAACTCATAATATTTCATTTCCAGCTAAGATTTTTTTTCCAGAGTTCTGATGTCAAAGTCTATGACTCGTCAACATATAAAAAATGGAGAGCACAACTGCATGCAGAAAGTTCAGTTTGCATTTGTATACCCATATCTACTGAATCCAAATCGTTGAATTTCAGTGAAGATATGTATTATAGAAAATAAAACCTGTGTATATGTCCATTACTTTGGGTGTGTTCTTCACTCACGTGAATTATCGATTCCTTCAATACTTGACACTTTCTTTCTTTGATGTTGATGAAAAGAAAGATTCCAAATTTCAAATACTTTATTGACGTAGGCATTTGCTCATATCTCATACATGACAATATTAGTCTAACTCAGATAAATATGAACATGCACAGATTAATATAATTTTTACAATTTACGCAGCATATGATATAATGGATAAAAAGTATATCATAAACACTGATCTATATGAAAAGATAATAGGCAATATAACTGTCACACTTTTAACTCTCCCCTTCCACCCTTCCCCGTATCGTTCATTAGAGCACTCGCACGAGCGCACAGAAACACAGCACACACACACACACACACACACACACACACACACACACACACACACACACACAACACATACACACACACATGCATACACACGCACAGACACGCACACTCACACACACGTGCGAACACACACACATGCACACACACACACCACACACACACACACACACACACACACACACACACGCACGCACACACACACACGTACGCACCTACAAGCACACACACGCACACACATACACATACACTGTCAGTAACAAGCAAGTATGTTTTGTTGTTCCTGTGCTTTTGTTTGTGTTGATTTTTGATTATTTAGAAGTGTTGCAGAGCTATGATACTAGACAAAGGGAAATTAGTCACTTTGTGTAATATGGATTGATCCTGACAATAGATAGATAGATAACTAGATAGATAACCAGATAGCTAGCTAGATAGCTAATTAGCTAGATAGAAAGATAGACAGACACATAGGCAGTTAGATAGATAGATAGATAGATAGATAGATAGATAGATAGATAGATAGAAAGATGGATAGATAGATAGGTAGATAGATAGATAGATAGATAGATAGACAGACAGATAGATAGACAGGCAAATATATAGACAGACAGACAGACAGATAGGTAGATAGATTGATAGCTAGATGAATGGACAGACAAACAGACAGACAGAGAGACAGATAGATAGATAGATAGATTAGATAGATAGATAGATAGATAGATAGATAAATAGATAGATGTAAATAGATAGATAGACAGATAGAAAGGCAGACAGATATAATAATATACAGATAGATAGATAGGTAGACAGGTAGACATACAGAACAAAATTGGGATTTGGTGGAGTTTTAACAAAATGACATTCACAGTGTTCCAGTACTCTTGAAACTTCCACACCAGGATGCCCCATTAAACAAAATTTTACAGATTTCAGCCAAACACCACCACCATCACCACCAACAACATCACCCACACAAAGAATGTGCCCCGTGTCCCCCAAACCATACCATCACTGCTATCAGTGTTTAGGTCTATGGTATAATCATATTGCGGGCCGTTGCAGAAGTCCCCTTGGCACGCTGTCAAACAGGCCTGCGAATGGCTTTGGCTCCACAAACACACGGTCCGGTTCACGGGAACTCTCGTCCGTGGCGGGAGAAATTGACTCAGGCGCGTCCCAGTCACGTTCAACCGGAAGTAGGTGGCGTCCAAGTACTGAAAAGAAAAGTCCTTCCCGTCGGAACAGCCTCGTCTGTATTGAGATTTGGAGCTGTCGTCTGCAGAAAAAAAAAGCAAACAAAAAGGAACACGTTTTGAGTAGATAGTTTAAAATGTAACACACACACACACACACACACACACACACACACACACACACACACACACACACACACACACACACACAGTGACACAGACATAGACACAGACACAGACACACGCACAGAGAGAGAGAGAGAGGGGGAGAGAGAGAGAGATACACAAAGAAAGAAAGAAAGAAAGAAAAAGAAAGAAAGAAAAGAAAGAAAGAAAAAAATAGAGAAAGAAAATAAATAAAGAAAAAAGAACGAAAGAAACACACACACACACACACACACACACACACACACACACACACACACACACACACACACACACACACACACACACACACACACACACACTCACACATGCACACACACACACACACACACAGTGTAAGAAAGAAAGAAAGAAAGAAAGAACAAAAGATAGAAAGAAAGATAGAAAGAAAGAAAGACAGACAGACAGACAGACACGAAACGAAACAGAACAAAACAAAACAAAACAACAACAACAACAGCAACAGCAACAACAACAAAAACCTGAGGATAGTTCAACTCCACCATTAAGGAATTACTATCAGTCAGTAGTAGGGAGCTTAATTTAGTAGGCAAGTACCCTTAGTGCATGTATGCTGGACCCAAACAGACACTGTTGAACTCCACCGAAGTGACCCGCTCAGCAATAGTGCAAGGTCTCCTCTGGTAGGTTTCCCACCATGGCAGTTTGGTATCTCTGCCTCCAGTGGGGATGTCCTGGTATTGAGACTTTGAGTAGTGGACAGGTGGTGTGCTGTTGATCTTGAATGATCAACGCCAACTGTGGTGGGTGTGGGGTGTGCACAGGCTTCACAGGAAGCCCCCAGAAGTTCACAACTTCAAAATATGTACACACGTATCATCATCATCATCAGGTGCCCTGCCGCATGGCGTTGGCGATCATGGACTTCCATCTGTCTCTATCTCTCGTTGCCCTAGCATCTCCCCCACCCTCCTCGTCCCCAGCCGCTCTGCAAGTCCGTCAAGCATTTTCTCCATGGGTCTACCCGGTGCTCTCTTTCCCTCCAGCTTTCCCGTTGTGACCAGGTGCTCCAAATCCCCCTTCCTCATAGAATGGCCTATAAATGTTGCCTGTCTTTTCCTAATCTTCCTTATGAGTGATCTACTTGTGTCTGCCTCCATCAAGACTGTCTCGTTTGTTTTCTTTGCTGTCCATGGAACTCTCAACTTTCTTCTTAAAAACCACATCTCGGCTGCCTCAATCTTGTTCTGGTTTTGTTTGTTGACTGTCCACGCTTCGCAACCGTACAACAGTATTGGTATACACACGTATAGTAAAACAAAAATAATCAACATGTATTATTTTTATCTGCTGATTAAACATCTGACCATGACTAATGTTGGTAAAATAATCTTAATGTACCCAGCTACATATTCTTCACCCTCGATCTACCAGTCCCCCAGATTCCCTTAAAACAGAGAGAAAGAAAGAAAGAAAGAAAGAGAGAGAGAGAGAGAGAGAGAGAGAGAGAGAGAGAGAGACAGACAGACAGACAGAGACAGAGACACAGAGACACAGAGAGGCAGAGAGAGACAGAGAGAGACAGAGAGAGACAGAGACAGAGACAGAGAGATGGAAGAGAGAGAGTGAGAGACACACACACAGACAGAGACAGAGACAGAGAGACAAAGAGACACAGAGAGACGGAGAGAGACAGAGTGAGAGAGACAGAGACAGAGACAGAGATAGAGAGAGAGACAGAGAAACAGACAGGCAGACAGACAGGCAGACAGACATATAAACAGACTGACAGCCAGACAACCAGGCAGACAGAAAGGGAGAAAAAGAGCGGGACAGACAGACAAACAGACAGACAGACAGACAGAGAGAATGAGACAGACAGACAGACAGAGACAGAGAGACTGAGAGACAGACAAACAGACAGCCAGACAGTAAGGCAGACAGGCAAGCAGGCAGACAAGAAGGGAGAAAAAGAGAGGGACAGACAGAATAACAGACAGACAGACAGACAGACCGAAAGAAAAAAGAAAGAAAGAAAAAAAAGAGAGAGAGAGGGAGAGACAGAGACAGAGACAGAGGCAGAGACAGAGACAGAGACAGAGACAGACAGACAGAGACAGACAGACAGAGACAGAGACAGAGCACGTGAACGCACTTGCAACATAAATATCCAAGATGACGCAGTACGGTGCCGACTTCCAACACCTCTGAATGCCGTACACGCTGTGTTCCTTAAGCGCTCTGTCCAATACCGTCATATCTCGTATGGCCATCTGGCTGCTTAATAAGTTGTGCGACCCCCGACACCAGGATTGCTCTCCATTCAGGTCAATGCAGCTGTAACACCAAGTGTCCTCGATCTCCGGCAAAAGGGAGTAAGTCATCATCTCTGTAAGCATCATAACATAAAACTGCGAAAGAGAAAAAAAGTCATGGAAGCACCACATTTGTTTTCATCATCATCATCATCATCATCATCATCATCATCATCATCATCATCAATATTCTCTCCTTCTCCTCTTTGTTCTTCTAGGTGTTCATGTTTTTAATGATGTGACGACGATAAACACGAAGCTGGCACTGATGATGATGATGATGATGATGATGATGATGATGATGATGATGATGATGATGATGATGATGATGATGATGATGACGACGACGACGACGACGATGATGATGATGACGACGATGATGATGGTGATGATGATGATGGTGATGATGATGAAGACGATGATGATGTTGACGACAAACTACAAGCTCAAATAAAAAAAAAAGGATTGATTGATTGATTGATTGATTATATGTAATCATTTATTATGTTCAATGGTTTATTCTTCACCTAGTGAAACAAGTTCCAGGAGGCTGAAACTTTTATCCACCTAAAGAGTCCTTGTTGTAATTCTTGATTTAGCCTTTGACTCCTGCACCATGTCCACCAGCATCCTGTATTATCAACCATGCTAGCAAAGCAAAAACCCTAATCTTTTGACTCCTTTCCCCTATCCACGAGCTTCCTGCAGGAAACTAGTTGATAGGGTGAGGGAGTCATAGGGTTAAATATACATTCATAATATGATGACCATAATAGCAAGGAAAAGTGTAAGAATATTCAAAACAGTGATTTGGTGGAGACGCTTCTCTGACATATATAACAGAAGAGCACGAGCCCAAAGCGCGATGGTCGAAGGGAAGCAACTGCATAAAACAAAACATCCAGGATCGTTTGACCTCCCTTGCTTCGCTGTTTCATCCATTATCGTTGGTGGTTATCGTCATTGTTGTTTAAAGCCCAGCCAGATGCGTACAACCATATCAGGGTTATAACCAGGTCAAAACATACACAATACTTCAACAGGAAAAAAAAAAAAAAAAAGGAAAAGAAAAGTAAATACACATACGTATCAATGCATTCGTGAACATAATCTAAGAAGATGCCCGTGGCGTTAATTAACCATTCCGTCCAATTTATCGCACATGGGGATTTAGAAAAACATTCTTGAGTACAAATTTAATGCAGATTTGTCACTGCCCAAGAGAAAATAACAGGGTTGGTTTTTTTTTAGTCACAGCCCAAGACAAGAGGAAAAGGGTTGTTTTGTTTGCAAAGGTAAACAAAAAAACCCAAACAAACAAACAGTAAAAAAAAACAACACAAAAAACAACCAAAGAGATAAAATAGACCATTTACTTGACAGACTAGTCTGGTCTAAACTATAAAACGATAGACTGATAGCTAATTCTGTCGAGTGAAAGCTGTATTAACATTTTTGTCTCTTTAATCTCTGTGCTCCTGTTTTGTGTTTATCTCACAAGGGAAACAACTCTTCTTTCCTTCACTTAAGGCTATGACAATGTACAGTTACCTTACTTTGTAGTCAGTACTCTGGAAGCCATTCTCTTCTTTAAAATGTTGGAACTATGAAAAATATTAAAATGACCCAGAAGTAAGAATGATTAAAGTTTCTGCACGTGTACATCGTAAAGAGATAATATATACATCCAGTGTGTGTGTTTAGTCAGATGACACAGTGAAAGGAACAGAGATATGGGAGCGGAAGAAGAGAGAGAGAGAGAGAGAGAGAGAGAGAGAGGAGAGAGAGAGAGAGAGAGAGTGAGAGAGAGAGAGTGAGAGAGAGAGAGAGAGAGAGAGAGAGAGAGAGAGAATGTGTGTGTGACAGACAGGCAGGCAGGCAGACAGGCAGACAGACAAACAGACAGAAAGGCAGGCAGACAGGCAGACAGACAAACAGACAGAAAGGCAGACAGGCAGGCAAGCAAACAGACAGAACAATGACAGAATAAAAGACTCGTGTGGACAAACAACACAGACAGACAAACAGACAGACAGATAGACAGACACACAGACAGACACACACACACACACACACACACACACACACCACACACACACACACACACACACACACACACACACACACACACAAAGAAAAGAATAAAAAAAAACAATAATGAGTTGTCGTGTACATACCTCTCACTTCGAAGAGAATCAACGCAAACGTTAAGAACACTGGAGTCATTGCGCCCCTTCACTTGTCTGTCTGTCTTTCTCTCTCTCAACTAAGCTGACACAAAAACAGAAATTGTCATACTAGTAACAGTAAAACGACCCACTCAAAGCTCTGTCACCGAAATGAAATCACAGAGCTTACTCGTTTTTTCACCCCTTATAATATTGTTATATTGTAAGTTCAATGTCTTTCTTGCTGCACATCGAAAAATATAATCGTAGTATTTATAAATGTGTATCGCAGTCGTAATAAGCGCGCACTACCGTTGCAGCGATAGTGATTTCAGCTATCTAAGAATGCGTCTTCCTGGTATATATATAAACTAAACCGATAACAGGCAAAGATCCTGTGTTCTTTTTTTGATAGTATTCTAATCAGCTCCACACAGGCTGTATGCAAACTCGTTGTGAGGTCTCTCCCCACCTCGATTTTCAAAACGACCTTGTTTTGTGTGGGAGCACAATTATCTTACTTCTACCTTACGACAGGCTAAAGGGTTAAGTGGGTAAGACTATCAGACTTCCAGTAGGAAAGTCATGGTACGATCCTGTCTGAGTATACGTCACCTGGGGAATTACTGTTGCTTTTGTTTAAAACCTAGCCGACTGAGTAGAGCCATATTAGGGCTTATAACCGTTTCAAAACATACACAATAATTAAACAAGAAACAAAAGAGGAAAAGAAAATTGAGTACATATATCGATGTATGCACGCATATAATCTAAAGAGATCCCTTTGGTGTTGACCTCTCCGCTCAATATATCGCAGAGGGGATAAAAAAAAACACACCCGAACACAAATTTAAACATAACTAAGGACATTTAAACATATAGAAGAACAGGCCTAAATTACCTAAAATTGCTTCCACATATCCCACCTACCTAGAGCCAAACAACGCTCTTAATACATGTACCCAATTATCATTCCTAGGAGAGAGAAGATTGTATCGAGACCTTAGAGATGAACAGACCATTAAGACAGAAAATGACAGGAAGAAATGACGGAAAGCAAATGAACAAGGCAGAAATAAAGAGAGTGACAGACAACAAGAGGAAATTTATAGCACAGAACTTCCAGAAGGTGGAGATACTATTTATACTGAAATAGACCCCGGTATCCCCACGGGGGTAACCTGGGGAATAAAGAGTAGAGACTGTTCCCAGCTTCCAGCTCAACATGTGTGTGGACCTGTTAGTGCCTAAATCATCTTCATGCAAGCACGCAAGCAGAACATCAAATACGCATGTTAAAGATGCTATAAGTCATGCAAGTGTCTAGATACTTGTGGAAACATGAATACAATAAGCATGTTCGCCCACCAAAGATGAGTATATAGACTTTTTTTTTTTTGGGGGGGGGGGGGGGCAGTTCATTAACATACTGTCTGCACAATGTAGACTAAACAATTTGCATATACGCATCCGGGGAAAATTAGTGAAAATAGTTATATTACTAGATAAGGATTTCTCTGTGTGTGCGTGTGTGTGCGTGCTTGCGTGCGGGCGCGTGCGCGAGCGCGTGTGTGTATGTGTGTGTGTGTGTGTGTGTGTGTGTGTGTGTGTTTATGTGCGCATGTGTGTGTGCGCGCGAGTGTTGTGTGTGTGTGTGTGTGTGTGTGTGTGTGTGTGTGTGTGAGAGAGAGAGAGAGAGAGAGAGAGAGAGAGAGAAAGACAGACAGACAGACAGACAGATAGATAGATAGATAGATAGATAGATAGATAGAGAGAGAGAGATAGAGAGAGACAGACAGACAGACAGACAGACAGTGTATGTGTATGTGTGCGTGCGCGCGCGCGCGCGCGAGTGTGTGTGTGTGTGTGTATGTGTGTGTGTGTGTGTGTGTGTGTGTGTGTGTGTGTGTGTGTGTGTGTGAATGAGTGTTTGAGTGTACATGTATGTGTGAGTATGAATGTGTGTGTATGTGTGTACGTGCATGCGTGCTTACGTGCGTACGTGCATGCATGCGTACGTGTGTGTGTGTGTGTGTGTGTGTGTGTGTGTGTGTGTGTGTGTGTGTGCGCGCGCACGCGTGTCTGTGTGTGTGCGCGCGCCGTACGCGTAAGCTGTCCGGCCCTATTGATAGAGCCGTAAACACACAATAATGTGCCTGGAGTTCAATTCCAGCCTGCAACACTAAAAACCGGTCTGTCCTCTGCCCTTATAAAATAAATGATAAATGCACGAATCTATCTCCCGGCATCAACTTAATGTTTCAAAGGACCCCTTCTTTCCCGCTCTTTCTGCATTTCAATACCTAGCCAGTGACATCGGGTTTTGCTGTAGGCTCAGGCAGTCTCTGGCAAACTTGCTGGCAGATTTGGGTTGGAGCGTGTATGGAATTGTTCGAGTGCAATGAACACCTCTTGAACAAACTCTAAACTCCAAACTCTAAAAGAAAAAACAAAAAAAAAAAACAAAAAAAAAACAAAAGGACGTATCTTTCGCACGTACAACAAGAATCTATGCGCATGAAAATTATGATTTGAAGGTTTCCTGCCGGAATGGTGTGTCTATAATAGTAATGCTAATAACAATAACAACAACAACATCAACAATAATAACAATAATAATAGTAACAATGATACTACTACTACAACTACAACAACAACAACTACTACTACTACTACTACTACTACTACTACTACTACTATACTACTACTACAACTACTACTACTAATAATGAGACTACTACTACTACGACATTTAAACATCTAAAACTATTATAGTAACAATAATAATAATAATAATAATAATGATACTGATAATAATAATAATAATAATGATACTGATAATAATAATAATAATAATAATAATAATAATAATAATAATAATAATAATAATAATAATATAATGATAATAATAATAATGATGAGAATACTACTAAATAATGCTCATAGAATTATAATAGCAATAATAATAATGAGACTATTACTACTACGACTATTACTACTATTATAGTAACAACAACAATAATAATAATAATAATAATGATAATAATGAGACTACTACTACTACTACTACTGCTACTACTACTACTACAGTTAAAACAATAATTACAAGAATAACAACAACAACAGCAATAATAATAATAAAAGTAATAATAATAGCGGGCCTCAATAGCTGTTGTTTGAGCGTCGGATTCACATGCTAACGGTTGTGGGTTTGAATCCCGCGATGCGCTACATTAAAACTTGCCTTCTCACTGTCCCATCTTAATATCATTGTTGTTCTGGTGGTGTCAGTATAGGATTAGATAGGTCCCCCTTTCCTCGTTTCCCTGGGACGGTTATCCCTGTTGGCCATATCACCTGAGGTGGGTACCGACGTAAAAACTGAACCAAACAAAAACAACAACAACAACAACAACAAAAAACAACACATAAATGAATAAAAAAAAATTAAAAAAAGAAAAGTAATAAGGCAGATACAGTTTTCTAGTAAGGAACCTTTCAAACTGCATTATACTCAAAACGTGTGTAAGTGTGGACAAAAAAATGGAAGTATCACTTTTGTAGCTTTAGCTTCAAGAAATATTTGAAAAAGGGGATTGGGTGTTATATTTCTGGTTACGTTAGACCTCACGACAAAGGGTTTCTTTCACGTTACAGAGAGACTCAGCAATGCGGATGTGTGTATAACCTACTCGGTGCTCAACAAGCGCTTGTTGATAAATGCAGTTTCAGTTCTCCCGTGTCTGTCTTTGTTTCTGTCTGTATGTCTGGTTGGCTGGCTGGCTGATTCTCTCTTTCTCTTTGTCTCTCTCTCTCTCTCTCTCTCTCTCTCTCTCTCTCTCTCTCTCTCTCTCTCTCTCTCTCTCTCTTCATCTCCTTTCCTCCCTCTTTTTTTCTCTCTCTGTCTCTGTCTGTCTGTTTGTCCGTCTCTCATCTCTCTCTCTCTCTCTCTCTCTCTCTCTCTCTCTCTCTCTCTCTCCCTCTCTCTCTCTCTCTCTTATCTCCTTCTCGCCTTCTTTCTCTCTGTCTCTGTCTGTCTGTCTGTTTGTCCGTCTCTCATTTCCTTCTCTCTCTCTCTCTTTTCTCTCTCTCTCTCTCTCATCTCCTTCCCTCTCATTTTCTCTCTGTCTCTGCCTGCCTGCCTGCCTGCCTGCCTGCCTGTCTGTCTGTCTCTCTGTCTGTCTGTCTGTCATCTCCTCTCTCTGTCTCTGTCTCTCGATCTCTGTCTCTGTCTCCTCTGTCTATCTCTCTGTATCTCTCTCTCTCTGTATATCTCTATCTCTCTCTGTCTCTCTCTGTCTCTCTGTATGTCTGTCTGTCAGTCTGTCTGTCTGTCTGTCTGTCTGTCTCTCTCGATATATATATTTTTTGGTGGCATTTTTATCAGCGATTATTTATCAGCAGTGACACAATATGCTACGAAAGACCAATTTGACAGGAAAGGCACACGCATATTTACAAATAATTTTCTCCTTGATATAACATTTGTTTCATCAACATTAAATCAAACAAGAGACAGACAGACAGACAGACAGAGAGAGACAGAGACAGAGACAGAGACAAGAGAGACAGAGACAAGAGACAGAGGAAGACAGACAGACAGACAGTACAGTACAGACAGACAAATGCACAGACAGACAGAGACACAAACAGACAGACGGACATACAGAGACAAAGAGATAGACAGAAAGACAGACA
>JAPXFY010000015.1:50529571-50532071 GCA_030674185.1 Monoplex corrugatus | reverse complement strand
TATTGGGCATTTCGAGATATACATATCACTGGAAAGTGTACATTTTTCTGATTATTTTGGTACTTGAATAAAGCTTGTACTCAAAAAAAATGTAGAAGTTATGTATGTTTAAATCCAGTAAGTTGTATGATGGCCATTTTGAGAAAACGGCCTCTAAAGTTTTTGTGTGCTCTCCTACACATTTTCCTTAAATTTCTTTATTTGGTGGCTTTGACCCAGTTTGTTTCTAATTTTCGCTCATTATTTGAAAGGTGCACCAAAGAGCTTTCCATCAGTATATTACATGTACGGGTACTGTACAGGTTACGGTTCATAATAAGAGACAAAAATAGGTACTTTTGGTAGGAAATTGCATTCTTTCTGCTGCGATCAGTGCATTAAATACCGATTTAAATTGATTAATGATATTTAAAAAAAAAAAAAAAAAAAATTCTGTGGGGGATAGATTATAGTCTACCGAAATCAATTTTGAGAAAAAGTCAAAACACCCCAGATAGACCCTCAGTCAGCTTTTCAGCTCCTAGTGCTGTTTGACTGATTGCGAGTTAAGACTGATTTCGTGGTGGGAGGTCACATTTATAAACAAAACCATGCACTGACCTAGGAAGAGAAAAATGAACATACAAACAAATGTATAAGCAAAGGTTTTTATTGACATAGGTATGGAGAAATGAATACAGAAACAAACAAATTTATGAATAAAATCTTGTAATGACCTAGAGATAGAGAAATGAATATAGAACCAACCAAATATATAAACAAAACCTTGCATTGACCTAGGGATAGAGGAATGAATATAACAGAAACACATATATGAACAAAAACCTTGCATTGACCTAGGGATAGAGAAATGAAGGTAATGAAGGTAAAAACAAACAAATATATGCACAAAACCTTGTATGGTTAGAGAAATGAATATAGAAACAAACAAATATATAAACAAAAGTTTGTATTGACCTAGTGATAGATAAACGAATTTAGAAGCAAACAAATATATAAACAAAAACTTGCATTGGCCTAGGGAAGAGAGAGAGAGAGAGAGATGAATATACAACCAAACATATAAATAAAAACATGCACTGACCTAGGGATAGAGAAATGTATATAAAAACAAACAAATATACAAACCAAAGCTTTTACTGACCTAGGGATAGAGAAATGAATACAGAAATTAAGAAATATATAAACCAAAGCTTACACTGACCTAGGGATAGAGAAACGAATTTAGAAACAAACAAATATTTAACAAAAACTTGCACTGACCTAGGGAAGAGAGAGATGAATATACAACCAAACATATAAATAAAAGCATGCTCTGATCTAGGGATAGAGAAATGTATATAAAAACAAACAAATATATAAACCAAAGCTTTTACTGACCTAGGGATAGAGAAACGAATATAGAAATTAAGAAATATATAAACAAAATATTGCGCTGACCTAGGGATAGAGAAATGAGTATAAAAAAGAAACAAATATAGAAAGCAAAGCTTATACTAATCCAGGGATGGAGAAATGAATATACAAACAAGTTCATGAACACATTTTTGTTTTACTGACCTAGTGGTAGAGAAATGAATATAAAATCAAACAAATATATATATAATATATATATATATAATATATATATATATATATATATATATGTTGTGTGTGTGTGTGTGTGTGTGTGTATGTATATCAAAGCTCG
Source organism: Monoplex corrugatus (assembly GCA_030674185.1). Classification (NCBI taxonomy): domain Eukaryota; kingdom Metazoa; phylum Mollusca; class Gastropoda; order Littorinimorpha; family Ranellidae; genus Monoplex; species Monoplex corrugatus. The sequence continues at coordinate 50,530,381 of JAPXFY010000015.1, read as the reverse complement.
AACTGACCTACGTGTAGAGAAATGTATATAAAAACAAACATATAAATCAAAGTTTGTACTGACCTAGGGAGAGAGAAAGGATTACAGAAACAAACAAACTTATAAACAAAACCTCGCACTGATCTCGGGAGAGAGAAATGAACATACAAACAAATACATAAGCAAATGTTTTTATTGACATAGGGATGGAGAAATGAATATATAGAAACAAACAAATATATAAACCAACGCTTGCACTGCCATAGAGGTAGAGAAATGAATATAAAAACAAACAAATGTATAAACAAAAGCTTGTACTGACCTGAGGAATAGACAAATTTATATAGAAACAAACAAATACACAAAACAAAGTTTTTACAGACTTAAGGATGGACAAATGAATACAAAAACAATAGTTTGTTGTGCATGTATGTATTCATGATTAAATACATGGTGAATTGAAATAAATAAGCATATAAACAAATAACCACATCAACTATCAGAAATGTAAACAAACAACAACAAAAAACAAGAAAAACGCCAAACACACATATCTTCAAACAAGAAAAGAGAAAAAATGAAAGGTAAATAAACGAATAGATCGAGGAACAACAACAATAACAACAAAGACAACAACAAAACAAAAACAAATGAACAAATGAATAAATAACAATGAATAAATAAATAAATAAATAAATACACAAATCAATAAATAAACAAATAAACGAATAACTACAAAATAATTTAATAAACAATCGAAAATTTAAATAGATAAATAAACAAATAAATAAACAAATAAATAAATAGATAATAAATAAATAAATAAATAAA
>JAPXFY010000015.1:50489571-50514571 GCA_030674185.1 Monoplex corrugatus | reverse complement strand
AAATCAATTCCCTTTCATAAAAAAAAAGGTTTTAACAAAATGTGTTGTTGAAAAATGGTAAATTTTTCATAAATTATTCGAGAACGGACACAATTTGAAGGAATGCAGTTGTCTTAAAAAAAATACCTGGCACCAGGGAATTCGTTGTTTACTTTAAAAATGAGTACCAAAGACAAGTGCCATGTTTATGAACGTAATGATTGTTCTTGACATAACGAACTGCTACGTCTCGTCTTGAGAAAATGAATCTTTTTTGTTTGTTTGTTTGTTTGTTTGTTTTTGTTTAGTTTTTTTTTTCTTTCTTTATCTTCCTCTAAAGTTTGGAAAAAATTCATGACAAATTTGAGCACATATTTTTCGACATCTCTCTCTCTCCTCTCTCTCTGTTCTCTCTCTCTCTCTCTTATGTCTTTCTCTCTCTCTCTTTCTTTCTATCGTCCTCCCTCCTCTTTTTCTTCCTCTCCCTCTCTCTCTCCCGCCCTTCACTCTCTCTGTATTGTATTTACTTATCTATCTATGTATCTGTGTATCTATGTATCTATGTATCTATATATCTATGTATCTATCTGTGTGTGTGTGTGTGTGTGTGTGTGTGTGTGTGTGTGTGTGTGTGTGTGTGTGTGTATGTGTGTGTGTGTGTGTGTGTGTGTGTGTGTGTGTGTGTGTGTGTGTGTGTGTGTAAGAACAAAAGTTTTTTTCGACAGTAATACTGAACTTTCCCCTTCAATATGTATTAATCAACTTCTTAGAATTGAGTTTCAGTCGGAAGTTGAAGATGCTTAAAACCATTTTTGTTTTGTTTTGCACTGTGGTGATGTATTCTTTGCCGCTGAAGCCAAATCTCTGCATATCAATGAACATATATTGAATATACAAAAATAGATGTACGCAAGGATAACAACTTCCAGAAAACAACTTTTATTCTTAAAGCTATACAAACAAACAAAAACAAAATAGATTGTGTACAAAATTAGCATTTTATTTTGTCAGTGAGTCCAGTCATGAAGTCATGGAATATCAATGGCTGTGACTTTGATAAAGCTTTCTTTTGAATAAAACGTATCGTGCACTGAGAAAAATGGTACACTGTTATAACTCCAGAAACAGATTTGAAATAGTATCATCAGGTTTCGAGAAAAGGGCCATTTACAATCTTTCCTCGAAAAGTGCTCATTTTTGGTACTTTATTGATCCATATGACTTTTACCTTTCAAACTTGCATTTTGGTGACACCTCAACGGTCTACACTTCTGGTTCAAATTAAGTAAAGATCCATCTTTAGAGGGTTCATCAAATCGTGTCTTCCTCCCCCCTCCATTTTTAAGCAAACAGACAAACAGAAAAAAGAGAGATAGAAAAAAAAGTTGAGGATGACTATGAAGATGAAGGGCCACTTATGCCCTCAAAACATGTTGTTAAGTACCTGCTACATCAAACAACTGGAGCAACGAAACAAATAAATAAATAAGTTTGCAAACCTCTCATATGATAACAATGCGATATGAAAGGCAAAGCAGTCACGGTATTATAAAAGCACTTGATTGCATGAAAGATAGAATCCAAGCAGTAACTGGATAAATACGACACAATGTGACACCAATAGTATCACAAAATCTGCAAAATCGTTAGACATCCTGGTTTCAGGTAGATCAATATACACAGTATTATTTATATATGTATATATACATACATACAAACACACACATATATATATATATATACATATATGTATGTGTATATATATATATATATATATATATATATATATATATATATATATATATATATTTGGGTTGTCCTATTCACACACTGCAGAAAAGCAATATGTCGCAGAATGTGTTTTCGGGTTAATTTACACAAGTTTTGGCGTCTGCCATACATAATGTGTGGAGCATATTTGACGTGTTTGATGCTCGTCCACTCACACAGACACAAACTCTGTCTAAGGGTCAAGACTAATAAAATAAGTAGACAGGTAAATGAATACCGGTTACACACATTTTCATTGCAAAACACAAAATCATCTGGCAACACAAATCAACATCTTCAAAACGCAAAAATGAGAGACGACCTGTCAACGTGGCCAAATGGTTAATGCAACAAACTTCTGATTGGAAGGTTCTGGGTTCGAGCCATCATCGGTCCAAAATATATTGTGGGATTATATGTCTCTGACCGCCTCCTACCTAGAGCTGAGCGCTCTATACGCTTGTTGGGATAACTGAGACAACCTTGTCGAGTCTCAACCATATCTATTAAATCATAGGTCACTGAGGGTGTTACATTTTATGAGAAAAGAGAAATTACAGCACGTGGTCACATATTGGACGAACTTGCAGGATGGATGAGGACAGAGAAGTGGGAGATGTACTGACAACGACTACCGATAGATTCGTATGGAGGGCCATGATTGCCAACGCCTTGCCGCAGGACACATGATGATGATGATGATGATGATGATGATATAATGATGATGACGACGAAGACGACGATGATGATGATGCTTGAATTTCATGACCAACGCCACAGGTGGCTGTATATTTCATGTCTGATTAATTCCATTCCAGGATACATTATGAAAGTAAGGATAAATTATAGCCCTGCCATACAGTCTCAGTTCGAAACTGTAACTCCATATCATTCACGTTCTCATTATCATACCACAGTGAAATATGTCTCAGATTGCGTGGATTTTCTTGCCATGTTCTCAGGATTACCTCAGTTTCATGTATATTCGGCAGAGTGTTGATGAGCCAAAATAAACGTCAAGGTGTAATTACACAGACATGGTTCAAAACTGGACAGACATACATAACAACAACAACAGAAACTGAGGGGTTCTGAATATTTCTACAAACAGAATATCAATCTTTAAACATAGATAGATTTATTGACTGACTGATATTTTCCAAATGATAAAGACAGACACAATGTAACAGTGTTTGGCCAGTTTCCTATGTCTGCCATTGCAAAAACGTATTTGGCGAAGTGTAAACAAAATAAGTGTAAGATATAATGAGTAATAGTAAGCATAAAACACGAGCTACCGTGCTAAGCCTTTCTTAGACAAAAGAACATTCATAAAAATAAACGAAACATTAACACATAGAAATACACAAATAGAACTTCAAAACTTGAACACACTTTAGTAGTCAAGGATAACATATGGCATAAGATACCTGTGGATTTGTCTCGTGGCTGGTCATTGCTGATGGATTTTCAATGAGACACAAGTAAGTATGCCACTCTCGGCGATTTTAGGTCATGCTGGACGTCAACCCCTGTTTGCACGTGTGAGTAATTGAAACAGAGGCATACACAACCATGGGGAAGACTATATGATGGAGCTGGACGCTTATATCTTATGTTTTGTCCCGAGATTCATCGTTCTTCATATTCATCATCCTTAACTCTTTGACGACGGGCTACTTCGATTGAAGTAACAGCTGAGCTCTCACTGAGGACGGGCTACTTCGATCATAGTAACAGACGGTCTAGGGTACATAACTCCCTCTACTTTTGTTATGCTGATGATTTAGTAGTTGGCAGTTACTTCCCTTGTGGAGGGAACTTCCGTTGAACGCTTCAGCTACGTTTTGACGGTTTCTTTGTCTAAAATCGATGGAAAATGGCTCAAAGGCGACAGTTCTCATTGATTTCACTGTGGCAGCCCTAGGCCAGCAGGAGAGCTCAGCTGTGGCAAGTGCAGTCACAATAGAGTTAAACTGCAGCCACCATGAAATGGACTGCCAGTCAAGAAAAGGGCTCTGCATCCTCTGTAAAAAGTATCATTCAAGGAACTCAATCTTCCAGCATGTTCCCTATGCAGATGCAATTATCATAAACAGGTGTTGAGAGACCAAAGGAAATAAGAGGGAAGCTTCCCTGCTTCCCTCTTACTTCCTTTGGTATTACATACATGCCTTGGAAGCAACCCTGTATATGTTCTGTCTTGTCTATGTGTTGTGTGTGTTTGGTCAGTTCAAGAACAAAAGACTGTGTCAATCTTGAACATAAGACCAATATATTGTATGAATTTCTCTCCTCCCTCCTGTTTGTGTGTAGCGTAGTTGCAGGGTATAGGGGTAGACTTGGGCATTCCTTTTTGAGGAATGTTCTGAGCTTACAACTTTATGCTTTGTGGCTGCGTCTATGCTAGCTGAATGGGTAGCGCAAACTGTTGGATTTGGGAATTCTACATGGGAGATAACTCCGTGACTCTGAAGAGTTATGTTACTTAGATGTTGAGAGAGATTGGAAGCACGAGCGTACAAGCAAATGATTTGTAGAACTATTAATAACAACATAAGCAACAAGTGGCAACCACACAATACGACAAAGTTCAGAGTTGGTTGAAGAGGGAATTCCTTGTTCTTGGGCACTTCCACACAGGCGCTCTACCTAAATCTGTCAGCATTTGTTTGGCAGACTCCTTGACCCTGCGCGATTTCCTATGCACTGGAAAGATCTTGAATTAGGGCTGAGCGGAATAAGACTGAACATTAAGCTGACACCTTTGGCATAATTGAAGAAACATTTAGGATGGACAGCAGAAAGATCACATTTTATACTGCGGGCTGGGATTGAACTGAAGACATCAGGTTTTGAGTCCATGGGTCTCTTCACTGAGCCGATCATGCTCTTAAACAAAACTGGAGTCTGTCTGAGAGTGATACCAGCAACCCAGGCGTTATCTGCCCGCTGTTGTGACCAACTGAGCAATAACCCACCACCATTCCATACACCTCCACAATGTTTCAATGTTTAACAAGATCCTTTTAACCCGAATTGGGGCATGGAGCGCACGTGCACACACACACACACACACACACACACACACCACACACACACACTCTCTCTCTCTCTCTACACACACCACACACACACACACACAATACAACATACACACACATACACACACACACACACACACACACACACACACACACACACACACACACACCACGCACGCACGCACACGCGCGCACGCACGCACACTTCTGTTAACTACATAGAGTATCAATCTGCATGCCAGCATCTTCCTGTTGTTGTTTTTTTTTGTTTTTCTTGTTTTTCGTAACTTTCACCCCTTTGTTGTTTTCTTTGTTTTTCGTAACTTTCACCCCTTTGTTGTTGTTGTTGTTGGTTTTTTTTACTCGTATTGTAATTTTTTCATAAGCACGACAACATTTCATATGAAATACTTCATTAAAAAAAAAGAAAACATACATTTTTTGGGACAATGGATACACATAACCACATTCTCTGAATTTTTCACTCATATAATTGCGAGAACCCCTTCTTTGACAACAGATTGTGCATTAATCTCTCTCTCTCTCTCTCTCTCTCTCTCTCTCTCTCTCTCTCTCTCTCTCTCTCTCTCTCTCTCTCTCTCTCTCTCTCTGTCTCTCGCTAACTTTTACACAATCTCCTCTGTGTTTTCCTATTTCCCTATCTCATTTTTTCCAGAACTTCCTCAGTATGTTAAATTCCAAACCATTCTTCAGATACCAGAAGTTTTAGATCACAGCCACATTCTCAGCAGGCGCATCTCCTGGCAGCAGGAAGGAAGAGTTGTTGGGATAGAAAGGTGCTTCCTGCAGGTCGTAGGTGGACCAGAAGATATACATGCCCAAACCGATGCTAAGTATTATGAATACACCGACCATGAGTACAATTCTCTCAGTCGTACCCTGTTTCAGGCTGGAGAGGTCCTGCAGGTGACGCTTCATTTGTGCTTCCTGGCGCTTTTCTTCATCATCGGAAGCCTCATCATGTGCCCCGCACAAGAACTTGAAGAAAAGCCGTTTAAGGGTGTTCATCTTCGTATTCTCTTGCCGTGCTGGAACAAACCAGAAATGAACGTAACAGAAACGATCCCAATCCATGACTATAAGCGGCTCAACACCAAACTGTAATATTTTCGTTTGATGACTGAACACTGCCGCCTCATCGTCATCATCAAGTGCTCTGTCGCATGGCCTTGGCGATCATGGATGCAAGCACATCTTCCACACTCTCTGTCCTCAGCCACCCTACAAGTCCGTCCAATATTTTCTCCCTGGGTCTACCTGGTCTTCTCTTTCCCCCCAGCTTTACCCTGCCGCTTACTCCAGCCAAATGGAATTGTCTTGTTCGGGTGGATGTCTATTCAGAAAGGAACACAACCTTCAAAGTACGCCCTTCAAAGGTTTTGCCCACTGTTCAGAAACAAAGGAAATGAACAGTCGCCAAATGGGTCTGGAAAAGCTTCTCTGGGGAAACAAAATGGGACTTGATGAAAACCACGTCCTTGATCCAAATCACAGGACTAACTATATGAGGCATTATCATGCCCAGATGCATCCCCTCTACCCTCTACCTTTTCAAATCAACAGATGTGCCAATAAATTAATCCTTTGACTCCCGAACTCTATCCCCCAGCTGCAACAAAGCTTAACCATTTGACTCCCCTACCCTATCCATCAGCTTTCAGTTAAGGTTTTGCTTTGCTATCATTGTTGACAATGCAGGATGCTGGTGGATAGGGTGCGGGAGTCAAAGTTAAATACGAATAGAGGAAACAATGGAGGTAAAATATTCATACGAATGCTATACACCAGACGAGCACACTCGCCCATAATTTCATACAAATATTCAGATCTTGTGGGGATCAAACTAAAACAAATAAACAAATAATTCAGCCCATTGACCAACTAACAGCCTAATAAACAAACTTACCAATGATTACGTATTGCACTTTCATCCACAACAAAACATCTACTCATACCAATACAAGTGAAGTAATCACGAACCAACATAGTAAGTATATTGCTTTTCTAGTGATTCATTTGTTATAACAGTTTCCATAAATGAAAATCAAAGGATTGCAGAGTGTTAATCTACTTTCGACTGAATATTTAATTCTTTCTTAGAAAATAACTTGTCCAAGAACAGGAATACTCCTCTGACAGCATTAGAGCATCATACTTTTGGGAGACACGGGTGAGGGTTTTCGAAGATTTTGGAACACAACCACAGCCGAACTGAGAGGCAAAGATGAAAAGGCCCCTGTTGAGGGGCGACTGACTCGACACATACCGAATCCGACCCGTGAATGGCAGGTCAGAACATAACTGTGCAATAACAAGTTGAACAACTTTAAAATTAAAAAAAGAGAAAAAGGCTTAGAGAAAAGAGTCACCTCTTTTCCATAGCACACACCAAAAGAGCAAACTTTGGAAATATTGCATTCAACTGCAAGTAATAGATAAACGTTCAGTGCCATTAACGGTACAGCACATAAACTTGGTTGATGAAAAACAAGAAAGTACTTCATGTTTGATAGTCAGCTACGCAGCACGCAGTAAGAGGCATTTATTTGTCTGCAGACTTTGCAAAAACTTGGTCAAAGATCAGACGGAGGAATTCATTCCATAACAAACTGGATTATGATTTCAAGAAAATAAATTTATTTCATAATGGTTATATTATGATTTCAGAAAAAAACTCACATACGAGGTTGTGATCTAAGAGAAGGAAGACTCATTTTGAAACAGGTTATGAGTCTAGGGAAGAAATCCATTCCATAAAAGGTTATGATCTAAGAGAAGAGACTAAATTCATAACAGATTATGATCTAAGTGCAGAAACCCATTTCAAACAGAGGAAAGAAGCTTTTTTCATAGCAGGTTATGGTCGAAGGGAAGAAATTCAATTTGTAACTGACAATGATGTAAAGGAAACAGTTATTTCATGACAAAAATAGGCCATGATCTAAGGGAAGGACTTGTCAGCTACAAAAACTCTGGGGAGAGATGAAGAGCAGAAGAGTGCGCATCAGCGCAACCATAATAAGAAGAATAAAACTTATTTATTGACAGTTAGGCCATGATTAAAGGGGAGAAACTCATTTATTGACGGAGTTAGGCCATGATTAAAGGGAAGAAACTCATTCATTGACAGAGTTAGGCCATGATTAAAGGGGAGAAACTCATTTATTGACGGAGTTAGGTCATGATTAAAGGGAAGAAACTCATTTATTGACGGAGTTAGGTCATGATTAAAGGGAAGAAACTCATTTATTGACAGAGTTAGGTCATGATTAAAGGGAAGAAACTAATTTATTGACAGAGTTAGGCTATGAGTAAAGGGACGAAAATCATTTATTGACAAAGCTGGGCCTTGACCAAAGGAAAGGACTTATCGGCTGCAAGAAACTCTGAGAAGAGATGAAGAGCAGAAGATCCTTTGAGGAACACCCTCCAACCCCCACCCCCCACCCCCCTCACGCAAGTGTTTCAGCCCTAGACTCTTTGCGCTCCAAAGGGACAGGGCCGCATTCAGGTTATGACTCCTAGATTTCCTTCTGCTGTCATCATTTTTTTAAACAGAGTTTGACCATAATCACAGGGATAAAAATCATCTCATGGCAGGTTGAGACCAATGATTAATGGAAAGAACCTCATTTCGTGGCTGAGTTAGGTCGTGGTCAAAGGGTAGGAACTCATTTCGTTGCTGAGTTAGGCAATGGTCAAAGGGAAGAAACTCATTAGGGACAGTGCCAGGCAATGAATAACGGGGGGAAATTCATTGAAGGAGAAAATTAGGCCATGATCTAAAACAAGAAAAGCCATTTCATGGTTAGGCCATGATTATATGAATGATGCATATAGTTATATATGCATTCATGTGTTTATGTATGTATGTACGACTATGATCCATTGAGCTAGGCCGTCGGGAGTCTAGTATTCCTGGTAGGGTCTCCCATGGCGGAAAGGTCACTAGTGAGTTGCCAGACTAATATCATCCGTTTCCACTGCCTTGTGGATAGCTGATGGATCAGTAAAGGCTATGGGAAACAACCCCTACAGAAAATTCGGAGCGGAGCCCCGTTAGGCGGTTTCTTGTTTAAACTCTATCAAGTCTCCGGCAAAATCCTGCACCCAGAATCATCTCCAGCCATCTTAACCATGTCTTGCCACTGGATCCAGGTGATCCTGGACGAGAGAGTGTGGATGATGCTGCGCAAGTTATCTACACTTTAATCAAAATCTCAGCGCATGTCATGGCTTCATACTTACAGTTGAAAGTTTCAACCGTAAAGCCCTGTGGCGATGGGGGCGCGACGACGTAGTAGGTGAGGATACACAGGCAACTACAGCCGCAAACCTGCACACAGGCGGCTCAGGACACTGGTCGTCTTCCAATGAACGAAGCAGCAGAGGAACCCGGCAACATCCTGAGTGACTGAGCAGCCCTCTTCAGGACCCGCACTGCTCACCTCCTAGAATGAGGAAGGGGCTAGAAAAGGTGCCCTAAACATTGCCTGCTTCAACCTACCCAGACCAGCATACCGCGGCTGGTAGGGATCCCATTTAGCGGTCGAAAAAACAGAAATGAAAGAAAGGTGACAAGACTCACCATAGGTACATGGAATGTACGTACACTTCTAGACAATGCCAAAGCTGGCCGACCTGATAGAAGAACTGCACTGGTTGCTAGATAATTAGTTCGTTACAAGGTTGATATTGCCACTCTATCAGAGACCAGACTGACTGAAGAAGGTCAACTCACTGAGACAGGTGCTGGCTATACATTCTTCTGGAGTGGACGTAAACAAGAAGAACGCCGTGAAGCTGGAGTAGGCTTTGTGATCAAGTCCAGTCTAGTTAAGAACCATGAACGACTGCCTAAAGGTTACAATGACAGACTCATGGTGATGCACTTGCCCATCACAGATAAAAAGCAAGCCACACTGATCAGTGCCTACGCCCCAACAATGACAAATCCTGAAGAGACCAAAGAGAAGTTCTATGAAGATCTTGATTCTCTACTAACAAGCGTTCCCAGAGCTGACAAACTTCTGGTTCTCGGGGACTTCAGTGCAAGAGTTGGGTCCGACTATGAAGCATGGGAAGGCATCATTGGCAAACATGGCATAGGGAATTGCAACAGCAATGGACAACTCCTCCTTCAGACATGCAGCTCACACAACTTGGTCGTCACTAACACGCTATTTCAGTTGGCAATCAGAAAGAAGACAGCATGGATGCACCCTAGATCCAAGCAGTCGCACATGTTGGAATATGTCATTACCAGAAAGGCCGACAAAGATGATGTACGAGTAACTAAAGCCATGTGTGGCCCTGAATGCTGGACAGACCACAGGCTAGTCATCTCAAAGCTTAACGTCCGCATCAAACCAAAACGCAGGCCTCAAGGCAAGAAACCCCCACCAAAGAGACTAAACACTTCAAAACTAATAGAGGAAACCACCGTAGAGAACCTCATTAGTGACCTGAACGTCAAGCTGGCTGACCTTCATTTTGGTAATGCTAGTGTCGAAGAAGAGTGGGCAGTCTTCAGGGACCATGTCTATACATCAGCTCTAGAGAAAATAGGACCTGTCTTACGAAAACATCAAGACTGGTTCGATGAAAACGACCAGCATATCCAAACCCTTCTGGATGAGAAGCACAGAAACCATCTTGCCTACCAGTGTGACCCAAAGTCTGATTCAAAGAAAACTGCATTCATGGAGTGTCGTCGACAAGTCCAGGCAAAGCTCAGGAACATGCAAGACAAGTGGCTAAGTGACAAGGCTGATGAAATCCAGCTATATGCAGACCGTCACGACTCGAAAAGGTTTCATGATGCCCTGAAGGCTGTCTATGGGCCAACGTTATCTGGCACCTCTCCACTACTATCTGCGGATGAGGAAATGTTGATCACCGAGCGGTCAAAAATTCTTGATAGGTGGGCGGATCACTTCGACAGTGTCTTGAACCGCCCTTCCTCAATAAATGAAGCAGCCATTGATCGCTTCCCTCAAATAGAAAAGAACAACCAACTTGATTGTACCACATAACACACGAGAGGTCACAAAGGCCATTGGCCAACTCTCCTCTGAACCGCCTCATTAATCATCTTGAGCAGGGTCTGTTGCCAGAGAGTCAATGTGGATTTCGGGCTGGGAGAGGTACGGTGGACATGATCTTTGCTGCTCGTCAACTGCAAGAAAAGGCGCAGGAACAACACCGAGCACTGTACACCTTTGTCGACTTGACAAAAGCGTTTGACACGGTGAGTTGCGAGGGGCTGTGGAAGATAATGGCGAAGTTCGGCTGCCCTCCAGCCTTCGTAAATATGGTACGACAGTTCCACGATGGTATGATGGCACGGGTCCTTGATGACGGAGAAATGTCCAGAGACTTTCCAGTCAGCAATGGCGTGAAACAAGGATGCGTCCTTGCGCCTACACTATTCTCTATGATGTTCTCGGCAATGTTATCAGATGCATTCTCTCCAGAAGACCCTGGAATAGATATATGCTACCGCACAGACGGCAAGTTGTACAACACAAGACGCGTCAAGGCGACCACTAAATTCAGTTACAACACTCTTCGTGACCTTTTCGCAGACGATTGTGCGTTAAATGCTTACAATGGTGAACAGATGCAAGAATGCATGGACAAATGTTCAACTGCTTGCGACAACTTCGGTCTTACAATAAGCACCAAGAAAACAGAAGTCATGTATCAGCCTCCTCCAGGTGTACCATATACTGAACCAAATATCGAGGTCAAGGGTACAAAACTACATGCAGTCGACAACTTCACATATCTCGGCAGTTCCCTATCACGTTGTGTGCATATCGACGACGAAGCCAACAAACGCATAGCTAAGGCCAGCACTGCATTTGGGAGGCTGCGTCCTACTGTATGGGACAGAAGAGGTATCTCGGCCACAACTAAACTCAAAGTGTACAAAGCGGTGGTCCTCACCACTCTCCTCTACGGCAGTGAGACCTGGACTGTTTACAGTACACACTCAAGGAAAATGAACCATTTTCACACCAAAAGCCCCAGAAAGATTCTCAATATCCGATGGCAAGAGAAGATCCCTGATACAGAAGTACTGGAGAGAGCCAATCTCCGCTCCATCCACACTTTACTTCAAAAGAGTCAAGTTCGCTGGGTTGGCCATGTGTACCGGATGTCTGACACCAGAATTCCGAAGCAACTCCTCTACGTGGAACTAGCGTCTGGCAAGAGAACAGTTGGAGGCCAGAGAAAACGGTTTAAAGACAGCTTGAAGGCATCGCTAAAGTCCCTCAACATAGACTGGGAGAATTAGGAAAACCTTGCCCTCGACCGTACAGTCTGGCGTAGAAGAATCGAAACCGGATGTACCACTTCAGAAGGGTCTCGTATCCAATCTGCACAAGAAAAACGAGCTGCACGGAAAGCTAGGGCTGCAAACCCTTCAACCACAGTAACCGACCACAGATGTCCAATCTGTGGACGTTACTTCCGTACCCGGATCGGATTGATCAGTCACCTCCGGACACACTGACTCAAATCAACTTCATGAAGCCGTGGTAATTGTCGACGACGACAGACGAACACCACCATATATGTAAGTGTCAAAATATGTACGCATGTTTATAGGTATGTTTGAATATGTATGTATGTGTGTAAGCGAGTATGTATCATGAGTCTTAACATTTGATCGATGGCCTTCAGAACTGAAACAATGTCAGGCTCTCTCTTGCTCTCTTTCTCTGTCTGTCTGTCTTTCTGTCTGTCTTTCTCTTTCTCTCTGTCTGTCTCTCATTCTTTCTCTGTCTGTCTTTCTCTCTCTGTCTCTCACTCTCTCTGTCTCTGTCTCTCACTCTCTCTGTCTCTCTCTCTCTCTGTCTATCTGTCTCTGTCTATTTGTCTCTGTCTCTGTCTCTCTGTCTCTGTCTCTGTCTCTCCCCATCCCCCTCCATCTCTTTCTCTTTATCTCTTTCTCTCCCTCTCCATCTCTCTCTCCTTCTATCTCTCTCTCCATCTCTTTCCCTCCCCCCTCTCTCTCTCTCTCACACTCACTCACTCAGTACCACCACCACCATTACCACCACCTTACCTTCACCACTCTGCTCTTCGACAGCATCAACTGGTCTGTTTTCTCCTTCATTTATCCCACTCAGGGTCTCGTTCTTCGGGTCGGCGATGGTGGAGATGGTGACGGAAGCGTCGTCAATCACTTGGCCATCTATTTCAGCCGGTTGGTCGTCTTTAGGGGTTTCCATTTCCAGTTCTGGTGGCACCGGGTCACGGAGACTCCAATATGTCGTTTTGTACAGCTGACAAAAGGGGAGAAAAGTATCAACTATAGGTGACCTCCCACCACAAAATCAGTCTTAACTAGCATTTTGGGCATTTTGAGATATACATATCACTGGAAAGTGTACATTCTGCTGACTATTTTGGTACTTGAATAAAGCTTGTACTCAAAAAAATGTAGAAGATATGTATGTTTAAAGTCAATAAGTTCTATGATGGCCATTTTGAGAAAACGGCCTCTAAAGTGTTTGTGTGCTCTCCTACACATTTTCCTTAAATTTCTTCCTTTGGTGGCTTTGACCCAGTTTGTTTCTAATTTTCGCTGTCGTTATCTGAAAGGTGCACCAAAGAGCTTTCCATCAGTATATTACATGTGAGGGTACTGTACAGGTTACGGTTCATAATAAGAGACAAAAATAGGTACTTTTGGTAAGAAATTGCGTTCTTTCTGCTGCGATCAGTTCGTTAAAATACCATTTTAAATTGATTAATAATATTTTTTCAGGAAAAAAATTTCTGTGGGGGATAGATTATAGTCTACAGAAATCAATTTTGAGAAAAAGTCAAACAAACAAAAACCAGATAGACCCTCAGTCACCTTTTCAGCTCCTAGTGCTGTTCGACTGACTGCGAGTTAAGACTGATTTCGTGGTGGGAGGTCACATAATGTCAGTCATCGTCATCCTTATCCTCAACGATATCAATATCGTCGTCCTCCTTCTCCTCCTCCTCCTCCTCCTCTTCCTCCTTCTGGATTATCATCATTTCTGTCCTTTTTCTCCGCATTCTTTTCATTCCTATCGTCATCATCAACGATATCATCATTGTCAATATCCCTTTCAGCAGTTATGGTAAGAACAACTCCTACTCCTCTTTTTTCTCTCTCTCTCTCTTCCTACTGCTGCTAATACTACAACTACGATGACAGGTAGCTTCTACTTGATATACTACTACTAGTGCTACTACTACTAGTACTACTACTACTACTACTAGTAGTAGTAGTAGTAGTAGTACTGCTGCCACTACTACTTTTACTACTATTACTACTATGTTCCTTTGACCATTATGTTCATTTGATTTGATTTGCATGTGGACCTACTTGTATATTCGCAATTGTCGTTATTGAGAAACAGAGCCCCGGATTGTCTGGTCTATGAGTTTTGATAGAAACAAAGGGAAACTTATACCAGGAAGTTGTCACCACTGGGTAGGTAACTTTGTCAATTTGGAGTTTGGAGTTTGTTCAAGACAGCCCACGATTACACTCTACATATACACTACCATATTCCTTTCCCCAGGCCACACCTCTCCACATCCTTAAATCCACATTTCCCCAAATCATCATATCCATCCAATTGTTCTGGATCACATATCTTGTACCCACATCTTTTCCTTGTTCCTCAAAATCACAATACCTCCCCCCTCCCAAAGTCACAAATCCTCAAAGCTATACATCTTTAAATCATCTTCCCCCATTTCACAAAGCCACAAATCTTCAAAGTCATGCATCTTTAAATCATTGCCCCCCCATTCACTAATCCACAAATCCTCAAAGACATACATATTTAAATCATTGTTCCCCCATTTCACAAAGCCACAAATCCTGAAAGCCATAATTCTTAGCCCCTCACCCCCCCCCCCCCCTTTCACAAAGCCACAGATCTTCAAATCCATACATCTTTAAGCCACATGCCCACCCCACACCCCCATTTCACAAAGCCACAAATTCCACAAAGCCATACATCTTGAAACATACCCCCCCCCCCCCCCCCATTTCACAAAATGATAAACCCTCAAAGCCATACATCTCTAAACCATATTACCCTCATTTCACAAAGCCACAAATCCTCAAAGTCAATATAAATTTTTTAGACCATATGCCCCCATTTGACAAATCCGCAAATCTCAAAGCCATACTCTTTAAATCATATTCCCCCATTCACAAAGCCACAAATGCCCCCATTTCACAAAGCCACAAATTCTAAACGCCGTACATATTTAAACCGTATGCCGCGCCTCCCCCACCCCCCCACCTCATTTCATAAACCCACACATCCTCAAAGCCATACATTTTTAAAATCATATCCACCCTCCCATTTGACGAGCCACAAATCTTCAAAACCACAGACTTAAAACATGTTCCTCCATTTCACAAAGCCACACATCCTCAAAACCATACATCTTTAAATCATACATCTCACTCCTCCATTTCACAAATCACAAATTCTCAAAGCCATACATCTTTAAACCATATACCCATCATTTCACAAAGCCACAACATCCTAAAAGCCATACATCGTTAAACCATATGCCCCCCCCCCCCCCATTTCACAAAGACAAAAATCCTCAAAGCCATACACCTTTAAGCCATATGCCTCTCCTACACTTCACAAAGCCACAAATCCTCGAAGCCATACATCTTTAAACCGTATTCCCCCATTTCCCAAAGCCACAATCCTCAAAACCATACATCTATAAACCGTATGCCCCCCCCCCCCCCCCATTTTACCAAGCCACAAATCCTCAAAGCCATGCATCTTTAAGCCATACCCCCCCCCCCAATTTACCAAGCCACAAATCCTCAAAGCCATGCATCTTTAAAACCATACCCCCCCCCCCCCCATTTCACAAAAGCCAAAATCACAAAGCCATACATCTTTAAAACCATATCCCCCCCCCCATTTCACAGAGCACAAATCACGAAAGCCATACATCTTTAAGCCATATCCCCCCCCTTTCACAAAGCCACAAATCCTGAAAGCCATACATCTCAGCCATACCCCCCCCCCTCCCATTTCACAAAGCCACAAATCCTGAAAGCCATAATCTTTAATCCCAATTTCACAAAGCCACAAATCCTGAAAGCCATACATCTTAAGCCACATGTCCCCCAATTTCACAAAGCCACAAATCCCAAAACCATAAATCGTAAACCAACCCCCCCCCCCCCCACAGCTCATTTTTCTTCACAAAGCCATAAACCTCAAAACCATACATCTTTAAACCGTATTCCCCCCATTTCACAAAGCCACATATCCTCAAAAACCATACATCTTTAAAGCATACCCCCCCCCCCCCAATTTCACAGAGCCACAAATCCCTAAAACCACGCCACTGCAAACCCTCACATGTCTAGCGTCAGGACGACCAGTGAAGTAGCTGATGACGATGGCGACGACTGCCGTCATGGCGGTAATAAAGAGAGAGAAGTACATGTAGTGGAAGTTGGCCAGCATGGGGGCACGTAGCTCTTCTCCTGTCCACAGTACGCTTCCCCTTTGTAGGCGAAGGCGATGATAAGACGGGTGACCCCTGTCACTAATGCCAGCATCAGCGACCAGAAGGCGCCCTGTTTTGGTCAAGACAGATAGATCGACTGACTGATTCATATTGTCTGATGGTGAAGACAAATGACACAATGCAGCAGTGGGAAAGAGAGAGAGAGAGAGAGAGAGAGAGAGAGAGAGAGAGAGAGAGAGACATAGAGACAGACAGACAACAGACAAACAGAGACAAAGAAGAGTGAGAGAAAGAGAGAGAGAGAAGCAGAGAGAGAGAGAGAGAGAGAGAGAGAACAGAGAGAGAGAGAGAACAGAGACAGAGACAGAAAGATTGAGAGACAGACAGACAGAGACAGAGGGAGAGAGAGAGAGGGAGAGAGAGAGAGAGAGAGAGAGAGAGAGAGAAAGAGAGAGAGAAACAGAAAGAGAGAGAGAGAGACAGAGACAGAGAGAGAAACAGAAAGAGAGAGAGAGAGAGAGAGAGAGAGAGACAGAGACAGAGAGAGACAGAGAGAGAGAGAGAGAGGGAGAGAGAGAGAGAGAGAGAGAGAGAGAGAGAGAGAGAGAGACTGAGAGACAGCGGGAGCATGTATGTGCGGAAATGGACAAGTAATAAAGAAACAAACAAAACAATAAAAAGTACATCATAAACATTAACAATTAATCGACGAACATAAATCCAGGAAGTAGAACCTCAAGACATTGCCAATGAGTAGAGTTTATGGAAAATGTGATGGTTTGTGTCATGATAAATCAGATCTGTTCCTATCTGATGTCATTTACATTGTTCACATATGTATGATGTGGAATATATTCCGAGTGGGATGACGCTGTCTTTGCAAACGTGAAACTGACACATGTCTTTGCAAACGTGAAACTGACACATTTCTTTGCAAACGTGAAACTGACACACGTCTTTGGAAACGTGAAGTGACACATGTCTTTGGAAACGTGAAGTGACACATGTCTTTGGAAACGTGAAACAGACATGTCTTTCGAAACGTGAAACTGACACATGTTTTTTGGAAAAGTGAAACTGACACATGTTTTTGGAAAAGTGAAACTGACACATGTCTTTGGAAACGTGAAACTGACACATGTTTTTGCTAACGTGAAACAGACACATGTCTTTCGAAACGTGAAACTGACACATGTCTTTGGAAACGTGAAACAGACACATGTCTTTGGAAACGTGAAACAGACACACGTCTTTGGAAACGTGAAACAGACACATGTTTTTGCTAACGTGAAACAGACACATGTCTTTCGAAACGTGAAACTGACACATGTCTTTCAAAACGTGAAATTGACACATGTCTTTGGAAACGTGAAACAGACACATGTCTTTGGAAACGTGAAACAGACATGTTTTTGGAAACGTGAAACAGACACATGTCTTTCAAAACGTGAAATTGACACATGTCTTTGGAAACGTGAAACTGACACATGTTTTTGCTAACGTGAAACAGACATGTCTTTGGAAACGTGAAACAGACACATGTCTTTGGAAACGTGAAACAGACACATGTCTTTGGAAACGTGAAACAGACACATGTCTTTGGAAACGTGAAACAGACACATGTTTTTGGAAACGTGAAACATACACATGTCTTTGGAAACGTAAAACTGACATATGTTTTTGCAAACGTGAAACTGACACATGTCTTTGGAAACGTGAAACAGACACATGTTTTTGCAAACGTGAAACATACACATGTCTTTGGAAACGTGAAACAGACACATGTTTTTGGAAACGTGAAACTGACACATGTTTTTGCAAACGTGAAACTGACACATGTTTTTGCAAACCTAAAACTGACATACATGTGTGTCTCTGGACACATATAGTGACACATGTCTTTGTAAACGCTAAACGGACACATGTCTTTGGAAATGCTAAACGGACACATGTCTTTGGAAACACTAAACGGACACATGTCTTTGGAAATGCTAAACGGACACATGTCTTTGGAAACGCTAAACGGACACATGTCTTTGGAAACGTGAAGTAACTCATGTTTTTGGAAACGTGAAACTGACACATGTTTATGCAATCGTGAAACTGACACGTGTCTTTGAATCACGAAACTGACATAAACTACTAAATGTTCAAGCACTTTCATTGCAATCGTCTTTCAAAATCCCCTTGCACAATACTTAATATTTTTTGTTGAGACTAGAAACAAACAGACCCAAATAATAAGTGCAAGCACAGGCAGAAGAAAAGTCATTACAGAAATAGAAGAATGAAGAGAAAAAGATGAGAAAATGCGAAAAACGAAACAGGAAAAATACAAATAACAAAATAAAGGAACAGCTCAGACGGCGTGGTGTGGTGGTTAGTACAACAGACTGTCGACTGGAAAGTTGGGGGTTCAAATCCCGTCACTCTTGTCAAAATCATTGTGGGATTTTTCGGCTCCAACCGGCTGTAATCTAGAATTGAGTACGCTGTGGGATTATTGAAAGACTGGGACATCAGTCGAGTCTAATCCATTTAAGAGGCGTCATTGAGGGTATACATAAATTTCCTGACCAATATCTCAGATGTCTGTATCTCTCGGGCCTGGTTGATGCCATAATAAGCATAGAATACAGCCTAATCGCGCGGTGTTAATCTAGAATAGATCACCAGAACATTATGATTATCATTCAGGAAGCTGGTGGACTGGGTGAGGAAATCAAAGGGTTAATGTTTTTTGCTTTGCTAGCATGGTTTGCAATGCAGTATGCGGGTGGATAGGGCGCAGGAGTCAAAGAGTTAAAGCTGTCCTTTGACAACCCTCACCTTTTCATTGACCATGGGCAACAGCACGCCCAGCAGGTAGATAGCGGCAAAGGGCGGGGCCAGGTAGTTGGTGACCTCCTGGATGTAGATGAACACCTGTCCACGGCTGGTCTCTTTGATGACAGGTACCCAGGCGATGGACACACCCACCATAGCCAGGATGAACAGTCTGACCCCCCAAACAGTACAAAGGTATTGTGTGAGTCAATACTTGAAAATCATAATAGTGTTTTCAATTTTGCTATGGGCTACGAGTTGCATGCCCCTTTCGGGACACACTGCGCTTATTTCGTTTTGTGGCCGAGGCCCCTCTCTTACAAGACTTTCTTTTTATCAAGAACTTGAGAGCGCGTAGGGTTTATGTTCAGGCTGACAGGTACTGCCACAATTATTTTGGATCTTCTTTATTACATGGCATCAGTGGCGTTATTGCACCACCACCACCACCACCACCACACCCCCAAACACCACCATAAATCATCATCATCACATCATCATCATCATCATCATGTGCCCTGCTGCATGTTGTTGGCGGTCATGGCCCTCCTTATCCCTTGTCGCTGCAAGTACGTCTCCCACCCTCTCTGTCCTCAACCACCCTGCAAGTCCTCCGATGATTTCTCCCTGGATTTACGGGTGTTCTCTTTCCCACCAGCTTTCCTGTTGTGATTGGCACTCTAATTTATCAAGTAGGATTACATGGTCGACTTCCGTTTACTTTACGAATTCGTCCTTGAGAGTGTTTGCTCAATATCCTAACCAACGCCGCAGGCATCTGTATCTCTCGGGCCAGATTGAAGCCAGGAAGTAATATGAAATGGGCGTAAAGTACAGCTCTTCCACTCATTCTTAATCTAGAATAGAACTGTAAGGTGTCACGATCATCATCTCCATTATCATCACCATCATCATCATCAGCAGCACAGCAGCAGCAGCGGTAGCATCATCATCATCATCATCATCACCACCACCATCATCATCGTCATCATCATCATCATCATCATCTATCATCATCATCATCATCATCATCATCATCATCATCATCATCATCTCAGTGTGAAAAAAATGTTCCCGAATCTGTGGCCATTGATTTGGGACAGAATGTGGGACAGTCAAAAAGGAAGCCTTCTTGCGCGAGTCATTGTTCATGGAAAAGGAAAAGAGAAGCAGGTTGATGAAAAAGACAAAGCTGTGAGCAGATAAGGAACAAGATGCAAAATAGATGGAAAAGATCAATATTATCACTATTACCAACAATAACAACAAAACAACAACAACCACAACAATGATATTAGTACTACTACTACTACTACTACTACTACTACTACTACTACTACTACTACCACAATATACTACTACTAACTACTACTACTACACTACTACTACTACCACTACTATTACTACTACTATTGCTACTGCTACTGATAATAATGAATGATAATAATAATAATAATAATATATATAATAATAATAATATAATAATAATAATAATAATAATAATAATAATGATGATGATATGATAGATGATGATGATGATGATGATGATGATGATGATGATGATGACGACGACGACGATATGGTCTCTACGCAGTCGGCTGGGCTTTAAACAAAAATAACAGTAGCAGTAGCTTTGTCCTAGGGCTGTGACGAGGTACCTGCGTTTAGTGCACAAGAAGAAACAAGAAATCAGAAGAGCAATCTCATTTTTTTGCTGTGAGCGTTAAGTTTTAGTTCTATTTCTCTAGTCACGCTGTCTCTTTTCTTAAGACGTTGCCTCTTCCTTCTACAAAATTTCTGTCTTTACTCCGTCTGCTCTCTGCCTCCCACCTCCCACCTCCCAACCTCCTAACACCTCCTTACTGACACGTTTTCTTTTTTGGCTAATATCATCATCATCATCATGTCGACCTTGCTCGGCTATCCATGACGCATTTCTTCCATCCTTCTCTGTCAGACACTGCAGTAGGTGGTTCATCATACTGACAGCCCGTATCATCTTATCAGTTGGTCGATGAAGGTCTTCTTTGGACGTCCTGGTCTTTGTTTGCCGTGGCTGGGTCTCCATAGTAGAACATCCCCCACCAGTTCTTCTTTGCTCCGCCAGCAGTGTCCCGCGAAGCGCAGTCTTTGTTGACGTATTGATTTACTGATTGGTGGGATCTTATCTTATAACTCTTTGTTAGTTGGATGTTCTCTCCAGGATTTGCTCAGGGCTGCACGCAGCATTCGTGTATATGCTCCACCAATCTTCTTCTCCAATGTCGTTGTTAGGGTCCAAGAGATTGAGCCATATGTAAGAACGGACTCTACTGCTGCTCGGAAGAAGTTCCTTTTCAGGTTGTCTGGTAGATTGGATTTCCAGATTTTGTCCAGTTGATTTAGAGCGCCCCAGGCATTTCCGAGTCTGGTGTTGACGTCTTGTTCTGTTGAGTCAGTGTAGCTGCCCAGGTATTTAAAGTCTTGAACTTGTTTGATTGTATCTCCATTGAGACTTGTCATGCCTTTTGATGCATCTTGTTCAGACAGATGAACTCTATTTTGTTCGCATTGAGGTGGAGCCCGATCCCCATTGCTGTTCTTTCAACACTGTGAAGGAGAATGTTGCATCCTTTAGGAGGTCTGCCAGAACAGCCAGGTCATCAGCGTAATCCGCATCTGTTATTTTACTTCAGGGTAGCGTCTGCTCTTCTTTTCTGTGAGGGTAAATCCGAGTTTTTGTTCTTATCCACTGCTTTCCTCAGACATAATCGAGACAGATGATGAAAATGTAGGGGCAAGAGTATCTCTTGAAGGACTCCAGCAGTGATGTTGAAGAAATCTGTGTCTCCGTCGAGGGAGCTAACCATACAGCCGATATTCTGATACAGCGTCATGATGGCGTCTATTGTTTAAAATCTAATATCACTCACAGTGAAAAGACGTTAAATGAAAGAACGAACGAACGAACACTCTCACCTTCCGACGACCATGAGCTCAAAGGAGGTGGATCTCTTTCTGAACTTTCTCCAGATGTCCATGGTGAAGAGAGTGCTGGCACTGTTGAAGATAGAGTCCAGGTCACTCATCAGGGCGGCGATCATCACCGCCATCATTAACCCTCTCGCTCCTGTAAGACGCCAACACCACACTTTAAATACCATTGTTGTGTTGTCTGTGCTGAGCTGTGAATGGGTGAACGTTAAGTCCACGTTCCTGTTTCTTATGCTAGTTTTGGTATTTGGGCATGTTTTAGATTAACACACGATACATAACAGTAATGTTTATTAATGATACTAACATCAATATCACTGTTGTCATCACCACCATCACCACCACCACCACCACCGCCACCACCACCACCGCTACTTCTACTACCACCACCACCACCATTATCATCATAGCCACATCATCGCCATCATCATCATCGCCATCATCGCTATCATCATCATCATCATCATCATCATCATCATCATCATCATCATCATCACCATCACCATCACCATCATCATCATCATCATCATCATCATCATCATCATCACACGCGTCGTCGTCGTCGTCGTCGTCGACGTCGTCGTTGTCGTCGTCGTCGTTGTCGTCATCATCATCATCATCATCATCATCATCATCATCATCATCATCATCATCATCATCATCATCATCATCATCATCATATCATCATCTTATTTTTTCCCTTTGCATTCTTACTTTTCTCGGATGGGTATAAACGTATCATTTTCCTATACCGTACGAGCACTACATGTATGTTACTGTGTAGCCTGCATATTCAGTCCTCGATTCGGCATGCGCGCTGGGCATCTACATATGCTTCCATAAGTCACATGATTTACGGGATTGTTAACGTGCATCCTTGCCGTTCTGCGAGTGTATAGACACGAAAGACACATGTCATAGATCTGCACACTCTTTGACTCGGGAGTTTAGGAAAAACACCCACTCTTCCTTTTACCTAATAGGCAGGAGGTATGTATGTAGGCAGGATTGAACCCAGACCTTTCCATTGAAAGTGCCGTCTCAGCCACTGCACTATCACGGACGTCATTGTCCATAAGATATCGTGAGATCTTTTAATATCTTTGTGAGTATCAACTAAGTAACATAACTCTTGAGAGTCACAGAGTTATCTCCCATGTCGAATTTCTCAAACCCAACATTAACACAGTTTGCGCTACCAGTGTTGGGTTTGAGAAATTCTACATGGCAAACTCTGTTGGGTTTGAGAAATTCTACATGGGAGATAACTCCGTGACTCTCAAGAGTTATGTTACTTAGTTGATATTTAAAATTCTCCCTGCTTCCCTCTTATTATCTTTGTGAGTGTTTATAAACCAAGACAATTGCTACAAATTTCACATTACAATTTCCAAGTATTCAATTTGAAGATATAAACTATCAACTGTTGGCCAGCGTTCTTTTGCTGTCTGAGGACCATCTGCCTGGAACAGACTTCCGCTCTGCCTTCGCCCAACACCTAAGTCACCTTTCTGCTTTTAAATCCAATTTAAAAACCCACCTCTTTTTCCAGCAATGAATTCTACAACTACTTCTTTCCCTCAGTCTGTGTATTAACTATTGCAAGGTGGTCTTTGTCAATTGTACGCGTATGCCTGGCACATAAGTACGCTTTGGTTTCAATTGTCAAGATCTGGTGCCGTATAAATATTACAATTATAAGAAAAAGTACGATCATTGAAAAGAAAGTCGTACAAGAAAACTGTGACCCATCACTGCTGCAATTGAAACACTAATTTTGTGATGGTTTGCCATCCTAATGATTTCTCCTTAAAACTAGAACACAATTTTCGACAGATACACACACATACAGTATAAAGGAAAAATACAGGAAAAAAAAAGAGTCTGGCAACAAGACTGCGCGCATAAACGGATACAAACAACAACACACAAAAAAATAGTAAAAAGGAAAACAACGACGACAGATAACAACTACGAAAAGAAAATCGCTTTTACAGTGTATATTGAGAAATCCGCAAAATACAATATTCTAGAATTCAATATAAAACTGTCGTGAATTTTTTCCACTATTGATATTAACCTTTTGACTCCCGCACACTATCCACTAACTGCAAAGTCTTACATTAACCCTTTGACTCCTTCAACTATTCCACCAGCTTCCTGCAGGAAGGGTGAGAGAGTAAAGGGTTAAGATTTTTTTGCTTTGGTAGCGTGGCTGACAATGCAAGGTGCTGGTAGACAGGGTAGGGGAGTTAAAGGGTTAAAAAGGCCTGCCTGATTTATCATGTATTGTGACAGAAACTTTGACACCGTGTCAATGTATATGGTAATAAAACCAATAGGAAGTGTTACTGTATAATGGGGCCTAACTGTACGTTTTCATTTTTCGTGTTTTGACTTTATGCATGAATGGCATCTATCATAAACGCATATATAATTTGCATGTACGTGAAAATCTTGCTTTCTCTTGATTGCATGTAGTTATGATTTGCCACTGTAGGTCATTATTTGTCTTTTTACATTGTAAAAACGGGGAATAGGGGGTGTGGGTGGCGGTGGCGGAATCTACGAAGAGGCATCTCTCTCTCCCAGACTTACCACTGGGCATCAGACCGAGCACCATACGAGGGTAGGCGATACTGCTGCACCCTGCCTTGCTCTGACATACCTCCATGCAGTAGTCAGGGTTGGTGCACGCCACTTCATCTGTTACGTGCACACGCACACACACACACACACACACACACACACACACACACACACACACACACACACACACACACACACACACACACACACACACACACACACACCCACGCACGCACACACACACCAATAACATCTTTGACAACATTCTTGATAACATTACC
>JAPXFY010000015.1:50469571-50479571 GCA_030674185.1 Monoplex corrugatus | reverse complement strand
GAAATAAATGGCTGACCAAAACTTCGTGATTTTGCTAAGGAACAAGGCAGAAAGTGATAGGAAGATATTGCAAAGAGCAAAATACAAGAGATGAAAGAAAGCAAAAAGGAAGGCAGACACGGAGAGAGTATCAGAAGAGAGGAACTTTCTAGGACAGAAATTCCACAAGGTGGGGATACTACTTAGACTGAAAGAGTGCCCCGGCATCCTTTTGGGGAGAACCAAATTGCTAGTTACGGACCAGTCAAAAGGATATTTATGTGTCGTGTATCCACATTGAATCAGCTAACTCACATTTATTTCCCAAGCGCCAACACTGATACCACTGGCGGCCCCTGAACCGGCCAGACCGATGAAATGTTCTGTACCGATGTTACTGACGAACAAAGATGCACCGATCTGCAAAAATAGAACACAGGACCAGGCACAAATCAAACTCGAACACGATGTATTATAGGTAATGGAACGAAACGGTCAGTGCTAATGGCACTGACGAACATGGATGAAGATGTCTGCGAACAATTTTCATTGAACAGTTTCGATCAAAACAAAAATACCACCACCACACACCACCACACCACCACCAACAACAACAACAACAACAGCAACAACATCAAAACCTGGAAAAGGAACATTTACATTACAGCGAACCAACTGAAATGACATGTGGTTTTCCTTTCTTTATTTCTTTCTTTCTTTGCTTCTTTCTTTGGATTTCATTCATTCAATTCATTCGTTCAGTTATTTTTCAGTTACTTTTTTTTTTATTCAGTGTTTCATTTACATATATAATAGAGTGAGAGATAGACGAGAGAGAAGAGAGAGATAGATAGATAATGGATAGATAGATAGATAGATAGATAGATAGATAGATGATAATAGATAATAGATAGATAGTATATTTAATCATTGATGTATTTATTTATCTTCCTTTTAAGAAAGAATCAACAATTTACACAGATTCGAAAACTGTTCACCGGAACATGGGCCATATCTGATCGGCATCCTGTTGAAGGTCACAAATGTAAAACTGTCCCCATGATGTGACTTTGAATAGCTTTATACAACTTCTTTTAAACCAGAAAAAAAAACAGAATCACAGGGAATTAGACAGAAAGACAGGCAGGCAGACAGACTCACGGCAGGCAGAAACACAGGCATGCAGACAGGAACCGTACACTTACCGGCAAAAACCACATGGATCGGCCAGCCAGAAAATACCCTGCCGTTGTTTGTCTGTTGGATCTCCACATAGCCTGGTGTGAAAAGGACATCGTCTAGATAAGATAAGATACGATGAGGAGAGGAGACGATGATAAGATAAGATAATGAGTGAAGACGAGATAAGATAAAGAGTAGAGATAAGATAAGATGAGATAAGAAGGTAGATAGAGAAGTAGATGAGATGAGATGAGATGAGATGAGATGAGATGAGATGAGATAGATGAGATGAGATAATGAGATGAGTAGATAGATAAAGATAAGATAGATAAGATAGATCGATATCGATCGGATCGGATCGGATCGGATCGGATCGGATCAGATCGGATGAAACCAGACCAGGCCAGGCCAGGCCAGGCCACACCACACCACACACACACCACACCACACCACACCACACCACACACCGAACTGAACAGAACAGAACAGAACAGAACAGAACAGAACAGAACAGAACAGAACAGAACAGAACAGAACAAATCAGATCAGATCGGAACAAATCAAACCAAACCAAACCAGACCAGACCAGACCAGACCAGACCAGACCAGACCAGATCAGATCAGATTCAGATCAGATGGGATCAGGTCAGGTCAGGTCAGGTCAGGTCAGGTCAGATCAGGTCAGGTCAGGTCAGGTTCAGGATCTTTATTTCAAAGGAAACAGATGAGCACAATATGTTCTTGCTTTCGTCCAGATGCAGGTCAGTTGGTTCTTTTGATACAGCTGCGGACTCAAGATCTGATATCTCGAGTTCAACTCCAGTCCTCTTCGTTAATACCTGACCTGTTTGCTGGTCATCTTAACGTTTCCATCATTCTGGTGGTGTCAGCTTACTGTTTCATGGATTCCTCACCCCCCCCCCTACCTCCTCCCAATATGAAGACCTTCCTGGCGCATAATGATGATATTGTGCAGGTTTGAGGTGTCAACCAGATTATTTCTGCAAGTTTGTGTTAAGTCAGATTATGGCATTGTCTGAGAGCGATGGATTTCCCACAATGAACAAAAGTCCAAACTCCAAATTTCTTATACACAAAGATTCACTCACAAAGAATCCCACGAGGATGACCAGAACGAAGTAGGCCGCCACTACGCCGATGTCCGCGCCTGACAGACCAGCATATGGTCGTGTCGCCATGATGTCCTCTGCTTATCTCCCTTTGTCAAAAGAGTTAATGTACATGCATATATAAAGGATGTTAGATTTTTTTTTCAACAGACAGCCATAATTTTTTTCTGATATTTTGAATTATCTTTTATGTGTTTTTTCAAAAGAATAACATTTTCCCTCAAGTGACACAATTTTAAAACATCTTCTGTATAATGCCCATATTCATCCCTGGGCAAATGTCTATACTGATTTTGAAAATATTATTTACAGAAATCTATATATTTTGAGTTTGAAGATTAAAAAACAAGAATAACTTGTGTGTGTGTGTGTGTGTGTGTGTGTGTGTGTGTGTGTGTGTGTGTGTGTGTGTGTGTGTGTGTGTGGTGTGTGTGTGTCTGTGTCTGGTCTGTCTGTCTGTATATCTGTATACCAGTATGTCTGTTGTGTCTGAGTGTCTGAGAGAGAGAGACAGAGAAGAGAGAGACATAAAGAAGAAGACAGAGAGAGGAGGACACAAAGAGAGAGAGAGAGAGAGAGAGAGAGAGGAAGAGAAGAGAGAGTGACAGAGACAGAGACAGAGATACAGACAGAGAGAGAGAGACAGAGAGAGACAGAGAGAGACAGAGAGAGACAGACAGAGACAAAGAGAAAGAGAGAGAGAGAAGGAGAGGGAGAGAGACAGACAGACAGAGAGACACAGAGAGAGGAAGGGAGAGAGACAGAGACAGACAGAGACAAAGAGAGACAAAGGGAGAGAGAGAGACAGAGACAGACAGACAGACAGACAGACAGACAGACAGACAGACAGACACACAGATACATAGAGCCAGAGAGCCAGAGATAAAGAGCCAGAGAAAGAGAGAGGCGAAAGCATGAAAACCGTTTGCAAAAAGAAAGAGAAATTCAGACTGGACAGATGGGGAGAGTACATTAAAGACCTTTTTGAGGATGACAGAAACGAAGAACACATTATAAAAAAGAACGTTGAAGGACCACCCATAATGAAAGATGAAGTTAGAGCAGCACTGAAAAAGATAAAACCAGGAAAAGCCCCAGGACCAGACAACATTACTACAGAGATAATTGAAGCCCTGGAGGAATATGGCATAGAAAAAATAGCAGTCCTCCTAAATGAAATTTATGACACTGGAAAAATCCCCAGAAATATGTCAAAATCAATTTTCATTGCACTTCCAAAAAGACAGGGGCTATAGAATGCGAACTCCATCGCACAATCAGTTTGATGAGTCATGTAACAAAAATCTGTTAAGAATAATCATGATGAGGACAAAGGAATAGAATCAAAAGAGAAATATCAGAAGAACAGTGTGGATTTGTGGAAGGGAAAGGAACTATTAATGCCATATACACCCTAAGAACTATCATAGAGAGGTCAATTGAGATGAATAAGGATTTGTATTTATGCTTTGTTGACTATACCAAGGCTTTCGATCGGGTACGACATGAAGAATTGATCAACCAACTGGAGAGATTTCAATGTTGATGGAAAAGATCTACGAATAATCAGGAATATGTATAGGAACAAACAGCTGCAATGAGAATAGAAAACAATATAAGCTCTTTCCAAAACATCAAAAGAGGAGTCAGACAGGGTTGTGTTTTGTCACCAGATCTGTTTTCACTATACAGCGAAAACATCATGAGAAATCTAGAAGAAGACCCTGGACTAAAAGGTTGGAGGGAAAATGATAAACAACATTCGGTACGCAGATGACACCGTGCTACTTGCAGAAAATGAAAGAGACCTACAAAACCTTGTGAATATACTAGAAATAGAAAGCAAAGGTAAGGGGTTGGAACTAAACAACAGGAAGACTGAAGTCATGGTGATCAGAAAAATACATGAAATCCCCTCATGCAAAATAACAGCAAATGGCACAACCTTGACACAGGTTAATAAGTTCAAATCCTGGGAACGGTCATTTCATCAGACGGCAGATGCACATCGGAAATAGCGGGCAGAATCGGCCAAGCCAAAACAGCATTCAAGAAGACGAAAAGCATTCTTACCAACAATACCTATCAATTAACATCAGAAAAAGAGTCCTTGAATGTTATATAGAACCAATACTGTCTGTACGGATGCGAGGTGTGGACAGTCATCAAGCAAAGCCAGAACAAGATTGAGGCAGCCGAGATGTGGTTTCTAAGAAGAATGTTGAGAGTTCCATGGACAGCAATGAAAACAAACGAGACAGTCTTGATGGCAGCAGACACAAGTAGATCACCATAAGGAAGATTAAGAAAAGACAGGCAACATTTATAGGCCATTTTATAAGGAAGGGGGATTTGGAGCACCTGGTCACAACGGGAAAGCTGGATGAAAGAGAGCACAGGGTAGACCCAGGGAGAGAATGCTGGACGGATTTGCAGAGTGGCTGGGGATGAGGAGGGTGGGGGAGATGTTAGGGCAACGAGAGATAGAGACAGATGGAAGTCCATGGTCGTCAACGCCATGCGGCAGGGCACCTGATGATGATGATGAGAGGCAAAGACACACAGACAAACAGACATGATAAATGAGGGAAAAAGAAACAGAGAGAGAGAGAGAGAGAGAGAGAGAGAAGAGAGACAGAGAGAGAGGGAGACAGAGAGACAGAAGACAGAGACAGAGAGAGAGAGACAGAGAGTGAGAAAGAGAGAGAGACAGACAGACAGAATAGGACAGACAGACAGACGGACAGACAGAGAATGAAACAAAATAATTCAATAATTTACCTTTCAGAGCCACACAGAAGCAATCCTATGCTGAAAATTCTACTTCCTACAAAGAGAATCTACACTTTTCAATACAGAATACTTACTGTTTTTAAAAAAAAAAAAATTATGAGGAACAAACTAGAAACTTACAATCCACACGACGGTCTGCGTACGCTCTAGCTGTCTTACTATGGACAAATCCTTTGCTGAAAGTTTGTTATCCTCAAGCCCAGCCAAGATAAACTTAGCTGAATGCTGATTTATTCATCAGGGCTTAAGCAAACAGGATGTTGACATTACAGCATAGCCATAGTAGAAGAAGAAGAAGAAGAACAAGAACAAGAACAAGAAGAACAAGATGAACAAGAAGAACAAGAACAAGAAGAAACAAGAACAACAAGAACAAGAACAACAAGAACAAGAAGATGATGATGACGATGATAAGAAGAAGAGAAGAAGAATGCGAAGAAGAAGAAGAAGAATGCGAAGAAGAAGAAGAATGCGAAGAAGAAGAATGCGAAGAATGCGAAGAATGCGAAGAAGAAGAAGAATGCGAAGAATGCGAAGAAGAAGAATGCGAAGAAGAGAAGAAGAATGCGAAGAAGAAGAAGAAGAAGCGAAGAAGAATGCGAAGAAGAAGAAGAAGAAGAAGAAGAAGAAGAAGGAAGAAGAAGAAGAAGAAGATGAAGAAGAAGAAGAAGAAGAAGAGAAGAAGAAGAAGAAGAGAAGAAGAAGAAGAGAGAAGAAGAAGGAAGAAGAGAAGAAGAAGAAGAACGAAGAGAAGAAGAAGAACGAAGAAAAGAACGAAGAAGAAGCAAGAAGAACAAGAAGAAGAAGAAGAACAAGAAGAACAAGAACAAGAAGAAGACAAGAAGAAGAAGAGAAGAAGAAGAAGAAAGAAGCGAAGAAGAAGAAGCAAGAAGAAAGAAGAAAGAAGAAAGAAGAAGAAGAAGAAGAAGAAGAAGAAGAAGAAGAAGAAGAAGAGAAGAAGAAGAAAAGAAGAGAAGAAGAAGAAGAAGAAGAAGAACAAAGAAAAGAAGCAGAAGAAGAACAAGAAAGAAGCAAGAACAGAAAAGAAAAGAGAAAAGATGACAAGAACAACAAGAAAACAAGAAACAAGAAAAGAACAACAAGAACAAAAGAACAACAAGAAAAGAAGAGATGATGAGATGAAATAGATGAGATGAAGAATGCGAAGAATGCGAAAAATGCGAAGAATGCGAAGAATGCGAAGAAGAAGAATGCGAAGAAGAAGAGAAATGCGGAAGAGAAGAAGAATGCGAAGAAGAAGAATGCGAAAGAAGAAGAAGAATGCGAAGAAGAAGAAGAATGCGAGAAGAAGAAGGAAGAAGAAGAAGAATGCGAAGAAGAAGAAGAATGCGAAGAAGAAGAAGAATGCGAAAGAAATGCGAAGAAGAAGAAGAATGCGAAGAAGAAGAAGAATGCAAGAAGAAAATGCGAAGAAGAAGAATGCGAAGAATGCGAAGAAGAAGAATGCGAAGAATGCGAAGAAGAAGAATGCGAAAGAATGCGAAGAGGAAGAAGAATGCGAAGAAGAAGAATGCGAAGAATGCGAAGAAGAGAATGCGAAGAAGGAAGAATGCGAGAAGAAGAAGAATGCGAAGAATGCGAAGAAGAATGCGAAGAAGAATGCGAAGAGAGAATGCGAAGAAGAAGAAGAAGAATGCGAAGAAGAAGAGAAGGAAGAATGCGAAGAAGAAGAAGCGAAGAAGAAGAAGAAGGAAGAATGCGAAGAAGAAGAGAAGAAGAAGAAGAATGCGAAGAAGAAGAAGAAGAAGAATGCGAAGAAGAAGAAGAAGAAGAATGCGAAGAAGAATGCGAAGAAGAATGCGAAGAAGAAGAAGAATGCGAAGAAGAAGAAGAATGCGAAGAAGAATGCGAAGAAGAATGCGAAGAAGAATGCGAAGAAGAATGCGAAGAAGAAGAAGAAGAATGCGAAGAAGAAGGAAGAAGAATGAAGAAGAATGCGAAGAAGAATGCGAAGAAGAATGCGAAGAAGAAGAAGAAGAAGAAGAATGCGAAGAAGAATGCGAAGAAGAAGAAGAAGAAGAGAAGAAGAAAGAAGAAGAAGAAGAAGAAGAAGAAGAAGAAGAAGAAGAAGAAGAAGAAGAAGAAGAAGAAGAAGAAGAAGAAGAAGAAGAAGAAGAAGAAGAAGAAGAAGAAGAAAAAGGGAAAGAAGAAGAAGAAGAAGAAAAGAAGAAGAAGAAGAAGAAGAAGAAGAAGAAGAGAAGAAGAAGAAGAAGAAGAAGGAAGAAGAAGAGAAGAAGAAGAAGAAGAAGAAGAAGAAGAAGAAGAAGAAGAAGAAGAAGAAGAAGAAGAAGAAGAAGAAGAAGAAGAAGAAGAAGAAGAAGAAGAAGAAGAAGAAGAAGAAGAAGAAGAAGAAGAAGAAGAAGAAGAAGAAGAAGAAGAAGAAGAAGAAGAAGAAGAAGAAGAAGAAGAAGAAGAAGAAGAAGAAGAAGAAGAAGAAAGAAGAAGAAGAAGAAGAAAGAAGAAGAAGAAGAAGAAGAAGAAGAAAAAGACTCAACTCTTAAACTAATCTATTGACTCAACTCTTGAAACTAAGCTTGAAACCTAGTGACCTTTTCATATTCGAGCTGTGCACTCGAATTCATGTATTTCAAAACACTTTGAGGAAAAGATACTCGAAAGAAAAGAACTCTGCGCCTCACCCCCACCCCCACCCACCCCCACCCCTCCCCGTCCGATCACGTTTCAGTTTCTCATGACAATTTCAAATGAAGTATACTATCCATGGTTGTACGAGAGAGGTCTTGAAGAAAATATTTTACGAGACATAACATAGTCAAACCGTTCTACTAAATCTTCATTTTTAGCAATGGCAAGTTTGAGAGAGAGAGAGAGAGAGAGAGAGAGAGGAGAGAGAGAGAGAGAGAGAGAGAGAGAGAGAGAAGAGAGAGAGAGAGAGAGTGAGAGGAGGGGAGGGGGGGGAATTTTAGCATATGTATTTCTTTACAGCATCATTCATTTGTCAATGGTTATTCATGTTGCTTTAATTTTTAACAAGTAAACCCTTTTAGCATGTTTAGTGCGATAAATTTACCTTAAAAGTCATCGAACGTTTGTGACGTTTTTTGTGATTAGATTCGAAATGGCATTAAACAGACGAGTTTGATTCCAGGCAACTCAAACACAGACTGAGGTGTAATTGACTTTACATTTCTTAGTGTGACATGTGGACTCTAAATCTCCAAACAAACAGACAAAATTACCCACAATAATATTTTCATAATCTAAACTGACCCCCATTTTACGTCAGCACCCAGTTCATATAATATAGCCACGGGAGATAACCATCCCAGGGAAAGGGGGGGGGGGGATATTATCTAAGCTTACGCTGACACACCAGTCGCCGTGGTGTAGTGGTTAACGCAACGGACTACCGACTGGAAGGTTGTGGGTTCCAATCCCCATCAGCCCTTTCAAAAATCATGGTAAGATTTTTCGGCTCTAACCTGCTCCTACCCAGAGTTGGGCGTGCTGTGGGCTCATTGGGAAGACTGGGACCACACAGTCGTGTCTTATCCACTTCACGGATGCATCATTAAGGGTGTTGCTAAAATCTTCTGACCAGCACCGCAGGTATCTGTATTTCTCGGGCCTGGTTGACGCCAGGATATATTATGATAGTAAGCGTAGAGTACAGCCCTGTCACGCAGTCTGAATCCTGGATGGGATTCCATAGCATCATGATTATCATCCTCATCGACATCATCATCATCGCATTGTAAAAAACTGTGCCAACTTCTGTGACCATTCAGGCGGCGTACAAAACGGGACAACAACAAAAAAAGAAGAACAAAACAAACAAAAACAAGAACCAGAAAAAAAAAACACGAAAGAAGAATACGAACGCGTATTTAATACAACAAAACAAGACAGGCGCAAATTGTCGGCCGACTGGCCTTTGTCATGCGTAAGATTACACACAAACAAACACTAGATACAAAACAAAACAAAAAAAAAGAGAAAAAGACTGAAACTTCCCTGCTGCTGTGTTCAATGTGAGAAAAGGAAACAAACAAACAAAAACTTCCGTTGACACATCACAACTATGCGGAGTAAGCAGGTCAGTTTGATGTACTGTATCGTAAATCAGCCCAGGATTGAAAGCAAATCTACTGGTGCGTAAACCAGTAAAAACAAAACAAAAAAGAATCAGAACAAGTATTTAACACAACCAGACAAAACAGGCGCAAATTTTTAGGCCAACGGGCCTTTGTCAAGCGTAGACGTATGCTCACAAACGAACAAACACCAAATATGAAAATTAGGAGAAAAAGACTGAAACTTCTGAACTACTTCGTCCAGTGGGAGAATAAGGGGGAAAAGACTGAAACTTCTGAACTACTTCATCCAGTGGGAGAATAAGGGGGAAAAGACTGAAACTTCCCTGCTATTTCGTCCAGTGGGAGAATAAGGGGGAAAAGACTGAAACTTCCCTGCTACTTCGTCCAGTGGGAGAATAAGGGGGAAAAGACTGAAACTTCCCTGCTACTTCGTCCAGTGGGAGAAAAGGACTAAATATTAGCTGGCCGAGAATTTGCACCTGTCTTGTCTGGTTGTATTAAATACGCGTTCTGATTCTTTTTTCCTGTATTTTTTTTCCTGTTTCCTGTTTGCTTGAACGCTAGCAGCCACGCTTGTTTCGGATTTATTTTTACTGGTACGTTAATCTTACGCTCAAGGGACTGAGCTATTGAAATTCGCAGTCTGTGGCCACAGTTACCATCTGAAGAGAGTTTAAATTAATGACTTATCAGCAATTGTTTATCAACCCTTTGACTCCCACACCCTATCACTAATTACAAAAACTTAACCCTTTGACTTCCTCACCCTATCCACCAGCTTCCTGCAAGTGTTTTGCTTGGCTAGTGCGGTTGACAATTCAGATTGTACCGGTGGAC
>JAPXFY010000015.1:50464571-50467071 GCA_030674185.1 Monoplex corrugatus | reverse complement strand
CCCTGTAAATCGTGTGTTCAAACATGTAAGCCTTCTACTGAAACAGCGGCTGCTTAAACATGTACATTGATTGTAGTAAAAACATTGTTTTTTTTTCTTATGTACTAGTGATTTGCTCAGATGAGCGTGTTTGGTGTGTGTATGTGTGTGCGTGCGTGTGTGTGTGTGTGTGTGTGTGTGTGTGTGTGTGGTGTGTGTGTGTGTGTGTGTGTGTGTGTATGTGTATGTGTATGCGCGTGTGTGTGTGTGCGTGAGAGAAAGAGAGAGAGAGAGAGAGGGAGAGACAAATAGAGACAGAGAGACAGACTGGCAGACAGGCAGACAGACAGGGACAGACAGATAGACAGGGAGGCAGACAAACAGACAGACGGGTAATCATGATGATATAGGGTAATCATGATGATATAGGGTAATCATGATGGCATGGGGTAATCATAATGGTATGGGGTAATCATAATGGTATAGGGTAATCATGATGATATAGGGTAATCAATGATGGGACATGGATGGGGTAATCATGATGGCATGGGGTAATCATAATGGTATAGGGTAAGCATGATGATATAGGGTAATCATGATGATATAGGGTAATCATAATGGTATAGGGTAATCATGATGATATGGGGTAATCATGATGATATAGGGTAATCATGATGGTATGGCGTAATCATGATGATATGGGGTAATCATGATGATATGGGGTAATCATGATGATATAGGGTAATCATGAAGGTATGGGGTAATCATGATGATATACGGTAATCATGATGGTATAGGATAATCATGATGTATAGGGTATTCATGGTGGTATAGGGTAATCATGATGGTATGGGGTAATCATGATGGCATAGGGTAAACATGATGGTATAGGGTAATCATGATGGTATGGGGTAATCATATGGTATAGGGTAATCATGATGGTATGGGTAATCATGATGGTATGGTGTAATCATGATGATATAGGGTAATCATGATGGTATAGGGTAATCATGATGATATAGGGTGATCATGATGGTATAGGGTAATCATGATAGTATGGGTAATCATGATGGTATGGTGTAATCATGATATAGGGTAATCATGATGATATAGGGTAATCATGATGATATGGGGTAATCATGATGATATAGGGTAATCATGATGGTATGGTGTAATCATGATGATATGGTGTAATCATGATGATATAGGGTAATCATGATGATATAGGGTAATCATGATGATATAGGGTAATCATGATGATATAGGGTAATCATGATGATATGGTGTAATCATGATGATATAGGTAATCATGATGATATGGGTAATCATGATGATATAGTGTAATCATGATGATATGGGTAATCATGATGATATAGGGTAATCATGATGATATGGTGTAATCATGATGGATATGGTGTAATCATGATGATATGGTGTAATCATGATGATATGGGGTAATCATGATGATATGGTGTAATCATGATGATATGGTGTAATCATGATGGTATGGTGTAATCATGATGATATAGGGTATTCATGAATGATATGGTGTAATCATGATGATATGTTGTAATCATGATGATATGGTGTAATCATGATGATATAGGGTAATCATGATGGTATGGTGTAATCATGATGATATGGTGTAATCATGATGATATGGTGTAATCATGATGATATGGTGTAATCATGATGATATAGGGTAATCATGATGATATGGTGTAATCATGATGATATGGGTAATCATGATGGATATGGTGTAATCATGATGATATGGTGTAATCATGATGATATAGGTAATCATGATGATATAGGGTTAATCATGATGTTATGGGTTATCATGATGGTATGGGTAATCATGATGATATGGTTATCATGATGATATGGTGTATCATGATGGTATGGTGTAATCATGATGATATATGGGTATCATGATGATATGGTGTAATCATGATGATATGGGTAATCATGATGTATGGGTAATCATGATGATATAGGGTAATCATGATGGTATAGGGTAATCATGATGATATGGGTAATCATGATGTATGGGTAATCATGATGTATGGTGTAATCATGATGATATGGGTGTAATCATGATGATATGGGTAATCATGATGATATGGTGTATCATGATGATATAGGGTAATCATGATGTATGGGTAATCATGATGTATGGGTAATCATGATGATATGGTGTAATCATGATGATATAGGGTAATCATGATGGTATGGTGTAATCATGATGGTATGAGGTTAATCATGATGATATGGTGTATCATGATGTATGGGTTAATCATGATGGTATGGGTAATCATGATGTATGGGTAATCATGATGGTATGGTGTAATCATGATGATATAGGGTAATCATGATGATATGGGTAATCATGATGGTATGGGTTAATCATGATGTATGGTGTAATCATGATGATATGGTTAATCATGATGTATGGGTAATCATGATGGTATGGGGTAATCATGATGATATGGTGTAATCATGATGGTATGGGTAGATGGAT
>JAPXFY010000015.1:50457071-50459571 GCA_030674185.1 Monoplex corrugatus | reverse complement strand
AAATGTAACGGCCAGTTATCTTGAGAAACTAAAACCGCAACTGTCAGTTATCTCGAGAAACTAAAACTGTAACAGTAAGTTATCTCGAGAAACTAAAACTGTAACCGTCAGTTATCTTGAGAAACTAAAACTGTAACCGTCAGTTATCTTGAGAAACTAAAACTGTAACCGTCAGTTATCTTGAGACACTAAAACTGTAACCATAAATTATCTTGAGAAACTAAAACTGTAACGGCCAGTTATCTTGAGACACTAAAACTGTAACCGTAAGTTATCTTGAGACACTAAAACTGTAACCGTAAATTATCTTCAGACACTAACACTGTAACCGTAAGTTATCTTGAGACACTAAAACTGTAACCATAAGTTATCTTGAGAAACTAAAACTGTAACGGTCATTTATCTTGAGACACTAAAACTGTAACGGCCAGTTATCTTGAGAAACTAAAACTGTAACCGTCATTTATCTTGAGACACTAAAACTGTAACGGCCAGTTATCTTGAGACACTAAACTGTAACGGTCATTTATCTTGAGACACTAAAACTGTAACGGCCAGTTATCTTGAGAAACTAAAACTGTAACCGTCAGTTATCTCGAGAAACTAAAACTGTAACCGTAAGTTATTTCGAGAAACTAAAACTGTAACCGTCATTTATCTTGAGACACTAAAACTGTAACGGTCAGTTATCTTGAGAAACTAAAACTGTAACCATAAGTTATCTTGAGACACTAAAACTGTAACCATAAGTTATCTTGAGACACTAAAACTGTAACGGTCAGTTATCTTGAGAAACTAAAACTGTAACCGGTCAGTTATCTTGAGAAACTGAAACTGTAACCGTCAGTTATCTTCAGAAACTGAAACTGTAACCGTCAGTTATCTTGCGAAACTAAAACTGTAACCGTAAGTTATCTTGAAAAACTTAAACTGTAAGCCTTAGTTATTTTGAGACACTAAAATTGTAACCGTCAGTTATCTTGAGACACTAAAACTGTAACCCTTAGTTATTTTGAGACACTAAAATTGTAACCGTAATTTATCTCCAGACACTGAAACTGTGACCATAAGTTATCTTGAGACACTGAAACTGTAACCGTAAGTTATCTTGAGACACTAAAACTGTAACCATAAGTTATCTCGAGAAACTAAAACTGTAACCATAAGTTATCTTAAGAAACTAAAACTGTAACCGTAAGTTATCTTGAGACACTAAAACTGTAATCGTAATTTATCTCGAGAAACTAAAACTGTAACCGTAAGTTATCTCGAGAAACTAAAACTGTAACCGTCAGTTATCTTGAAAAACTGAAACTGTAACCATTAGTTATTTTGAGACACTAAAATTGTAACCGTCAGTTATCTTGAGACACTAAAACTATAACCCTTAGTTATTTTGAGACACTAAAATTGTAACCGTCAGTTATCTTGAGACACTAAAACTATAACCCTTAGTTATTTTGAGACACTAAAATTGTAACCGTCAGTTATCTTGAGACACTAAAACTATAACCCTTAGTTATTTTGAGACACTAAAATTGTAACCGTCAGTTATCTTGAGACACTAAAACTGTAAACCTTAGTTATTTTGAGAAACTAAAATTGTAACCGTAAGTTATCTTGAGACACTAAAACTGTAACCGTCAGTTATCTTGAGACACTAAAACTGTAACCGTAAGTTATCTTGAGACACTAAAACTGTAAACCGAAAGTTATCTTGAGACACTAAAACTGTAACCATCAGTTATCTTGAGACACTAAAACTGTAATCGTCAGTTATCTTGAGACACTAAAACTGTAACCGTAAGTTATCTTGAGAAACTAAAACTGTAACCGTAAGTTATCTTGAGACACTAAAACTGTAAACCGAAAGTTATCTTGAGAAACTAAAACTGTAACCATAAGTTATCTTGAGAAACTAAAATTGTAACCGTAAGTTATCTTGAGAAACTAAAACTGTAAACCGAAAGTTATCTTGAGAAACTGAAATTGTAACTGTAATTTATCTTGAGAAACTGAAGCTGTAACCGTAAGTTGTACTAAAACACTGAAACTGTAACCATAAGTTATCTTGCGCCACTAAAACTGTAACCGTAAGTTATCTTGAGACACTAACACTGTGATCATAAGTTATCTTGTGCCACTTAAACTGTAACCGTAAGTTATCTTAAGACACTAACACTGTGATCATAATTTATCTTGAGACACTAACACTGTGATCATAAGGTATCTTGCGCCACTAAAACTGTAACCGTAAGTTATCTTGAGACACTAACACTGTGATCATAAGTTATCTTGAGACACTAACACTGTGATCATAAGTTATCTTGCGCCACTAAAACTGTAACCGTAAGTTATCTTGAGACACTAACACTGTGATCATAAGTTATCTTGAGATACTAACACTGTGATCATAAGTCATCTTGCGCCACTAAAACTGTAACCGTTAGTTATCTTGAGACACTAACACTGTGATCATAAGTTATCTTGAGACACTAAC
>JAPXFY010000015.1:50437071-50452071 GCA_030674185.1 Monoplex corrugatus | reverse complement strand
ACAGCAAACTGCACAACCTTGAGACAGGTTGATAATTTTAAATACCCGGGAACGATCATTTCACCAGACGGCAAATGCACATCAGAAATAGCCAGCAGAATCGGCCAAGCCAAAACAGCATTCAAGAGGATGAAAAGCAGTCTTACCAACAAATGCCTATCAATTAACATCAGGAAGAGAGTTCTTGAATGTTATATAGAACCAATACTGTTGTACGGTTGCGAGGCATGGACAGTCAACAAGCAAAACCAGAACAACGTTGAGGCAGCCGAGATGTGGTTTCTAAGAAGAATGTTGAGAGTTCCATGGACAGCAAAGAAAACAAACGAGACAGTCTTGATGGAAGCAGACACAAGTAGATCATTCATAAGGAAGATTAAGAAAAGACAGGCAACATTTATATGCCATTTTATGAGGAAAGTGGAACTGGAGCACCTGGTCTCAACGGGAAAGCTGGAGGGAAATAGAGCACCGGGTAGACCCCAGGAAAAGATGCTAGACGGACACGCAGAGTGGCTGGAGACACGGAGGGTGGAAGAGATGCTTGAGGCAACAAGTCATAGAGACAGATGGAAGTCCATAATCGCCAACACGATGCGGCAAGGCACCTGATGATGATGATGATGACACTGAACGTAATAATCTTTGTATAATAATTGCGTACTTTAAACAAAAAGAAAGTTTCAGATCCCACACTGAGGATGATGATCCTTTGTATAACAATTCGCACTTTAAACGAAAAAAAAAAAATACAAGGGAAAATTTCAGATCGCTGCCACCTCCTGAGCAGGAGCATCCCCAGGCAACAAGAAGGAAGAATTGTTGGGGTAGAACGGTGCCTCGTGGAAATCATAAATGGACCAGAAGACGTACATGGCCACCCCGATGGCCAGCACCACGCTGACACCGATGGCCAGCACCATTTTCTCCGCGGTGCTCTGCTTCAGGTTGGCCAGGTCCTGCAGGTGATGCTCCATCATCGCCTTCTGCTGCAGGTCTTCATCGTCTGCCGCAGCGTCATGCGCCCCGCACACGAATTTGAAGAAGTAGCGTTTGAAGGTGCTCATTTTCGTCTTCTGTTGTGCATCTGGAATAAGAGTAGGAATAGAAATAAAGGTTTGCTTAAAACTACGCAATAGTCTGGTGAGTGAAATGTTAGAATTTCAAGGGGAAGGTTCGGGGGAGGGAGGGAGAGAGAGAGAGAGAGAGAGAGAGAGAGAGAGAGAGAGAGAGAGAAAGACAGAGAGAGAGAAAGAGAGAGAGAGAGAGAGAAAGAGAGAGAGAGAGAAAGAGAGAGAGAGAGAGAGGTAGACAGATAGACAGACAGAGACAAACAAAGAGACAGACAGAGACAGACAAATAGACAGATAAAGACAGAGAGACAGAGACAGCCAGCCAGAGATAGACTTACATACACACACACACATACACACACACAGATAGCTAGTTAGGCAGGTAGGTAGGTAGGTAGGTAGGCAAGCAGATAGATAGATGGATGGACAGATAAACAGACAGGCAGAGAGATAGATAGATAGATAGAGAAAGAGACAGACAGACAGACAGGCTGATACACACAGATATTGAGCTAGAGAGAGAGAGAGAGAGAGAGAGAGAGAGAGAGAGAGAGAGAGAGAGAGAGAGAGAGAGAGAGGGAGAGAGAGAGAGAAGAGAGAGAGAAAGAAAGAGAGAGTCCGACGTACAAAATAGGTAAGGGTAGTTGTGTGTGTGGCGATTGTAGAGGTGGTAGTTGTGCTGGTGGTAATGCTAGCGGTAATCGGGGCGCATATATGAGGTGATACATGGCAAGGAATGACATAGGCGTATGGATGGGGTGGGGATGAACTGAATCTGATACTACTCGAGGTACAAGGCAGGTATCAATCATTGTCTAGTTTTATCTTACCAAGCAAGCGCGCACACACACACACACACACACACACACACACAAAATCACACACACACACACACACACACACACACACACACACACACACACACACACACACACACACACACACACACACACACACACACAGAGAATCACACATACATACATACATATAGACAGACAGACAGACACACACACACACACACACACACACACACACACACACACACACACCACCACCACCACCACCACCACCACCACCACCACCACCACCACCACCACCACACATACAAACATACACATAAACACGCACACACGAACGCGTGCTCGCGCGCGCACACACACACACACACACACACATACGAACACGTATACATTATATTTAAACTATTATATGCATTCATTTTTTCTTTCTGTCTGTCCTTTCTTTCCTTCTTTCTTTCTTTCTTTCTTTCTGTCTTTCTTCCTTTCTGTCTGTCTTTCTTCCTGTCTGTCTTTCTTTCTTTCTGTCTGTCTTTCTGTCTTTCTTTCTTTCTGTCTGTCTTTCTTTCTTTCTGTCTGTCTGTCTTTCTTACTTACTTCCTTCCTCCTTCCTTCTTCCTTTTTCTTTCTGGGTTTTTTTTTCTTCCTTCTGCCCTTCTTTCCTGCCTTCTTTCCTTTCTTTCTTCATTCCTTTCTTTTTTTTCTTTCTTTATTTCTTCAAGCGTTTATCCTTTCATTCATTCGTTTATAAATCAGTGGTGATCGACCAAAATATTGCTACACAAAGTGAGCACATTTAAGAAAAGGAACCCACTGCTTGCTCAATTGCATTACTCAAAATCATAGACAAATACTTTCCGACTGATTGGAAGAAACGCACGTTATAATACGCCTCATTGCTGGGCTGAATGGTCTAAGGGAAATCATTCTGTATATGACAAGCTAAATCAAGCTCCTAACAGTCGCGTAGATTTGTCTCCCTTGAACAAATGTCTAGAAATGAAAATAAACGGATTGCGAGTTCGAGTCTCGTTGGGGTGAAGTCGGAGGCTCTTTCAGTGTAAATAGTATCCCCACCTTCTGGAAATTCTTCTGGATTTTCCTCTTTTCTGTCACTCTCTTTTTTTCTCACCTTGTCCCTTTGCTTTCTGTCATTTCTTCCTGCCATTTTCTGTCTTGCTGGTCCGTTCACCTGTACGTGTTCGATAAAGTCTTACGTACTTTCTCTTAGGATTGACAATTTGGTAAATGTATTGAGTGCATTTTTTTGAATTTGTTTTCTCTAGGGAAATGAGATATTCGGAAGGAATTGTAGGTAATTTAGACCCGTTTTTTATATCTGATTTAGTATCCTTAGTTATGTTTAAAGTTGTACTCAGGTTTGTTTTTTTTTTAATCCCCTGTGCGATAAACGGGACAAAATGGTCAGCACCAGAGGCATCTCCTTAGATAATGTGCACGAATGCATTGATATGTGTACTTAATTTTCTTTTCCGTTTTTTTTTTTTAACCTGTTGAAGTATTGTATGTTTTGAAAGAGCCTCCGACTTCATACCCTGACATGGCTCTACGCAGTCGGCTGGGCTTTAAACAAAAATAACAAACGATAAACGTCGAGGGGGGGGGGGGGAGGGCACCTATTTTTAGATCTCAACGCCATACGGCATTATTCAGCACTGGTATGTCTAGCTCACTGCTTAAAGTCAACCCTTTCTCCCCGACACATCCAAACAACATGGAAGAAGCGAATGGATAAATGAGGGGAAGAAGAAGGTGAAGAATAGCCAATGTTGGCGCAATACTTATATCGTGCGCATTTTAAGTGTATGCAGCGTTCATGCCAGATCGTTGCTTTAGAATTTTTTTTATTCAAAGATCGCAGACTTATTTCGCGACACGATGGGTGGGTGGAAAGAAACGAACAATATATATGCCTGTTTGGTCTGGAACTCGACATGAAAACCCTTGCACTGGCGTTACATCATTAGACTTGTGATATGAAGAGCGTTCACTTGAAAAACTGTTCCATCTCTTTTGTTTCTCTCCCAGTCTCTGTCCCTGTTTCTCCTCTCTGTGTGTCTCTACATTTTACTCTGTCTCTGTCTCTGTTTCTGTCTCTCTCTCTCTCTCTCCCTCTCTCTCTCTTACACACACACACACACGCCACACACACACACACACACACACACACACACACACACACACACACACACACACACACACACACACATACACATACCACCATCATCGTCTTCACCACCATCATCACCCCCACCC
This sequence comes from Monoplex corrugatus, assembly GCA_030674185.1. Taxonomy (NCBI): domain Eukaryota; kingdom Metazoa; phylum Mollusca; class Gastropoda; order Littorinimorpha; family Ranellidae; genus Monoplex; species Monoplex corrugatus. Next base: position 50,447,924 of record JAPXFY010000015.1, on the reverse strand, counting down.
TCACTACCCCCAATACCACCACCATAAACACACACCATCTTACCTTCAACACAAACACATACACACAAACACATCCACCCATCCCAACTCACTCATAACCCCCCCCCCCCCCACACACACACACACAGACACACCACACACACCCCTACACCCTCCCCCCCCACACACACTAACACTAACACTAACATACACATACATGTCGATCACTACCACCACCACCACCACCAGTACAACCAACAGAAACACACACCATCTTACCCTCAAAACACACACACACACATACACACAAACACACACACACACACACACACACACACATACACACACACGCGCACACACACACACACACAAAACATAACACACACACACATCCCACCACTACCACCACCACCGCTACCACCATCACCATCTCACAATCAACAAATCTAAACACACAACCATAAACCATCTTATTTTCTTCACCGTTCTCCTCCACAGCACACACACACACACCTTTCTCTCCCTCCTTCACTCCATTCACAGCCTCTCCCTTGGGATCAGAAATGGTGGCGATGGTGACGTTTGTGACGTCGGTGACACCGGATTCAGATTCTGTCGGGCTGTTCTCGATGCCATTCGTTTCCGCCTGTTCACCACCTTTGGCTTTCAGTTCCAGTTCTGGAAGTTCCTTGTCGTATCGACTCCAGTAGGTCGTTTTGTGCAGCTGGTGGGTAACATAATTATAGACAGGGGGTAGGTATCGTTGTGATCATCGTCGTCGTCGTCGTCACCGTCGTTGTGATAATAGTTGTCGGCATTTTCGTCATCGTCGTCGTCACCGTCGTTGTGATCATCGTCGTCGGCATTTTCGTCATCATCGTCGTCATCATCTTCTTCTTCTTCTTCTTCATCATCATCATCATCATCATCATCATCATCATCATCATCATCATCATCATCATCATCATCATCAATCATCAAAATCATCATCGTCGTCGTCGACGTCGTCATCATCATAATCATCATCATCAGGAGCAGCAGAAGCAGCATAATCTGTCGTCGTCGTCATGTCGTCGTCGTCGTCGTCATCATCATCATCATCATCATCATCATCATCATCATCATCATCATCATCATCATCATCATCATCATCATCATCATCATCATCATCATCATCGTCGCAATCATTTTCATCATCATTATCATCATTATCCATTATCAACATCATCGATTATTTTCATCATTTCCCATCATCATTATCACCCACCATCACCCATCACCACCACCACCACATCTCATCATCATCATCATCATCATCATCATTCTCCATCGTCCATCAGAATCCATCAACATCATCCATCATCACCATCAGCAGCAGCAGCAGTATCATAATCATGATCATCCATCGTCGTCATCATCATCATTATCATCGATCATTCTCATCATCGATCATCATCATCATCATCATCATCATCATCATCATCATCATCGACCATTATCATCATCATCATCATAACCCATCATCATTACCGTAGCTGCTGCTGCTGTTGTTGCTACTACTAACTACTATTAACCATTCCTGCCGCTGCTGCTTACTTGTATAACAAGAACAACAACAAGAACAACAACAACATTACAAACCACTTCTACCCTCATTACTACTACCACTGCTGTTGTTGCCACTATAGTATCGCTCACATATCTGGGTTCAGGACGACCAGTGAAGTAGCTGATGACGATGGCGACGACAGCGGTCATGGCGGTGATGAAGAGAGCGAAGTACATGTAGTGGAAGTCAGACAGGATGGAAGGCACGTAGCTGGGTTTCTCCCCACAGTACCCCTCCCCTTTGTACACAAAGGCGATCACCAGGCGGATGACTCCAGTCACTAGGGCCAGCATCAATGACCAAAAAGCGCCCTGTTGATGATATTGTACGAAACAGGTTCGTTGATTTTTCTTATTTCGCAATTTTTGAAAGTCGTTCGTGACGTGGACATCCAATACAAAATACTTAAAAAATAATGACAAAACAGCCGCGTGTGCACACATCACACTACAACTACACACAATTACCCCTCACAACAAACCTCCACACACACACACAACACACATAAACACACACCACACACAACACACCACACACACACACACACACACACACACACACACACACACACACACACACACAACACACACACACACACCACACACCACACAACACACACACACACACACACACACACACACACACACACACACACACACAACACACACACACACACACCACACACAACACACACACACACACACAACACACACACACACACACACACACACACACACACACACACACACACACACACACACACACACACACACACACACACACAACACAAAACACACACACACACACAACACACACACACACACACACACACACACACACACACACACACACAACACACAACACACACAACACACACACACACACACACACACACACACACACACACACACACACACACACACACACACACACACACACCGTCCGAAATGAACAATGTACTATTCGAATAATAAGTCAGAAATACAAGAGTCAGAGAGAGAGAGAGAGACAAACAGACAGACAGACAGACAGACAGATAGACAGATAGACAGACAGACAGACGGACAGACAGACAGATGGACAGACAGAGACAGAGACAGACAGACAGACACACAGAGGGAAAGAAACAGACAGACAGACCGAAAGACAGACAGACACACAGACAGGGAAGAGGCAGTGAAGAGACAGTGAGAGAGAGATTAAAGAAAAAAAGAGAGAGAGAAACAGACAGACAAACAGTCAGACAGACAGAGACAGAAAGAAAGAAAGAAAGAAAGAAAGAAAGATAAGAAAGAAAGATAAGATAGAAAGATAAGATAGAAAGATAAGATAGAAAGATAAGATAGAAAGATAAGATAGAAAGAAAGAAAGAAACAAAGAAAGAAAGGGAAGAAGTGGAAACGTGGAATAATCCAACCTACCTTTCAGACAAACCAATCTCCATGTACTTCCCAACAAGTAACTCACCTTTTCGTTGACCATGGGCACCAGCACAGCCAGCAGGTAGATAGCGGCAAAGGGCGGGGCCAGATAGTTGGTGACCTCCTGGATGTAGATGAACACCTGTCCACGGTTGGTTTCTTTGATGACAGGTACCCAGGCGATGGACACGCCCACCATGGCCAGGATGAACAGTCTGACCCCGACATGAACAATATTATGTTCTCTCTCTCTCTCTGTATGTCTCTGTCTCTGTCTGTGTTTCTGTCCCTGTCTCTGTCGCTGTCTCTGTCTGACTTTCTGTCTCTGTTTGTCTCTGTCTCTGTCTGTCTGTCTGTCTGTCTCTTTCTCTGACTGTTTGTTTGCCTGTTTGTATCTGTCTCTGTCTCTTTCTCTCTGTTTCTCTCTCTCTGTCTCTGTCTGTCTGTTTGTGTGTCAGTCTCTCCCTCCCTCCCTCTCTCTCTCTTTCTCTCTCGCTCGCTCGCTCTCTCTCTCTCTCTCTTTCTGTCTGTCTCTTTATGAAGGGAGAAGAAGGAGGAGGAGGAGGAGGAGGAGAAGAAAGAGGAGGAGGAGGAGGAGAAGAAGGAGGAGGAGGAGGAGGAAGAAGAAGAAGAGGAGGAGGAGGAGAAGGTGAAGGAGCAGAAGGAAACAATAGTGATGATGGTGTTGATGGTAGATTGTTACAAAAAGAGAAACAGATTTTATAAATCTTGTCATAAATATCAAGGAAAATGTTATTTACACACCGTCGTCAAAAAGATTCTGAATCCAGGCACTTTCTTTGGTCCACGTCACCTTGACCTGCGCCCTTTGACTTCCAAAGCTGAGCATTCAAGACCTTTCAGAAGTCCCCATTTTGACCCAGGCTGGTAAAGAACCACCCAGAAACAACTCAGAAAATCTTGCTTAGACATCTTTGCCACTGACAAAACACACAGACACACATTCACTCTTCTTTCCTGTCAATATGAAATACGAAATACCCCTTTATATGTAAAAGAAATTGTCCTATAACCCTGAAGTCGTAGAGGAAGGAGGTCACCAACTATCTGGCCCCGCCCTTTTCTCGAGGCCAGCCTTGCGAGGCAAGGTAGTGGCAATCTCCTCTCTCCATAGCTGCTTTACCTTACCTAAATTTGAAAAAAAAAAAATGTCAGGTACCCATTCGCAGGTGAGCAAACTGCAGGTCGCACTCATATATGAAGTTCCACGGGTGTGATTTGCACCTGTACAATCTCACGCAGGCAGTCTGGAAGGCGACAGCTCTACCTTTGTACTGATCCGGCTGATATCTCATTGAAATGGAGATTAAGCAAATATATAGGATAAACAGACGTCATCACGCAAAGCCAGAACAAGATTGAGGCAGCCGAGGTGAGGTTTCCAAGAAGAATGTTGAGAGTTCCATGGACAGCAAAGAAAACAAACGAGACAGTCTTGATGGAGGCAGACACAAGATCATCTTTCATAAAGATGATTATGAAAAGACAGGCAACATTTAGAGGCCATTGTATGAGGAAAGGGGAATTAGAGCACCTGATCACAACAGGAAAGCTGGAGGGAAAGAGAGCACCAGGTAGACCCAGGGAGAAAATATTGGAAGGACTTGCAGGGTGGCTGAGGACACAGAGGGTGGAAGATGTGCTTGCGGCAACAAGGGTTAGATACATATGGAGGGCCATGATCGCCAACGCCACGCGGCAGGGCACATGATGATGATGATAGGAGAAAACGAGAGTCGCCAAATGACCTTACCTGCCGACGACCATGAGTTCAAAAGAAGTAGCCCGCTTCCTGAACTTTCTCCAGATGTCCATGGTGAAGAGAGTGCTGGCACTGTTGAAGATTGAGTCCAGGTCACTCATCAGAGCTGCCACCATCACCGCCATCATTAACCCTTTAGCTCCTGCACAAATCGAACATACACCCAGATCTGTAACTACTTTCTTTATTTTTCTTTATTTTTTGTCACTTATAAGGTGAAGTCTATGGTAGTATGCAGAACACACAGAGTGGAGTGACCTGGTTCCATGGAATGGTTCATAGAAGCCAATTCCAGTCCGCGATTCTTTGTTCCTACTATTCATTCATTCATTCATTCATTCATTCATTCACTCATTCATTCATTCATTCGTTCGTTCGTTCGTTCGTTCGTTCGTTCATTCATTCATTCATTTATTCGTAGGTTCATTATTCATTCATTCATTCATAGGTTCATTCATTCGTTCACTCGTTCGTCTGTTCGTTCTTTCCTTCCTTCCTTGCTTCTTTCTTTCTTTCCTTCCTTGCTTCCTTCCTTCCTTCTTTCCTTCCTTCCTTCCTTTCTTCCTTCTTTCATTCATTCATTCGTTCGTACGTCCCTCCTGCCTTCCATCCATCCTTCCTTCCTTCCTTCGTTCCTTTCTTCATTCATTCATTCGTACGTTCCTTCCTTCCTTCCGTCCTTCCTTTCTTCCTTCCTTCCTTTCTTCATTCATTCATTCGTACGTTCCTTCCTTCTTCCATGTGTCTATTGAATTATTGAGTGAGTGAGTGAGTGAGTGAGTAAATGAGTGAGTGAGTGAGTGAGTGAGTGAGTATTGAATCGTATATTTTTTTTTTCTATTGGTGCATTTATTCGTTCAATTTATTGATGTACTTATAACAACTGGTTCAGTTTAGAACTTTTCTCTCTCTCGGGAATCGGCTCTAATTATAATAATTAATAATAATTACAATATTTATATAGCGCAAAATCTTGATAAAATCAAATCTAAGCGCTGAAACACACATACACGCACGCATGCACACACACGCACGCACGCACGCACGCACACACACGCACGCACGCACACACACACACACACACACACACACACACACACACACACACACACACACGGCTATAAATGGGGAGAAAGAATAAAAACAATGGAAAATTATAGAGAGCATATTATATACAATTATATATTGCAATGTGATTCCCCTCCGGGTGGAGACAGGCTGCAGAGGGGATTGAGTGAGGTCAGGATTTTATGCAGAGGAGAAAAGGTGAGTTTTGAGAGCGGACTTGAAGGAGACAAAAGTAGGTTGCTGACGGACTGAGAGAGGAAGTTTGTTCCAGGAGAGCGGACCAGAAACAGAGAAGGCTCGTGGGCCATAGGTATTGAGCTTAGTGCGTGGAAAGCGAAAAGTCAGAGGATCGGAGGCAGAGCGGAGGGTACATGAGGGAACATAGATCTCAAGTAGGCTTGACAAGTAATCGGGGGCTGCGTTATTGAGGCTTTTGTAACACATGGTGTCTAGTTTGTACTGTATGCGCTTTGATACAGGGAGCCAGTGAAGTTGTGCCAGGAGAGGAGATATGTGGTCAGCTTTTTTCTTTTTGAGTACAAGGCGTGCAGCATTGTTTTGAATGCGCTGTAGGATGTGAGTGGTGGAGGCAGGAAGACCGGACAGGAGTGAATTGCAATGGTCAATGTGAGACATTATGAAGGAGAGAATGAGTTTTGCAGTTGTTTCCACAGAGAGATACTTCCTGATCAGGCTTATACGATGGAGGTGATAGTAGCAAGATCTGGCAGTTTGAGAAACAAAGTTGTTCATGGAGAGGGTAGAGTCAATGCAGACACCAAGGTTTTTAGCTGAATCAGAAATTGGGACTGATGTGTTACATAATGGGAGAGAAAGAGGATGCAGCTGAGAAAGTTTCTGACGGGTGCCAATGATGATAGCTTCTGTCTTGTCATCATTTAGCTGAAGTTTGTTGTATGTCATCCAATTTTTGATGTCCGAGTAACACTCAGTGGTGCGAGTCAAGAGGCGCTGTATATTGTCAGGTGATTCACTGTCTTGAAGTTGGGTGTCATCAGCATAGAAGTGGTGTTTTATAGAGTGGGAGTTGATGATGGTGGACAGGGGAGGTGTAAAGAGTGAAAAGAACAGGGCCAAGGAGAGATCCTTGTGGAACACCACAGGTCAGGTATGCAGGTTGAGAGTAAGTGCCATTGATGAGAACAGTTTGTTTTCTGTTTGATAGATAAGAAGTGAACCAGGAGAGAGCAATGTCAGAGATGCCAAAAGTATGATGAAGTCTAGAAAGGAGAATACCATGATCAATGGTATCAAAGGCTGCAGACAGATCAAGGAGTGTGAGGAGAGAGACTTTGCCAGTATCAGTTGCAAGGAGGAGATTGTTGAGAATGTGTAGCAAGGCAGTTTCAGTGCTATGGCACTGGCGGTAGGCTGACTGGAAAGGATTGAGGAGATTGTTGGCAGACAGGTGAGAGTTCAGTTGGTTGAGGACAACTTTTTCAAGCAGTTTTGACAAGAAAGAGAGATTAGAGATAGGCCGGTAATTTTTCAGTTCATTTGGGCCTAAATTGTATTTCTTGAGGAGAGGGTGAACAATAGCAGACTTGAAAGAATCTGGGACAGTTCCAGTTTGGAGAGAAGTGTTGATGATGTCAGTGATGAATGGGAGGAGCGTAGGGAGACAGTCAGAGTAGAGAGAACCTGGAAGAGGATCCAGTTCGCAGGTTTTGAACGACATGGATCTGATTGTGTTGAGAATTTCTTCTTGTGAGACTGGGGTAAGAGTAGTAAGAGGTGTGCCAGAGAAGGAAGGGTCAGGTGGGCATGGTTGACAGCGTGTCCTATCGAGCCTGTCACGAAGAGTTTGTATTTTGGTGGTGAAATACTTGGAGAATACAGATGGGAGTTCTTCATTTGTGTGTTTTGTTGGGAGAGGTAAATCTTTTCGTGTGCCAAGGAGATGGTTCATGGTTGTAAAGAGTTCTTTTGAAGAAGAGGCATTCAGGATTTTGGTTTGGAAATAGTTTGTTTTTGCAGATGCAATGAGGGTGGATACTTTTGTTTTAGAGGCTTGGAAAAGTTGCCTATGTACAGTGAGTTTGGATCTGCGCCAGCGGCGCTCTGCTCTGCGGCGGGCACGTCTTGCACAGGCAATCTCATGAGTGAGCCAGGGGATAGGGGGGCGGTCAGGTAAAAGACGAGTTGTGGCTGGAGCATGAGTGTCCAGAAGATGGTGGAGAGTAGTATAGAATTCATCGGCAAGGTTATGTGACTTTTCAGAAAGGAGACGGAAGGCATCAGATGAAAATGAGGAGAGGTCGATAGATTTGAGATTGCGTCGAGTCACTGTGCGCATGGTACGGGAAGGAGGAGGAATGTCAAGAGAACAGAGAATTGCAGAGTGGTCAGATGGAAGGGCTGAAGTTAGACGGGTAGAAAGAACTAAGCAGTTATCAGTAGCTGAATTGTGGTGATCACGAGAAATGATCCAGTCAAGAATGTGACCTTTTTGATGGGTTGGTTCAGAAATGTGTTGAGTCATATTGTGATCGGACAGAGAGTTGATGATATGTCTTGTGTCATAACGGTGAGTGTTGTCATAGTGGACATTGATGTCACCTATAATTACAGCAATCACTATTGCAATCTGACTCTTCATACCACAGAATCCACCTACGAAAGTACAAAATAAAAACACTGCAGTCGGAACAAAATATCCACATACCCCTGATGATAATTACACACGTAATGGTTGTCATTCGTTGATCATGTTGGGTTTTTTTTTTTTTTTTTTTAATAAGTGACAAAATTCTACGTGGAAGCATAAAGACCAAAAGAAAGAAAGAGGAGGGACGAGAAGATGGAGGGAGGGGAGAGCATCCTGAGAAAATAAAAAGAAATGTAGAGAGAGACAGTAAGGAAGACAGAAAGAAAGAGAGAGAGAGAGAGAAAAAAAAGAGAAGAGAAACAGAGACAGAGAGGGAGACAGACAGAGAGAGAGAGAGAGAGAGAGAGAGAGAGAGACAGACAGACAGAGACAGAGTCAGAGAGACAGAAACAGAGACAGACAGACAGACAGACATACAGACAGACAAAGACAGAGACAGACAGACAGACAGAACAGAGACAGAGACAGAGATAGAGACAGACAGACAGACAGAGACACAGATAGACAGACAGACAGAGAGACAGACAAACAGACAGACAGAGAGTGACAGAGACAGACAAAGAGAGAGAGATAGACAGGCAAACAGAAAACAGAGAGACAGAGACAGACAGACGACAGACAGAGAAACACACAGACACACAGGCAGAGACAGAGAAACAAAGAGAAATACAGGCAGAGAGAGAGAGAGAGAGAGAGAGGAGAGAGAGAGAGAGAAAGAGAGACAGAGATAGAGAAAGAGAGACATAGAGACAGGGAGAGGGGGAGGGCGAGAGAGAAAGAGAGAGAGAGAGAGAGACAGAGAGAGAGACAGAGAGACAGAGAGACAAAGAGAGACAGACAGAGAGAGAGAGAGACAGTGAGACAGACAGAGACAGACAGAGACAGAGAGCAAAAGAGCAAAAGCAGTATAACAGTCATACCATCAGGCATCAGACCGAGCACCAGACGAGGGTAGGCGATACTGCTGCACCCCGCCTTACTCTGGCATATCTCCATGCAGTAGTCAGGGTTGGTGCACGCCACGTCATCTGTCACGTACACACACACACACACACACACACACACACACACACACACACACACACACACACACGCACAAACGCACACACACACACACACACACACACACAAACACACAAACACACAAACACACACGCACGCACACACACATTAATACAGATACACATATACACACGAATATACACACGAATATACACATACAATACAGCAAAGAAAACAAACGAGACAGTCTTGATGGAGGCAGACACAAGTAGATCACTCATAAGGAAGATCAGGAAAAGACAGGCAACATTTATAGGCCATTTTATGAGGAAGGGGATTTGGAGCACCTGGTCACAACGGAAAGCTGGAGGTAAAGAGAGCACCAGGTAGACTCAGGGAGAAAATGGTGGACGGACTTGCAGAGTGGCTGGGGACGAGGAGGGTGGGAGAGATGCTAGGGGCAACGAGAGATAGAGACAGATGGAAGTACATGATCGCCAACGCCATGCCGCAGGGCACCTGATGATGATGATGATGATATACACATATACATGCATCCACGCCGACTAGTCTTCGAGCGCTTTCACATTTGCATGTTTGTGAAGTCTGTTAAGTATGTCACATGGGGACGAGTACGTAACCATGATGGATGACGATCTGACGGATGCCTAGCATGCTGGTCCTTTATCGCCTGAGTCTTCATGTCGGATACAGGACCCATGATCAAGGCACACGTTCTTATTAACCCTTTGACTCCTTCACCCTATCCGCCAACTACAAAAATTTAACTCTTTGACTTCCTCACCCTACCCACCAGCTTCCTGCAGAAAGCTGGTGGGTAGGGTGAGGGAGTCAAAGGGTTAAGTATTTGCTTTGCTTGCATGGTTAGTCGACTATGCAGGATGCTGGTGGACGGGGTGAGGGGAGTCAAAGGGTTAAGGTTCTGTTTTGGAGGGAGTCCTGTATACCCTTGGTACCCTTCTGCTTTCACAGGTCTCACTTCTGTTGAATACTATCTGTTCCTTGCCATTCGTGTGTGATTACACCCTGTACGAGTTGCTGTTGCCATCTTTGTCTGTTGTCTTCCAAGTTTCTTTCTTTTTTTTTTTTTTCGTTCATTCTACCATGGCAGTTTGGTTCTTTTGATAGATAGAGCCATGGACTCAAGACCTGATGTCTCGAGTTCAATCCTGGCCCGTAACACTGAAAACCGGCCTGTTCGCTGCCCAGCTTCATGTTTCCATCATTCTGGTGAAGTTGACCTAATGTTTCGTAGGTCCCTCTTCTCCTTCCCCTGACCAAATTTCAAGACCTTCCCCAGCGCGTAGGGTTTTGCGTAGGGTTAAGAAGTCTGCTTGATAA
>JAPXFY010000015.1:50407071-50417071 GCA_030674185.1 Monoplex corrugatus | reverse complement strand
TTTCCAGAATGTGGGGATACTATTTATACTGAAAAAGTTCCCGACATCCCCCCCCCCCCCCCCGCACAATGGGGCAGGTGGGGGGGGGAGGGGACGGGAGTAGAACAATAATAACAAAACAAGGTGTGAAAGTAAGATCATGTTGTCAAGTTCTCTTTTCTTGCACAACTACAGTTGAGGAGTCGTTTAAGTGCGCGTGAATTTGACACTTGGCTTTTCTCGGTCATGTATATAGAAACGAAAGGTTTTTGTTAGTAGCAGGATGTGCACTCTTCTGCTACAAAGACGGCATGAAGGCTAAGTATAAATTCTATATATAGAGTTAAGATTAAAAGGACGGATTTTATGTATGTATGTGTCTAACTCGCGTTTTCATTTTCAATACAGTACTATAATACCCAGCTAAAGCCTGCACCTATATTTCACTTTGCGTGAGTGTGTGTGTGTGTGTGTGTGTGTGTGTGTGTGTGTGTGTGTGTGTGTGTGTGTGTGTGTGTGTGTGTGTGTGTGGTGTGGTGTGTGTGTGTGTGTGTGTTGTGTGTGTGTGTGTGTGTGTGTGTGTGTGTATGTGTGCGTGCGTGTGGCGCGCGCGCGTGAGTGTTAAATTTGACAATCAAGTACATGCCCTTCTCAATCATAGATCTGAGGCCTGCCGACTGTTGTTTTGTTTTGTTTTGTTTTGTTTTGTTTTGTTTTGTTCTGTTTTGTTCTGTTCTGTTCTGTTCTGTTCTGGTTCTGTTTGTTCTGTTTGTTTGTTTTGTTTGTTTTGTTTTGTTCTGTTTTGTTTTGTTTTGTTTTGTTTGTTTTGTTCTGTTCTGTTCTGTTCTGTTCTGGTTCGTTGTCTTTTTTTTTGTTTTGTTGTTTTGTTTGTCTGTTTGTTTCGTTGTTTCGTTCGTTTCGTTTGTTTACTTTGTTCATAAAGCTTCACGTATCTGCTTTACCAAAAGAGAAGAATGCCCAAGAAAGTGAAGATAAGAAACTGCTGCTCAGCACCAAAGGAACAGAAAGAGAAAGATAAAGAGACAGAGGGACAAAAAGAGACAGGAACAACGACAGAGAAAAAAAATAATGCACACATCAAATTATACCGATCGGTGAGAGGACAGTGAGGGAGAATTACCTGAAACAAACAAACAAACAAAAAAGCAGCCAATCAACCAACCAACCAATCCAACAAACAAGCAGACAAGGAAGCAAGCAAGCAAGCAACCAACCAAACAACCGAACAACCAAACAAACACTGGGTTGTCCAGGTGGTGTACTCAAACTAGAATACAAACCCAGTCACCCCCATTTTTTTTTCGTATGAAATCGTATTAACTAAGTAGCATAACTCTTGAGAGTCACGGATTTATCTTCCATGTAGAATTTCTCAAATCCAACACAGGAATGTTCTGAGCTTACAACCTCATGCTTTGTGGCTGCGTTTATGCTTTTTTTTTTTTGGGGGGGGGGGGGTGGAGGAAGGGGATAGCGCAAACTGTTGGATTTGAGAAATTCTACATGGGAGATAACTCCGAGACTCTCAAGAGTTATGTTTCTTAGTTAATATTTAAAATTCTCCCTGCTTCCCTCTTATTTCCTTTGGTGTTACATAAAATTGTGTACTCAATAGTATTAAAATGTGCCCACGGTTCTTATTCCTTTGACATCAGCGCTAAAGTGTGCCAACAGAGACTCAACTCAGTACCACCAAACATTCACCCATTGTCTGCTGTTTGGCTTCAGGGCAAGGAACTTTAACCCTTTGACTCCCTCACCCTCTCCTCCAGCGTCCTGCAATGTCAGCCATGATGGTAAAGCAGAAACGTGACCTTTTTACTCTTTCACCTAATCCACCAATTTCCTTCAGGGAGGGTGAAAAAGTGAAAGGGTTAACTTTTCGTAGCTGGTGGACAGGGTGCGGGAGTGAAAGGGTTAGCATCGGTGCGGTGAGGAAGGGGTTACGCCCGATGTAACGAAGAGGGTTCTGGGTTCAGTTGGGTGGACGTTGCACACTTGAGAAAATGGATTGCGGGTTTCCAAGCAGAGGGCTGTTGTGCGAAGGAGTGTAAGACGGATAATGTACCGAAAGTCTCTTGAAGTTGTATCATTTGAGAGGATAGAGCTCTTGAATGTTATGTAGAACCGATAATGTTATACGGTTGCGAGGCGTGGACAGACAACAAGCAAAGCCAGAACAAGACTGAGGCAGCCGAAATGTGGTTTATAAGAAGAATGTTGACAGTTCCATGGACAGCAAAGTAAACAAACGAGACCCTCTTGATGGAGGCGGACACACGTAGATCATTCATAAGGAATATCAGGAAAAGACAGGCACCATTTATAGGTCATTTTGTGAGGAAAGGGGGATTATAGCACCTGGTCACAACAGGAAACCTGGAGGGAAAGAGAGCACCAGGTAAATCCAGGGAAAAAAGTATTGGACGGACTTGCAGAGTGGCTGAGGACAGAGAGAGTGGAAGATGTGCTTGCGGCGACAAGGAATATATACATATGGAGGGCCATGATCGGCAGCGCCATGTGGCAGGGCACATGATGATGATGATGATGATGATGATGATGATGATAGAGAATGTCGACGTAATCATGGCTTGCGTTAGCAATTAGGAAAATTGCCTGATTCCATAATCATACTTTACTAGTTTTGTATCCTTGTATTAGTGTGACTTGGCTGTACACAGTGTAAAGCAGATTTTTTTTTTCGTTTTTTTTTTTTGCTTCAATGCTGATAAAATATGAGAGTTCATTAAAAAGAAATAAATTCTTATAGTTTTACTGGGATGATCAATGTGGAATTCCTATGTAAAGTTTTTTCGTCTTAACGTATCAAACTGTTCATACGTCACAGAAAAATGTCAGCACAGGTAGAAATAATCATTTCGTCACTTACTCAAAAGAATGTTGTATACAGAAATGTTATATCACTAGGGCACTACAACACTAAGGTTTTATCTTGAAAATGTAGCGCTTACAATAATTATGTTAATGCGTGAGAACAGAATACTTTCAATGTTTCACTAAACACCCGAAGACATGTAGATATGTAGATCCAGATGTTCATGAGAGGGTAAGCAAAATTGCCATGTACGTGAATGGGATACACTTGTTAACCTTACCTAACCCACACATGTCATAGCATATGACAGCGCATACATCATAGGCAGACCCATCAGGTGCGGAGCGACATACTGTCTTTCGCACTAAATCTCTGTGACCTCTGTTCCATTGTGAATACATTGGTGACCCTCTAGCACGAAATGAGTCGTAAATCCCCTGGCGTTATTTTTAGCACCAGCGATCAAAATTTATGAAAGGGGAGGTTTTAGTTGAAATTTTGATTGAAAGCGATTCATGAATCGTTCTTCCACTTTGCTCCGTAAGGATGATTATATTATTTGATCGTTAAAATAGCAAACGTTGTGTATAATCAAAAGTTCTTCCTGTCAGTTCTGACGAAAACCAACACCAAAATTTTCAGCTTTTCAATGCCCTTTATCTTCGTGTTTACTGAGATAGGTCCGTAGACATTTATATCTTTGGAAAGATCAGTTACCATGAATTCGAACTGAGTTGACAGTGATCAGCTAAAGTTACAATTGATAGATCCCTTCTCCCCTTTCCCCCCGTTTCAGGACCTCGCCAGCACATAGGGTTTTGTGCTGGATCAGGAGATCTGTAAGATAATTCCTAGCGGATTGGGGTGGAGAGTATATGGTGCTGTCCGAGCGCGATGAATCCCTTTTGAAGTAACTCCAATAACACCAATAACGGATATCCTGAGCTCAGGTTCAGTCCGCAATATGTAAACTTGGCCTTTTCGCTGCCCATCTTAACCCTTTAACTCCCGCACCCTGTCCACCAGCATCCTGCATTGCCAACCATGCTAGCAAAAAACCCCCAAAACTTAATCCTTTCATTCCCTCACCCTATCCACCAGCTTTCTGCAGGAAGCTGGTGGATGGGATGAGGGAATCATAGGTTAAAATTTTGGGAGTTGGTGAATAGGGTGCGGGAGTCTAAAGGTCAATGCTTCAATTATTCTGATGACGTCAGTTCTGTTGTTTTCATAGATCCTACCCACAACACGGCCAGTTCTTATTTCAATTTCAAAACCTTGCCAGTAAACAGGGTTTTGCACATCTGCACTGATTTATATAATCAGCCAGATTATGACTGACAGATCTGGGTGGAGTGCATATGGAATTGTCTGAGTGTCATGAATCCTTCCTTCGCTTCATTTCAGTTTCAGTTTCAGTTTCTCAAGATGACGTCTCCGTGCTCGGAATGAATTCCAAATACACTGACATCACTGATGCCATGTGATGGTGAAGAGCCAACATGATCATGGCACAAACATTAGGCTTGCATAAAAACCCATGGATCTTGGATCCCTCTTGAGCAAACTCAGACTCAGGCTCAACTAAACTGACTTTTTTTTTTCCAGAACACGATGAAGATATAATATAAAACCCTCAGGTAGAAACAGGCCCATAACTGTACTTCAGTCTGAAACGTGATGTTGACAATGTCTGGCAAGCCAGACAAACTAGCCTCTCGACTGAAGGCTTAGGATTAACCAACATCTAGCAACACAGCCAGTCACACTTATGTTAGACTGTAAACGAGACAATTAATTCAAACAATAAAACCAGATGTACATACAGCTCTATTGAGATGTTTTCGAGGACCGCTCCAGTGAAAGGGAGAGGTCCATTGTCTCCAGACATTGTCAACGTTTTGTCTCAAACTGAAGTACAGGTATGGGCCTGTTTCTACCTGAGGGGTTCTGTGATAATAACATCACGAATTACATTATTGTGACTGTGACATGAGGAGATGTCGTGATTTTTCCCCCCATCGTATGCAGTCATCTGTGCAAATAAATATGGTTTATATGTGATAATTTGTGAAACGCGGAACAACAGATTAAGTTAAATGATGTGGAATTTTTCATTATCCGCATTCCGTTGTGGGTCTATCTACTGATGCATCAGTTTCGTTTTCGTAGTTTTAGCGGTGATGGACAGCGAATAGACCAGTTTTTGACGATGCGGGTTGAGATTGAAGTGAAAATATCAGAGTTACAGTATTACCGGGCAGGCCTTCTGTCAACAACGTGATAAACAGACACAGCACTACAACTCAAACTAAACAGGATACAGGTCACAGAAACGTACACGCACGTATACAATAAGTACACGTACACATCTTTACACGCAAATGACATTCAAACGTAAGCATGTATCCAAATATTAGGCAGAGCTTTTGTATTGAAAGAGAAAAATAAACATCCCTTTTTCTGATGAAAAAAAGGTAGACATAGCCTACGAATCGTTTTACTTGTTCACCACAACATGCATGTCCCTCAGGCAATCAATCCGACAGAGGACGGAAAGATTACATATTATTATGTTTTATTGTTAAGTTATTATTAGCGATACAATTTTCTCAGATGAGTTTATGTACGTTGTTTAGAACACACACACACACACACACACACACACACACACACACACACACACACGCGCGCGCGCACGCACACACACACACACACACACACACACACTGTTTCGGTTTCAGTTTCAATCTCTCAAGACGACATCTCCGTGCTCGGAATGAACTCAATACGCACTAACGTCAAAGGTGCCATATGATGCAGAAGATCCAGAGTGATCACAGCAAGTCTTAAGCTTGCATATAAGTCCATGAGGTCCTACCTAGATAGTGCCTTAACCCTGGGGTCGTAGGGGAGTGAGGTGACAGAGAACTCAACTTTTTCCCGGGACCATCACCACGAGGGCGGCACCCATCCCCTCTCCTTCGCTTCAAATTCATATTCATGTTTACAATTTTTATTTACCAAGACTTCAGAAAGGCAAGAAGGCTAATTGGTCTTCAGGGGGTGGGACATGGAAAATCAACCTATTTTTCCAATGTTTTCTACCAAGGCAGACGGGCAATGCCCTACTCTTCGCGATTTTCAATTGCCATGAGATCTTGAGCGTGCGCAGCTAGAACGCACACGGGTCTGACTCGTTTTTCATCCCCTTCCAAAGGACTAGACGTTCAGTTCGATTTTTCCAGTCAAACTGAGGTTTAGTTTTCATTAAGTGTCATTTTTTTTCTAGATGACGTCTCCGCGCTCGGAATGAATTCCATATGCACTAACGTCACAGGTGCCATGTGATGGAGAAGATCCAGAATTATCATGGCACAAGCTTAACCATGCACATAAACTCACGAGCTGACCAGGTCTTGAGGTCCTACCTAAATAATCCCATAACCCTGGGGTCGAAGTGGAATGAGGTGGCAGAAACCTCAACTTTTCCCGAGGCAAAACAAAGGAGAAAAGTCGAGGCCTGTACGGGGAGCGAACCCTGGAGCCTCCAGTTTAGTTATTGGCAGGCGAACGTCTGAACCATTGTGCCACTCTTCTCCTGAAGATTTTGCTTTACTAGCATGGTTGACGATGCGCTCGGAATGAATTCCATACGCTACTAGCGTCAAACACTGTGCAGGCCGTATGTTGCTGCGCAGCCTGTGTACACCGTCAAGCGATGGATGTCCACGCTGGTTGTTTTCATCTTTCTAGTCAACCAGAATCACCATGAGGATGTGGAGGGAACACGGAGCACCAATACCCCGCCACCCTCTGGATAACCACCTCCCAAGCCTCCGACGCCAGTCGACAGAGATCCCATAAGCTACCGAACACTGATATTGTCTTGTAAAAGTTTTAACTCATCGACTTCCGCAACCCTATCCGGAAGCATGCTGCACTGTCAACCATGCTAGCAAAGCAAAAACATGGCACCTGTGACGTTATTGGTCATCATCATATGTCCTGCCCCATGGCGATGGCGATCATGGCCCTCCATACTAATATCCCTTACTGCTGCAAGTATCCCCCACCCTCTCTGTCCTTACCCACTCTGCAAGTCCGTCCAATATTTTCTCTCAGGGTCTACCTGGTGTTCTCTTTCCCTCCATCGTTCCTGTTGTGACCAGGTGCTCTAATGTCTCTTGCCTCATAAAATGTCCTGTAGGTGTTGCTTGTCTTTGTTTTTTTCTTTTCTTTTCAGTCTTCTTTATTAATGACCTTCTTGTGTCTGCCTCCTTCAAGACTTTCTCGTTTGTTTTTCTTTGCTGTCCATGGAACTCTCAACACTCTTCTTAAAAACCACATTTCAGCTTTCTCAATTTTGTTCTGAATTTACGTGTGTGACGTTAGTGCATACGGAATTTGTTCCGAGCGCGGATACGTCATCTTGAAAAAAAAAAAAAAAAGAAACTGAGACTGAAGCTGAAACAGACTCGCTGACATTGCTATTGTCCATTCTTTCTGTGTGTCTGTGTATGTGTCTGTGTATGGTTGTGTATGTGTATGTGTACGTCTATGCGTCTGTGTCTGAGTCTGTGTCTGTGTATGTGTATGTGTTTGTGTTTGTGTGTCTGTGTCTGTGTCTGTGTCTGTGTATGTGTATGTGTATGTTTCTGGGTATGTGTTTGTGTGTCTGTGTCTGTGTCTGTGTGTCTGTGTCTGTGTATGTGTATGCGTATGTGTCTGTCTGTGTCTGTGTCTGTGTCTGTGTTTGTGTCTGTGTATGTGTCTGTGTACGTGTATGTGTATGTGTATGTGTATGTGAATGTGTATGTGTATGTGTCTGTGTCTGTGTCTGTGTCTGTGTCTGTGTCTGTGTATGTGTCTGTGTATGTGTCTGTGTATGTGTATGTGTATGTGTGTGTGCATGTGTATGTGTCTGTATATGTGTCTGTGTATGTCTGTGTCTGTGTCTGTGTATGTGTCTGTGTGTCTGTATCTATGTCTGTGTCTGTGTCTGTGTCTGTATGCCTGTGTCTGTGTCTGTGTGCCTGTGTGTCTGTGTGTGTCTGTGTCTGCATGTCTGTGTCCGTGTCTGTATGTCTGTATGTCTGTATGTCTGTGTCTGTGTGTCTGTATGTCTGTGTCTGTGTCTGTGTCTGTGTCTGTGTATGTGTATGTGTCTGTGTATGTGTCTGTGTGTCTGTGTGTCTGTGAGTCTGTGTGTGTGTCTGTGTGTCTGTGTCTGTGTGTCTGTGTGGCGGGTTCAGTGGAGCATGGGGACGGGGAGGAGGAGAGGGAAGGCAGAGGGGTAGGGGACAGAAGAAAGGAGGGGAAGGGTGGAGGCAGACAGAGAGAAAGTGGGGCGGCGTAAGGACATGGGAATACAATTATACGAGCGTGTTTGTGTTTAATGCGGATCTGCTCAAGAACAGCGGGTGTTTTGGTTCGTGAGACTCACAGGGTAGGTCTGTGCTTGACTGTGATATTTCCAATAATGTGTCGAGTGTGTGTGTGGTGTGTGTGTGTGTGTGTGTGTGTGTGGGTGTGTGTGTGTGTGTGTGTGTGTGTGTGTGTGTGTGTGTGTGTACCATGGTGTGTGCGTGTATGTGTGTGTACCATGGTGTGTGTATGTGAGTGTATGTGTGTATGTATGTGTGTGTGTATGCGTCTGTGTGTGGTGTGTGTGTGTGCATGTATGTATGTGTGTGTGTGTGTGTGTGTGTGTGTGTGTGTGTGTGTGTGTGTGTGTGTGTGTGTTTGTGTGAGCGCTTACATGTGTGTATGTACATGGGCCCACGTCTGTGTGTGTGCGCGCGCTTATGTGTGTTCGTACGCGCGCACGTGTGTATGTGTGTGTGTGTGGCATGTGTGTGGTGTGTGTGTGTGTATGTGTATGTGTGTGCACGTAAGTGTGTGTGTGTGTGTGTGTATGTGTGTGTGTGTGTGTGTGTGTGTGTGTGTGTGTATGTGTGTGTGTGTGGTGTGTGTGTGTGTGTGTGTGTGTGTGTGTGTGTGTGTGTGTGTGTCTGTCTGTCTGTCTGTCTGAGTTGCCGAGTGTTTTGTATCCATTTCATTATGTATGCTCAGACTCTTTTAATAATCAGTCAATATTCATTTTCCGATTTATGGTTTTGCACTTTTCACGAATTTAAAAACAATTCTTAAATTTCATTCGTAATGTGATGTAATCATTGAGAAGTTAAGTTTTTGATACATCAGTACAACTTTGTTTGCCTGAAAATAGAACACAGACACAGAAACACAGAGACAAACAGAAAAACTATAAAAAAAAAAAAAAGAAAAAGAAAAAAAGAAGAATTGATGGCATATAGGGAACCTAAAGCACATAAAGAAAAACTGACCTACCTTAGAACTGCTTCTGAAACATCCCTAATTTAACCCTTTGACTCCTGCACCCTATCCACCAACTGCAAAAAACAAACTTAACCCTTTGACTCCCTCACCCTATTCAACGGCTTCTTACGGGAAGCTGGTGGATAGGGTGAGGGAGATAACAGGTTATGATTTTTGCAGGAAGTTGTGAATAATGTGAGGGAGTCAAAGGGTTAAGTTTTTTGCTTTGCTAGCATGGTTGGCAATGCTGGATGCCGGTGGACAGGGTGTGGAGTCAAAAGGATTAATTGATAAATAGGACAACAGAATCCCCAGCAGCAACAAACGTCCTTTCAAAATCTAGACAAGAAAAAAAGAGTGTAAAGCTTACCGATATATACAAAGCGTCACAAGTCAGTGACTTGAGTACGCTTGTGTATATGTTCAGTACAGTTTTGCAGTCCTTTCGCATTCAGCCGGAAACATGATCTGTGCATTTACCCCTCAAACGAACGTTCTCAAACCTTCTGCTTGAAAGGGGTGTACTACTGTTGCGCCCCACAGGATAATGATGTCACTCAAACTGCCTTTCAACTCTTCGGGGTAGCGGCGTGAAAGTAGTGGAAGGGAAGGGTAAGCCAAACGACACCACAATCTTAGATGGTCATGCCATACCTATAATACCCGTGTTGTGTGTACCAGTAGACTACATATATCCTATAAAAAAAACAACTAAATTTAAAAAGAAATGAGCCGAAGATAGTGAAATCTCTACCACCTCACTAATTTATTACACGTTTAGATTTGTGAAATCTTCAGCCTGGAGGACAAGTGAGTATA
>JAPXFY010000015.1:50397071-50399571 GCA_030674185.1 Monoplex corrugatus | reverse complement strand
AATATCAGACAGTTTTGTAGAGTGTCTGAGGCCTAAAAAGATGGGATATATACCTGCAGCCGCAAAAGATGAAAGTGGTGTGGAGGGCCATGCTCACCAACGCCATGCGGCAAGGCACTTAATGAAGACATTGATATAAGAACATGCCAGCTTTCTCAATAATGATTCGTCCCGGCCAGTTCTTAATTTCGACGTATTTTTTGTTTATTCTAAATAGGCAGGCGTACATCTCATTTCAATAACTCACACAGACACACGTACACACACACACACACACACACACACACACACACATTCACACACACACACACACACACACACACACACACACACACACACACACACACTAACACACATATATATATATATATATATATATATATATGTATACATATATATAAGTCAGGTCGGATAGATGTATCCGCTACTGGTAACCTGGAACCCAGTACTACCTGTCACAGGGTCGAATTGCTGGCGACTAAACCAGCAACCCCACCAGTCCTCTCAGGAGGATGGTGAGGAGGGTGGCTAGAAACCCTGGTGGAAATAAATTAGATCCATCAAAGGGCGCCAGCTCTGGAGAGCTACCCGCGGCCATCTAGCTAAGGGAGTAAACCCTGACAGTAAATCCGGTGTGGGGCCCCTAAGGCGGTTGGATGGCAAACTTTGTCACTTTCCGACAGCTCCTGCGGCCGCGTTGGCACCAAAATGTAACAGCTCTGCTGTTCCTTTGGATCTGTCAGCGAGGTGGAGAGGGGGGACAAGTTGCATGGGCAACAGCCTGTCTTCCATATTACACTGCCCAGGCTTACATCTGTCCATTCATCCACAAACACTCTGCACCTACGACCTGGAGAGGACACTCCAGCCTCGCTACTAACACTAGTGTCGGCCAACACGGGAAGCAACAGATACCGGTGATAAGTCATTGCTCAAGTGGCGTAGAGCTGACGCCAGGGGTTGTTTTGACGGTGGGAGAGACCTTCGTGTCTTACTGGACAGCTACCGCCCACCTAAGCTGGGCAGCCCCCAGCCAGTTAGGTGCTGTCCCGCCACAACCTGCCTTCTTCATTGGGTGCATGAAGATTAGGAGAAAATCTGACAAGCAGGTCGTTAATTACCGCACCAAACAAAAAGAAAAATTCAAATTCAAGAAACGGATCAGGAAAATGATCAGCAGTGAAACTGGGCTGTTGGAATGTCCGAACTATGATGCCTGGGCTCTCCCAAGATCTGCAAGACATCAGCGACGCCAGAAAAACCGCCGTCATAAACAGCGAACTAAAGAGGCTCAATGTGGACATTGCCACTCTGCAGGAAACACGGCTGGCTGACTCAGGAACACTAAAGGAAAGGGACTACACCTTCTTCTGGCAAGGAAAGAGTTCTGATGCCCCAAGAGAGCACGGAGTAGGCTTTGCAGTAAGGAACAGCCTGCTGAACATGATTGAACCAGGCAGCGGCGGTTCAGAACGACTCTTGACTCTCCGCCTCAACACCACCGAAGGCTATGTCACTCTCATCAGCGTTTATGCCCCAACTCTGTCCGCCTCTCCAGACACCAAGGATGAGTTCTACGAAAATCTTGCATCAACTATAAGGAACATCCCCAGGACAGAACAACTTGTTCTCCTGGGTGACTTCAACGCCAGAGTGGGTGCAGACAATGACTCATGGCCCTTCTGCCTCGGTTCCTTTGGAGTGGGGAAAATGAATGAGAATGTACAGCGACTGCTTGAGTTTTGCGCCTGCCATGAACTGTGCATCGCCAACTCCTTCTTCAAGACGAAGCCTCAGCACAAAGTCTCCTGGAGGCATCCCCGCTCAAAACATTGGCACCAACTGGATTTGATCCTAGTAAGACGTGCCGCTATCAAAAACGTTCTCCACACTCGCTCTTATCACAGCGCAGACTGCGACACAGACCACTCTCTGGTATGTTGCAAGATCAGACTACAACCAAAGAAGTTCCACTGCTCAAAGAAACAAGGGAACCCTCGCATTGACGTCAGCAAGATGTCTCAGCCATATCTTGTAGAACAGTTCGCAGAGGCCTTTCAGAGAGAATACGATGCATTGCAGCCCAGAGACTCTGCCACTGAGAGATGGGAAACGCTACGAGACACCATGCACCGCATAGCTATGGCCACCTTTGGGAAGAAAACTGTGAAGTCCCACGACTGGTTTGAGGCCAAATCATCAGAGATGACTCCCACTGTTGAGGCCAAGCGTGCCGCACTCACCAAGTATAAGCGGTCGCCCAGTGAGAAGAACCTGCAAATCCTCAGGGCTGCCAGAAGTAAGGTTCAGCAAACGAGTACTGGACAGAGCTCAGCGAAGAGATACAGAGTGCTGCTGAAAGAGGCAACATCCGAGGAATGTATGATGGCATCAAGAAGGCACTGGGACCAACACAGAGCAAGATCGCCCCCCTCAACTCCTCCACTGGTGAAGTAATCAGCAATCCTAGCCAACAGATGGAAAGATGGGCAGAACACTA
>JAPXFY010000015.1:50384571-50392071 GCA_030674185.1 Monoplex corrugatus | reverse complement strand
TTAGCATTTCTTTTCTGATTTCTGGTCTGTAAATAACATGCACATTATAGATCTATGCCCACATCTGCCTCCACAACTCGAGTACAGTTCATTCCAATGTCCAGCTCACAAAGGCAAGACGTCAGCTCACAGGACAGGAAGTTAGTTATGCTTTGGTTGATAGCAGCTTCAAGCGACTGGGCCTATAGCCCATTGCATCATGATGTGAACGATGTAGCTTGCTTAGCTGTTGAAAACCTGACCGCTGGAGAGCACATGGCACTGCATTATGATAATTCAAGGAGGCATGCAGCTAGCTTTATCCTTTGACGAGCAGGTCTCGTGGAGCATCGGATTCACATGCTAATGGTTGTGGGTTCGACTCTCGGGCTTCGCTACATTAGGACTGACCTTCTCACTGTCCCCCATCATTGTCGTTCTGGTTTTGTCAGTATAGGATTAGATGCCTATCAATTAACATCAGGAAGAGAGTTCTGGAATGTTATATAGAACAAATACTGCTGTATGGTTGCGAGGCGTGGACAGTCAACAAGCAAAGCCAGAACAAGATTGAGGCAGCCGAGATGTGGTTTCTAAGAAGGATGTTGAGAGTTCCATGGACTGCGAAGCTAGCATAGAAGCAGATACAAAGCACAAAAAGGAGTGTTCTGAGCTTACGGTTTTTTGTGCTTTGTATCTGCTTCTATGCTAGCTGAATGGGTAGCGCAAACTGTGTTAGATTTGAGAAGTTCTACAACATGGGAGATAATTCCTACGTGACTCTCAAGAGTTATGTTCTTTGATTAATACTATGAAAACTATTCCTGCTTCCCTCTCATTTCTTTAGTAAGAGATTGGTTTATATTTTACCCTTTGCCTCCAGCACCGTGTCCACCAGCATCCTACATTGCCAACCATGCTAGCGAAGCAAAAACTTAACCCTTTGGCTCCCTCACATCCTTCACTTCCATACAACACAACGGAACAAATTAGTGTTCGCAGTATTTTCAGTTTGAGATCATTTCCTAAATATCTGTCTTTCCACATGTACGTAAGATGAATCATTCCTTGTTTGGCTTGGGCAATTCTTGCTTTTTATGAGCTGGTGGATAGGGTGAAGGAATCAAAGGGTTAAAGGAGTCAAAAGGTTAAATAATACGTTCATGTGTACTCATGTGGGACACACTGAGCATTAGACAGTCAGACATTGTTGTGGTGCACGGAGAACTCAAGCTGTTAGACGTACTGACCACTGTACGCTATGTTTTTGCATAGTCTGCGTCTTTGGGGGTGAGCATGCTCGGTGTTTTCCTGTTTCCGAAAGCCAGCCACTGACACGCCTTACATGATATTCAGCGTGCATGCTGTGTGGTTTAACCCTCTGATTTCTGTGCCTTATCTCATCACCAGGTGCCTTGCCGCATGGCGTTGGCGATCATGGACTTCCATCTGTCTCTATCTCTCCTTGCCCCTAGCAGTTCCCCCACCCTCCCCGTCCCCAGGTACTCTGCAAGTCCGTCCAGCATTTTCTCTCTGGGTCTACCTGGTGCTCTCTTTCCCTCCAGCTTTCCCGTTGTGACCAGGTGCTCCAAATAACCCTTCCTCATAAAATGGCCTATAATGTTGCCTGTCTTTTCCTAATCTTCCTTATGAGTGATCTACTTGTGTCTGCCTCCATCAAGGCTGTCTCGTTTGTTTTATTTGCTGTCCACGGAACTCTCAACATTCTTCTTAGAAACCACATCTCCGCTGCCTCAATCTTGTTATGGCTTTGCTTGTTGACTGTCTACGCCTCACATCCGTACAACAGTATTGGTTCCATATAACATTCAAGAACTCTCTTCCTGATGTTAATTGATAGGCATTTGTTGGTAAGAATGCCTGTCATCTTCTTGAATGCTGTGCCTTATCTACCAACTGCAGAAAAAAGTAACCCTTTGATTCCCTCACCCTTTCCACTAGCTCATCAAAGCTAGAATTGCCCAAGCCAAACAAAGAATGGTCCATCTCACCAACATTTGGAAAGACAGATATTTAGGAAATGAACTCAAACTTAAGATACTTTGGTCCGTTGTGTTATATAGAAGTGAAGGATTGACTCTTTAAAGCTACAGATGAAAACAGAATCAAAAGTGCCGAGATGTGGTTCTACAGAAGACTCATAAGAATATGCTTCTGTGGCCATGAAGGTGGCGTAGAAAATGGGACGAAAAAAGAAAAAAAGTGAGCAGAAAGGTAACCTCCGTGAGTGCAATGATCCTTACATATTATACGAGAACAAACATTTCACTAGAATCTAATGAAGCTTCATGTGCCTGACTGGATTTATTTGACTTAAGCCTGGTACATGATCTTTGTCACATTCGTTATTGTCTATTTGTGCACGTTCAATTTGCCATTAAGACTGCGATTTCCTGAGGACAAGAGAGAATGGGAGACGTAGCCTACTTGCAGTGACAAGGGATG
The DNA here is from genome assembly GCA_030674185.1 of Monoplex corrugatus. NCBI lineage: Eukaryota > Metazoa > Mollusca > Gastropoda > Littorinimorpha > Ranellidae > Monoplex > Monoplex corrugatus. Next base: position 50,389,626 of record JAPXFY010000015.1, on the reverse strand, counting down.
GATTCGTATGGAGGGCCATGATCGCCAACACCATGCGCCAGGGTACATGACGATGATGATGATATAATTCTCTATCAGTGCATGTTCAATTTCACATTGAGACTGCACTCAGGAATGATATAATTCTCTATTTAAGTATGTTCCATTTGACATTAAGACTGCACTTAGCTATGATATAATTCTCTATCTATGCATTTTCAACTCGACATTAAGACTGCATTTTGCTATGATAAAATTCTTTATCTGTGCATGTTAAATTTGATATTAAGACAACACTTTGCTATGATATAATTATCTGTGTATGTTCAATTTGACATTAAGACTGTATTTGCTATGATATAATTCTCTATCTGTGCAGGTCCAGTTTGACATTCAGATTGTACTTTGTTGTGATATACTTGTCTATCTGTGCATGTTCAGTTTGACATTAGGACGGCACTTTGCTATGACATAATTCTCTATCTGTGCATGTTCAATTTGACATCAAGACTGCACTTTGCTATGACATAATTCTCTATCAGTGCATGTTCAATTTGACATTAAGACTGCACTTTGCTATGACATAATTCTCTATCAGTGCATGTTCAATTTGACATTAAGACTGCACTTTGTTATGGTATAACTCTCTATCTGTGCATGTTCAATTTGACATTAAGACCGTACTTTGTTATGGTATAACTCTCTATCTGTGCATGTTCAATTTGACATTAAGACCGTACTTTGTTATGGTATAACTCTCTATCTGTGCAGGTCCAGTTTGACATTCAGATTGTACTTTGCTATGATATAATTATCTATCTGTACATGTTCGATTTGACATTAAGAATGAGCTTCGCTATGATATAATTCTCTATCTGTGCATGTTCGATTTGACATTAAGACTGCGCTTCGCTATGATATGATTCTCTATCAGTGCATATCCAATTTGACATTAAGACCGTACTTTGCTATGATATAATTCTGTATCTGTGCATGTTCAATTTGACATTAGGACGGCACTTTGCTATGACATAATTCTATATCAGTGCATGTTCAATTTGACATTAGGACGGCACTTTGCTATGACATAATTCTCTATCTGTGCATGTTCAATTTGACATTAAGACTGCACTTTGCTATGACATAATTCTCTATCTGTGCATGTTCAATTTGACATTAGGACGGCACTTTGCTATGACATAATTCTCTATCTGTGCATGTTCAATTTGACATTAGGACGGCACTTTGCTATGACATAATTCTCTATCTGTGCATGTTCAATTTGACATTAAGATTGCACTTTGCTATGACATAATTCTCTATCTGTGCATGTTCAATTTGACATTAGGACGGCACTTTGCTATGACATAATTCTCTATCAGTGCATGTTCAATTTGACATTAGGACGGCACTTTGCTATGACATAATTCTCTATCTGTGCATGTTCAATTTGACATTAGGACTGCACTTTGCTATGACATAATTCTCTATCTGTGCATGTTCAATTTGACATTAGGACGGCACTTTGCTATGACATAATTCTCTATCTATGCATGTTCAATTTGACATTAAGACTGCACTTTGCTATGACATAATTCTCTATCTGTGCATGTTCAATTTGACATTAGGACGGCACTTTGCTATGATATAATTCTCTATCTGTGCATGTTCAATTTGACATTAGGACGGCACTTTGCTATGACATAATTCTCTATCTGTGCATGTTCAATTTGACATTAGGACGGCACTTTGCTATGACATAATTCTCTATCTGTGCATGTTCAATTTGACATTAGGACGGCACTTTGCTATGACATAATTCTCTATCTGTGCATGTTCAATTTGACATTAAGACCGTACTTTGCTATGGCATAATTCTCTATCTGTGCATGTTCAATTTGACATTAAGACTGCACTTTGCTATGACATAATTCTCTATCAGTGCATGTTCAATTTGACATTAAGACTGCACTTTGCTATGACATAATTCTCTATCTGTGCATGTTCGATTTGACATTAAGACTGCACTTTGCTATGACATAATTCTCTATCTGTGCAGGTCCAGTTTGACATTCAGATTGTACTTTGCCATAGTATAATTCTCTGTCTGTGCATGGTCAGTTTGACACTAAGACTGCACTTTGTTATGATACACATGTAATTGTCTGTATGTACAGGTTCAATTTGACATACTGTACTTAAATGTGATGCAATTCTCTATCTATGCATGTTCAGTTTGACATTAACACTGCACTTGGACTGTACTTAACTGTGATGCAATTCTCTATCTATGCATGTTCAGTTTGACATTAACACTGCACTTTAGATGACACGTTCTGCACAACGTCCTTGATGAAAAAAAAAAGTCGGAGCTACACACAAAACAAAAACAAACAAAACAAAACAGAACAGAACAAAAAACAAAGTAAAACAAACCCTTGGCTTTAGTCAAAAAAGAGTCCATCGTGCAAAGTGCAGGGTGGCAATCGTGGACAGATGACTATATGTTTTGGTCGTGTATTATCAACATTTATAGGCCATTTTATGAGGAATGGGGATTTAGAGCACCTGGTCACAACGGGAAAGCTGGAGGGAAAGAGCACCAGGTAGACCCAGGGAGAAAATGCTGGACGGACTTGCAGAGTGGCTGGGGACGAGGAGGGTGGGGGAGATGCTAGGGGCAAGGAGAGATAGAGACAGATGGAAGTCCATGATCGCCAACGCCATGCGGCAGGGCACCTGATGATGATGATTATCAAGAAAATTTCCACCAAAAAGAATGCTAAAACACAGAATAAATTCGGCAACGTCGTGGGTATTATTGGTAAAAAAGAGACTGCCAACCAGGGAATCGTTAGACGATGACGACACAGTGTCCATGTAAGAACAGATGTGTTGAACACAAACTCTTCAACGTCTGCTGTGCTGAGCAGTCCTGGCCATCAAATGACCGGAGACACAGTCTTGTCTGCCTGATAATGTGTGTGTCTGATAGCAGAGAACGACATGCACTCTGCAGGAAGAAGGTCTTGAGGAAGAACTGTGTGTTTAGTGCACGCATGGGATTCCAGAGGCCTCGTCTGTTCAGAGAGAGGGAGCCCCTGTCTTCCAGTCTGGCCGCACGGGTTTGAATCTGGCTCGAGAAAATCTTAGAGCACGCGACTATCAATCCACCCAGATGTGAATGACTGCCTGTCAATGTACAGGGCCATGTGCAGTAAAGAACAGAGAAAGAGAGAGGGAGGGAGAGAGAGAGGGGGGAAAGAGAGAAGAGAATGAGAGTAAGAGAGAGAGAGAGTGAAAGAAAGAGAAAGAGAGAGACAGAGCGAGAGAGAAAGAGAGATAGACAAAGAGAGCAGGGGGGGGGGGGAGGGTAAGACAGAGCCAGAGAGAGGTAGGCAGAGAGGGAGAGATAGAGAGCCAGATAGAGAGGAACAATTCGCACTGCCCATGTAAAACTGGTCCCCCCAGAAAAAAAGCTTCAGGTCTGCATCACCTCTCTCCCTTACGACTTCAGGATTATGGTAGAACCTTTATCTACCTTACAAGCCGATTCATTTAATCAGATTGTTTTCCTTTGACTCATTTAATTTTATTCTGACTTTTAAAATGTTGATGTTTCTTTTTTAATGGCAGAATCACCTAATAACAAATAAACAGCCAAAACACATATGAAAAAAAAAACAGCGTCCAAAGATCAAATCTCTTAAAGAAACAATTAGAACAGTGATTTATTCATTCACAGATTAAAAGGGAAAATGCCAGGTCTTGATCACATAATGGTCAACACCACCGTTATCGATGTGAACGACAGTGGCGACAGCACACCCATGTCACACTCCCTTCCACAGGACAGCCATCCACACACTACGGTAGACCAGACGTCTGTCCCAGAGGGCTGTATCGTGTTCAGATTTAACGACACAGGGTACATACCCTGGGACAACCCTGATAATATTGTGAGTGCTGAAGTCGAACTAAATGCCAACAGAGTTATGGAACGTATCCTGGTGCCTGTCTTGTTTCTGATTGGTGGCCCAGCAAACGTCATCAATATGGCGGTGTTCTACAAACAAGGTCTTCATGAACGGATCAATCTGTGTTTGTTTGCCTTGTCCTTAGCAGACGGGCTCTACTTAGCGCAAGCTATGCTTCTGTATGGCGAACAGCTGCCTTTAGAATTCACAACGGATGTCAAATTTGGTCCCATGGAGACGTTTATGGCCAACCATAACATCATTGCTTTCTTTGGTTTCGGTTTTGTCTCTCAGATCTTATCCGCCATCATAGCCAGTGAGAGATGCTTCTGCGTTGTCAGTCCACTCAAATTCCAGACTTTCCTACGAACCAAAACGATGGCTGTCATCATTGTCTGTGTCTATATCGTGATCTTGAGTCTGTACTTTATTGTGGTGTTCAAATACAGCATCGGCTGCGTGTATGATCCAGCATCGGGCTCAGCTGTGAACAGAGAGATTCTTGGAGAGTTTTACATAAATCACATGGAGATTCTGGATTATCTGGACAGTTTTGTTTTTGGTGTAGGTGTCCACGGCTTCTCGATTACGGTAGTGACAACCACCACGATCATTACCATTGTCAGACTTCGGAAAATGATGACATGGCGTGCTGGGACTTCCTCCTCTTCGATCTCCGCCCGCGAGCTGGCTCTGACCAAGATGTTGATTGGCAATTCACTGCTGTTCATTGCCTGTGTCACTCCCCATGGTGTCTATCGCTTCAGCATGCTCTTCTTCAAAGAAGTTAACGCTGGACGACGCCATCATAATTTCTTCCTGACCATTCTGTGGATAGTGGACATGACCACGTTTCTCAATTCCACCTTTAACTTCTTTGTCTATTATGCCATGGGGTCTCGTTACAGAGAAACGTTTTGGGCACTGTTCAGCAGCAAGACAAAAGCGGATAAAGCGAACAACCTCACCTCTACATCTTAAATGTAATCTATGATCAATGTAGGTTACCTTCACCTTCACCTGTACCTTGACAGGGGCACTACAGAGGATTTCCTGGCAATTTTCCCTACTTCTGTTTGATCTGTCACTTTTAGGAGCG
>JAPXFY010000015.1:50369571-50379571 GCA_030674185.1 Monoplex corrugatus | reverse complement strand
GATCATATCACGTTAAAGATCATGTAAATCATGTCTGTGTCCGATGACTATAGACACATGAAAACACTCAGCACGCAAGCCCACTGAAGACTGACCATGCGATACTGAGCACCAACATACTCCGAGAGCAAATTTCATTTTATTTCATTCCTTTCATTTTCTGAGATTTCTGATCCAGTTAAACCGGTTCCCAAACATTCCATTCTAAGCTCCAGACGCCTTGGGAATCTATTTGAAAATTGCTGCCAGTGTGCAAGTGAACAGAAAGCAGAAAGACACGAACACAGACTAAGAATACAGACTTGATACTGACAAGAAACAAACAAAACAAAGAAACAAAGAAACAAAAGAAACAAACTAATGAATAACAACAATAACAACAACAGGGTCTAAGGAGTATTCCTTTGGAGATAGTGGGCAGTCTAGTCTACTTGGTGATGGCTCTTGTTGTTCCTATTACTGTAGACTTCTGGCTACTTTCTTCTGTTTTTTGTTTTGTTTTTGTTTTTGTTTTTGTTTTTGCCTATCCCCTTCTGAGTGAGAAGATCAATGGTATATAATCTGTACATTGTTTGCAATCGTGTGCTTTTGTGTTTTTCGTTAAATATGTTTTATCTTGGTGTTTTCGTTCCGATTTTAATGATAAATGGGTTTGTAAGTCTTACTTCTGCAAAGTTGCTCTTATTTGCGGTTCTTTTGACAAATGTTCATTGGGTTGTTGTCTTTGTTCTTGTGTATGTGTGTGTGTGTGTGTGTGTGGGTGTGTATGTGAGAGAGAGAGAAGAGAGAGAGAGGGAGAGAGAGAAAGAGAGGGAGAGAGAGAGAGAGAGAGAGAGAGAGAGAGAGAGAGAGAGAGAGAGAGAGAGAGAAGGAGAAGGCAAGATGAGAAGATGTGGATACACTTACATCGGCGTGTGAAAGGATTGCACATGAATGTCAATGAACGTGTAAGAGTGTGTGTGTGTGTGTGTGTGTGTGTGTGTGTGTGTGTGTGTGTGTGTGTGTGTGTGTGTGTGTGTGTGTGTGTGTGTGTGTGTGTGGTGTGTGTACTTGCACGAGTACAACAGCACAGGTATCATTTGCTCCTCAATTTGTAAGCTTAGCAGCCATTCCTAAAATCCGCAGTCTTCAACTGAAATAAAAGAGTAAAAGAAATTATAATGAAATATATCGGCCTGCTCGTTATTTATTTATTTATTTATTTATTTATTTATTTATTACTTACCTTTCTATTCTGCCATTTAGTTATTTCTTTTGCCCGATATTCGAGACACACACACACACACACACACACACACACACACACACACACACACACACACACACACACACACACACACACACACACACACACACCCAAACCGAAAATCATTGTATACAATCTTTTTCAACGCTTTTATTCCGATTATCTCCCATATCCGGCACACCGGAACTCGTTAAAACATTTATTTATTTAATATATCTATCTATCTATCTATCTATCTATCTATCTATCTATCTACCTATCTATCTACTTATTTATCTAGTTATTTATTCAGGATCATCGCACTCAGGCAGGTTACCTTTGTGTCCACTCCCCCCCCCCCCCCCCCCCATTTTCTACGCCACTCTAATGGCCACAGAAGCTGGCACAGTTTATATAATTATATGATGATTATGTCGATGAGGATGATAGTCATTATGCTATGGAGTTCCGTCTAGGATTGGGACTGCCTGACAGGTCTGTACTCTATGCTTACTATCATAATATATCCTGGCGCCAATCGGGCCCTGGAGGCACAGACACCTGTGGTGCTGGCTAGAAGATTTGACCAACACCCTCATTGACACATCCGTGTAGTGGATGAGACTCGACTGTCCGGTCCAAGTCTTTCCAATGATCTCGTAGTACACCCAACACTGGACACGAGCCGGTTAGAGCCGAAAAATCCCACAAAGATCTAGGAAGGGACTGATGGGGTTTCGAACCCACGCACAATCTTCCAGATGGTAGTCCGTTGCGCTAACCATTACACCACGACGACTGGTATTTATTTATTTATTTATTTATTTATCCATTTATTTATTTATATATTTATTTATTTATCTATTTATTTCTTTTTTCTTTCTTTTATTTGTTTATTTATTTATTTATTCATTTATTTATTTTACTATGGATCGTTGCAGAGACTCTCGTTTGCCGACTTACGAAAAGCGAAAGCAGTCAAGTGGACATTACTGTTGTCAAAATAGTTTCTTTGCTCTCGTTGCGTTTCTCTCCCTTGTTCTCTTCCGGTGGGCTTTCGGAATGCTGCGAGACACGAACGAAAACACACAAACGTGCATTCAAAATTCATCGTTTCTTGTGCAGTGACCCCAGTAAAACCAAGCCTACTTTTGTTCCTGAAAACTGTGTGATCCAAGAACAAAACACTACTATCGTATTTCTTATTATTATTGTCATTATTGCCTGAATATTGGGAGAAAATTAAACAGTTGCTCGTATGTGTTGCAATGTTGTCTTTGGCTCTGCTCCTGTTTACATCTCTGAAATGCTCCATGTCTATTATCATTGGTTCTGTTCCTGTTTATATCTGAAATGGTCTATGCCTATTCTCACTGGTACTGTTCCTGTTATATCTCTTAAATGCTCTATGCCTATTCTCACTGGTACTGTTATTATATCTCTGAAATGGTCTATGCCTATTGTCACTGGAACTGTTCCTGTTTATATCTCTAAAATGCTCCATGTCTATTGTCACTGGTACTGTTCCTGTTTATATCTCTAAAATGCTCCATGTCTATTGTCACTGGAACTGTTCCTGTTTATATCTCTAAAATGTTCCATGTCTATTGTCACTGGTACTGTTCCTGTTTATATCTCTAAAATGCTCCATGCCTATTGTCACTGGAACTGTTCCTGTTTATATCTCTAAAATGCTCCATGTCTGTTGTCACTGGTACTGTTCCTGTTTATATCTCTGAAATGCTGCATGTCTATTGTCACTGGTACTGTTCCTGTTTATATCTCTGAAATGCTCCATGTCTATGGTCACTGGTACTGTTCCTGTTTATATCTCTGAAATGCTCCATGTCTATTGTCACTGGTACTGTTCCTGTTTATATCTCTGAAATGTTCCATGTCTGTTGTCACTGGTACTGTTCCTGTTTATATCTCTGAAATGCTTCATGTCAATTGTCACTGGTAGTGTTTCTGTTTATATCTCTGAAATGCTTCATGTCTATTGTCACTGGTACTGTTCCTGTTTATATCTCTGAAATGCTTCATGTCAATACTCCTCGCTCTTCTTCCGATGTTTGGCTATTCACAGAATCTTGACACATACGGAAGACGCGTGCTTTCTGTTCTTTTTGCCCATTCGGGGCTTTTTCTGTGGAATATTCTGCCCTTTGATCGGAGAACTTAGGTCTTACAAGAGGAATGGTTGAGCAAAGTTCCATCTTTTCCGAGAATCTTTCTGTTTGCATTACTTGTGTTATACTGACCCTATCCCATCTTCTTTTTGGGCGTTCTTGTAGTTGATGTGTATGGCTGTTATTGAAAGCGTGTGTCTGATGCTGACGGGTGAAACAGTGAATACGTGTTTCATGTATTATTTCATTTATTTTTTTTGTATTGTAGAATCGGAAGCTCCGAGAGCAATGCTATAGGCGCACAATTTGTACTACCACCATTACTATTATAATTATAATAATAATTATTATTATTATCATTATTATCATTATTAGTTACTATTATTATTATTATCATCATTATTACTATTGTGTTACTATATCATTATTATTATAATTATTATAATTATTATTATTATTGTTATCATCATCATCATCATCATCATTAGGATTAGAAAAATAGCTATGGAAGGACAAGAAATAGAAACAGTGCCCTCAGCAAAGCAGAATACGCAGGGAGACATGGCTTCCAATTTGCCAGGAAACTTTTCGAGCCACCAAAATCCAAGACACTCATAAAGGCCAGAAAAACTCTGGAACACTATCACTGTAAAACATATTCCCACCCTCGAGCGAAGCATCACTTGAAGTCGAGAGTATGACACGGTCTGCAACACAAGATGAATTTTAACTGTGGATGAAGTAAAGAAAGAGGAGGTGAATGCCTGTACCAAACACTCGTCTGGGCCTAAAGAAATAGCTTACATGCTGCATGACAAATGTCGGTGTCCTCGAATGGCTCCAGAAACATATGATCCGTATGCAGGAACCTGAAGATCAGCCACCAATGGATTATATAACAGATGGAGTGTACATTCCAAAGGAACACAATTCGAGAGACAACTGGTTCAGACAACTATCGCTTTTGAAGTAGAAGGGAAAAACATCCGTTGCCGTGGCAGCATTGCTGACTAAACACCTTTTGAAAGTCCAGAGAAGACGCTTACTGGAAATGTAATTGTCTTTGTTCTTGTTAGTTGTGTTGTCCGTCTTTGTTCTTGATATTTTTAGATTTTGTTCTGTTTTTTGTTGTTTCTTGTTGCTTTTGCTCGTGTGTCTTTATTGTCTTTTTATATATATATATATATATATATAACTTTTTATCTTCTTGCTCTAGCATTTCCTATGCTTTTTGTCTTGTTTGTGTAGATATGTTGTTTTTGTTTGTTTGTTTGAATTCTTGTTGCATAGTTTGGTATGATGTTTATTCTCCTTTTGTCTTTGCTTGTCTTTTTCTTAGTGCTCTTGTTGTTGGTAGTTTATTTTCTTTGTCTTTCTTTTTGTTTTGCCATTGTTTTCCTTCGTGCTCTTTGTGGTTTAGGTTCAGCATGTGTTGATAATGCTCTTATGTTCATGCTGTTTGTGGGTTTGTTTACTTTTTGTGTGTAATGTTTTTGAGGGGAGGTGTAGGTGTGAGGGTGGGGATGTTTATTTTTCAACTATTATTCTTGGAACTGTTCATTTTCTTCATCAGGACGTTGGAGTTCTCAATTTTGTTCTTTTTGTTTTTTGTATTTATTCTTGTTCTTGTTACTCTTTATTTCTCTTCTTGTTTTGGTTCTCTTAAATTTTGTGCATTCCTGTTTGTTGGTGGCGCTGGTGTTCTGATTCTTGTCATGAGTTGATATTATTGTACCTTTTGTACCTTTACTCTTGTTTTTCTTGACTGTATTTTTGTTCCTTTTTTTTTTTTTTTGTTCAGCTTCTTGTTGTCCGTATTTATTCGTCTTTTCACTCTGTGTCGTTCTCGTTAATAATGCCCTGCTTCCCTTCTTCCAGTACCAGTATTTCACTCGAATTTTTTTTTTTTTTTTTTGGGGGGGGGGGGGGGGATACAGACTATCTTGTGTGCATTTTTTTTCTGTTCTGTTTTATTTTGTTGCTCGTTTTCTCTAAATTGTTCAACTTTCCTTTTGTTGTGTTTTGTTTTGTTCACTTGTGATATTCGTTTTGTCTATTTTTTTTTTTTTTTTTTTTTTGGTGGTCTTTTTTTTTTTATTCTTGATCCTGTTCTTGTTGATATTTTTCTTCTTTTGGATGTACTGTTTTTTTATTCTTGATCTTGTTCTTATTGATGTATTTTGTTTCTTTTTGATGTAGTTTTTTTTTTTTTTTTATTCTTGATCTTGTTCTTGTTGATATTTTTCTTCTTTTTGATGTACTTCTCGTTCTTGACATTTTCCCTTTCACTCGTCTTCGTGCTTTTCTTGGTGATTTACTGGAAATGCTTTTGCCCTCTTGTCGTTGTGCTCGTCTCTTTTGCTCTTCCATTTCTCCTGGTTTTCATGCAGTCATTGTTTTTCTTTGTTATCCATGTTGATGCTGTTACTATTGACTGTGCAGTAAAAGCATTTATGGATTAGCATGTACTGTATATTGTTAATCTTATCCGTTTTTTCGTACAGTTTGTCTTTTTTGTATGCATTTCTAGTCCCCTTTGCCTGTTCCGTTTCACTTCGTTGCTCGTTTTCTATGCGTTGTTCTGCCTGGGTTTTTTGTTTTGCTTTCTTCATCTTTACTGTTGCTTGTTTTTTTTTTGTTGCTGTTTTTTTTTCTGGCCGCCTAATTATGTTCATTCCGTTCACTCTTCTTCTTTGTGCTTTTTGTTTTGTTTTGATTTGCTGATGGTGTTTTACGTTGCTAATGTTATCATAGATGTTCTTTTTCTGTTTCTTGTCTCACTTGCTCTTCCTTTTCTTCAGTTTTTGTGTACTGTTATTGCTTTTCTTTCCGTGTCTGTTTTATCTATGTTAATGCCGTCATTATTGATTGTGAATTTGCCATTTATCGGGTATTGTTCTTGTATTCTTTAGAGTCTTTTTTTCTTCTCTATTCTCTTTTTCGCTTTGCTTTTAATTTCTATTCTATGTTGTAGATGTAGTAGAGGTATTGTTTTATTCTCTTGTGTTGCGTTTGTTTCTTTCATTTTGCCTTTTTGTTTCTGTTCTGCTCAGTAGTTTTTCTTATTCAAGTTGTTGATGCACTCGGGGATAATTATGGTTCTGGTATTCGTTGACATGACCATGTCCAGGCTGTTGTCCTCTTTCCTGTTTTTATTTTTCTGTCCTCTGCAGGTTATCGTTGCCCTCGTTGTTGATATTCATTATGTAAATTCTGGATCACTTTAGATACTGTTCTTTCTTTCTTCTTCATTTTTGCCGATTTGTCGTAGCCGTTTTTTTTGTTTGTTTTTGTTGTTGTTGCTTTTGACATGGCTGATTTCTCTTTTGAGTTGTCTTTGTCTACTCTGGATTTTTGTTTTCTTTTTGGATATGTTCTGTTTTTGTTTTGTTTTTTCTGCCCTATTACCCTTGCTGTTATGTTTGGATTTTTTCTTTAGGGTTAATTTTACTTTTGTTTCGTTTTTTTGCATTTTGTTTTGCGTTGTATTTTTCTTTCGTTTTGCTTATTTCTTTGATTTGCATATTTGTTGTTCTTGTTTGTGCTTATTCTTATTTTTGCTGTTTTTCTTGTCGGTGTTTTTTCTGTTGTCTTTTTTCGCTTTGTAATTTTTCCTTGCTCTGACTGGTGGTCATTGTGTTAAAGTTCTAAAGTATGTTGATGGTTTTTATGTTCTTGCTGTTTTGTTTAATGATTCGTTGGTTTTCTGTTTTCGGTTTTCTATTCCTTTGTAGTGTGTTCGTTTTCATGTTCTTCTACTCATATCATTCTTGTATTTGTTTCACTTTTTTTTCATCTTGTTGACTTTGGTGTTCTTAATTTTGTTCTTTTCTGTTTTCACAATTGTTTTTCGTGTTCCAACTGTACTCATTGTTCTTTCTGTTCTTGCTATTTTTCTTTTGTCTTTTTGTTTTTCTTCTGTTCTGAAGTTGTTCGTTCCTGTTCGTTGATCCCTCTGGGTTCAGTTTCCGTGATGTGTTGGTATTGCTAATGTATTCTTGCTGGTGTACATTTGACTCTTCTACACTTGATCTTCCTGTACTCGTTCCTCCTCTTGTTTGTGTTGAATTTCTTTTTGTTTCTTTGTTTTTTTAGACAATTTGCTGTCTTCGTGTTCGTATTTTTCCATTTGTTTTCCATGTTCTTGTCATTTATGTTTTATTCCTTTTTTCCATCCGTCTTTCCCTTTCCTTCGTTTTTTTGTTTGTTTTTGTTTTTGTTGTTTGTTTTGCTGCCTTTGATTTTGTCCCCTAGTTATGTCTGTTTAAGTCTTTTTATTCGTTCTTGCTCTTGATCCTGTTGCTATTCGTCTTCGTTTTCTTTTACTTTTTGTTGTTGAGTTTTTTCCCTTCCAGTCTTCGTCGTCGTGATTTTCTTGGCGATATTTTGATGTTGTTATAGTTATTGTTATGAGTTTTGTTGTTGTTGTTGTTTCGCTTTTCGTCAAGTTTACTCTTCTTCCATTTATCGTGGTTTTACTTGCTGTTATTGTTTTCGTTTTTATATCTGTTTATTCATGTTGATACTGTCGTTATTGATAGTGCAATCATAACTATTATGGATTTGTCATGTATTGTGTGCTGTTCTTGTTTTCTATTTTTCTTTGTTTGATTTTTTGTATTGTTTGGTTTTGTTTGTTTTGTGTTTCTTGTGTTGTAGTTGTATAGTAGTAGTTAAATTTTCCTGTTTTGCGTTTCTTTGTTTCTGTCTTCTTGCTTTTCCTCTGCTTAGTAGATTTTGTAATTCGTGTTATTGTTGGTGATATTTTGATGTTGTGATTCGGCTATTTGTTGATATGTTTTTGCTGCTGTCACTTTTGCTGTTTCTATCGTGCTCTTTCTTTGGAATAATTTTTTGTTTGTTCATACTGCTCTTGTAGTCATTTATTTCGTTCTTTTCTCTTGTTTGCCTGTGGCGTATTTGTTCTCTGAATATATTTGTTTTGTTCCTGTTACTTGCCTTTGGCGTTCTGGTTCCGATCATGTGTTGGTACTGTTATTGTATCCTTGCTGGTGTGCATTTTGCTCTTCGACACTTGATCTTCCTGTACTTGTTCTTCCTCTTGCTCTTGTTGACTGCGTTGTTGATGCTTTGATCGTCTCTTTGACTTCTTGTGGTCTTTGTTGATGTTTGTGTTTTTTCTCTTGTTTTTGTTATTCTTTGTTATGAATGCTCTGCCATTTTTTCTTTCTTCTGTTTCCCTTTCGGGGATTTTTGTTTTGTTTTGTTTTTCTTTGTACTGTTCTGTTTTATAGTGTCGGTTTTCTTCACATTATTTCACGTGTTTTTTTTTTTTATCTTGTTGCTTTTGATTTTGTCCACTACGTATGTTTATTTAGTCTTTTTTCATTCTTATTCCTGGTCTCGTTGGTATGTTGTCTTTGATTTACATTTTGTTCTTGATTTTTTTTTATAGTCTTTTTTGTGTTTTTCGTGATGCTTTGTTGGCGATATCTTTGCCGTTATTGTTACCACAGATGTTCTTTTTCTGCTTCTTGTTGTTCATCTTCTTGTTCCTTTTACTCTTCCATTTCTCCCGATTTTCTTGATGTTAGTGATTTTTCATATCCTTTACATCATATTCACAGTATTGTTATTGATAGTGCAATAGTAATAATTATGGATGTGCCATAAACCATGTATTGTTCTTGCTTCCTGTTTCTCTTCTTTTTTTTTCCTTCGTTTTTCGTTTTTTGTGCATTTTCTTTCGTGTTGTTGTAGCTGTAATGTAGTGACTTAATTCTCATGTTCTGCGTTCATGTCTTTTCGTTTTGTTCTGCATAGTAGATTTTGTAATCCGTGTAATGTTAGTGGTTTTTGGTGTTGTGGTTCGGTTATTGTTGATATTATTCCTTTTTTTTTTTTGCTGCTGTCACTTTTGTTGTTTCTAGATTGCTTTTTCTGTACTTGTTTCTCTTCGGAATGATTGTTGTTTTTGTTTTCGTTTTTGTTTTTCTTGCTCTTGCTGGTCTCGTTCTTTTTTTTTTTCAATAATGCTCTTGTTCTTTTTTTGTCGTGTTTTTCTGTCTTGCGTTTTTACTTATTTTTATTTATTATTTTTTTTCTTGTTCCTTGATGCCTTTGATGTTCTGGTCATGTGTTGATATTGATGCATTCTTGCTGGTGTCCTTTTTGGTCCTCGTCGCTTCATTCTTCTTGTACTTGTTTCTCCTCTTGCTCTTGTTGACTTTGTTCTTTTGATCATTTCTGTGACTTTTTTTGTCTTTGTTTATGCTGGTATTGTCATTGCTCAAAGTTGTTTTTTTTTCTGTTTTTCTTTTGTTTTGTTTTTTTGCTTAAGTTTTCGTTTTGTGTGTGTGTCACCTTTTTCCCATTTTCCGTTTGTTTTATTTTGTTGCTTGCTTTTTTATATGGTTCTAGCTGGTTTTTATTCTCTTGTTGCTTTCGATTTCGTCCCGTAGTTATGTTTGTTCCATTGTTTTTCATTCTTGATTCTGTTTGTGTTGCATTTCTTTGTTCGTACTTAGTGTTCTTGATTTACCCGTTTCACTGTTCTTTGCGCTTTTCTTGGAGGCGTTTTTTGCCGTTGTTGTCATTACAGATGTTCTTTTTCTGCTGCTTGTCATATTGCTTCTTGTTCCGTTTTATTCTTCTATTTCTTCTGGTATACTTTCCGTTATTGTTT
>JAPXFY010000015.1:50347071-50364571 GCA_030674185.1 Monoplex corrugatus | reverse complement strand
TCCTCATCAATGATCTTCTCGTGTCTGCCTCCATCAAGACTCATTTGTTGTCTTTGCTGTCCATGGAACTCTCAACATTTTTCTTAGAAACCACATCTCGGCTGCTTCAATCTTGTTCTGGCTTTACGTGTTGACAGTCCACACGCTCTCAACCACATAACGTTATCGGTTCTATATAACATTCAAAAACTCAAGAAAATGTTGCAGGAGGATGTTTAGCGCCTTCACTTATAGGAGACACGATAGACAAGCAGCCGATCACATCAAGAACTGTCTCGCAAGGCCGAAAACGTCTTAAAAATGCCGGACAAGTGTAAAGGTCCCCATAACGCAGCACCGACATCCATAGACTGTACAAATATTCTGATCTTTCCATGCTTCTTTACATCTTAGAATGCTAGAGGATGATGGAGAGCGACCTTCTTGAACTATCAAGCATCCACGCAAACAACCTCTGGAATAATATGAATCTTTTGGACCAATCCCACCTCCAGCCAACAACCACTACTTCAGTGCAATCAACAAAATATGGACATTGTCATGAAAAGATTAAGGATCGGACTGGTCACATCATTCAAGAAGAGCGGGATTACGTCACCCCAACTGTGTCCTTCATGGTCACCAAAAGGAAGACGCAAGAAAGAACCAGTCGCCATGGTATAGTGGTTAGCGCAACGGACTGCCCACTGGAAGGTTGTGGGTTCGAATCCCGGTCAGTCCCATTAAAAAATCACTGACGGATACTTCGGCTCAAATCTTCCGTACCCGAAGCTGAGCGTGCTATGGTTTCATTGGAAAGACTGGGATCACCAAGTCGAGTCTCATCCGCTTCACGGGCTGTTGTGCAGTTGTCTATCTCTAGGGCCTGGCAGGACCAGGGTATAGTACGGTAAAGTACAGCCCTGTTACGCAGGCTATATTCTAGATGGCACTCCATAGCATCACGATTGTCGTCCTCAAACTCCTCATTATCATCTTCATGTGCCCAGCCGCATGGCGTTGGCGATCATGGCCCTCCATACGAATCTTTTGTCGCTGCAGGTACATCTCCCATCCTTCCTTCCTTCATTCATCCATTCTGCAAATCCGACCAATATTTTCTCCCTGAATATATTTGGCGTTCTTTGTCCTGATTGACGGGTAAATAAGTGGCGAGACAGCGAGTGGCCATGGCGAGAAAAAAAAAAGTGCTGTGACAGACGCGAGGCGGAATAGATTTTATCCCATGTACAGCGCATATATCACAACAGAAAATGAAACTGTTAAACAGAAAAAAGCGACTTGAACGACCGCCATCTTAAATTAATCCTGCTGGCAAGATTCTCTCTACACTACGTAGATTTACCTGCCGATTATCTAGCCATCTTTGCAGCTAGTTGGGACAAAAATGCTACTGAGCATACCTTGCGATAACCTCGCCTTGCTTAGCATGTATGAAACGGGCCTCAGAACCCTTATTTGACTGAAGAGAGCTGATTGTCCGTGTGGCAACAACAACAACAACGTGAGTGGGCTACTTGCTATGGGGGATCCTCTTCAGTTCCGCAGATTACTGCTGGTGTAGACGTTTAATACATGTAGTTGTCCGATCACTACATAACGATTTTTTCCCCCGCGTGAGAACAGGCTGGTCATTCTGAGTGAAAGAAAAATCACAATGGTGAGGCACCACCCAGTTTTTTTTTTTTTCTGATGAGTTTTTGTTTGTTTTTTTGTTTTGTTTTTTTTATCCCTAATGAACCTGTTGATTTTTCCTTTTTACAGAAGTTTACCCATAGACAATTCTTTTATCTCTGTGGCTTTTTCAACATGTGCTTCACATGGGGACTTCAGTTTGTTGTCTTATCTGAAAGACTAGCGCCCACACAACCAATCAAGATATGCTGTAAAGGTAGGTGTATATATGTGGGGGGTGGGTGGGGGTGGGATGGTGGGGTAGACAACTTCATCCCGGAATGGAGTCCAAGGTTTCTTGCATCCATGGCAGATCAGTGTCCAAGTCTCTCTCTCTCTCACCCCCCCCCCCCTTTTTTTTTTTTTCCTTCACAACTTTATCAACAGAGATGGCAACAGCCCGCTACGAAACTAACGACATAACTAGTAATCAGAGTTATAATGTAGTGCAAACGAATGAAAGGTGCTTACCTTGCCATGAATTCACAGCAACCGATGTGTTTCCTGTTTTTCCTTTCACATTGGGCCTTTTTCAGCAGCCCAACTGACACAACTGCAGTAAATAAATACATAAGTAAATAAATAAAACTGCTTGTTTCTTTTCCATGTTCGCTCCAGTTGTGATGAAGCGCAAATATCACTGACGCCCAGTGTCCAACTGTTCAGAAATTCGAACTCGCGCGTGATGTGAACTCACGCGAGAGACAAGTGATCCCCGAGCAAATCATCCAGCTTACACAAACGTGTGTGTCGTGTGCAGTGTGTGTGTGTGTGTGTGTGTGTGTGTGTGTGTGTGTGTGTGTGTGTGTGTGTGTGTGTGTGTGCGTATGTGCGTGCGTGCATGCGTTGCGCTCGCTCGCATGATTGTGTGTGTGTGTGGGTGTGTGTGTGTGTGTGTGTGTGTGTGTGTGTGTGTGTGTGTGTGAGAGAGAGAGAGAGAGAGAGAGAGAGAGAGAGAGAAAGAGAGAGCACGTGTGCGTGTGTGTATGTGTGTTGGTCTGAAAGTGGTTGTTTCCCATATGAAATGTAGGTTGTTTGCCCCGATGAAAGCATGTCGCCATTGGACAGGGCTTTTTTATGCATGTGAAGGTGGATGAGTTATTTATTTATTATTTATCTAATCCAAAACAAATGTGACTGCCCGCGTTCAAGCAAACATGAACCAGAAAGAAAGAAAAAACACCAAAGAAGAAAAAGAAACGTATTTAATACAAGACAAGACAGGCGCAAATTTTCGGCCAACTGCAAGCGTAAGATTACAAACAAACACCAGAGACAAAAATTAGGAGAAAAAGACTGAAACTTCGGTATGAAAAAAGGAATAAACTGACTAAAATGACATCATAATATATTTTTTTAAAAATATGATGTCAGAGCGGAAGTGAGATAAATTCCTTAGTATTTATTTATTTATTTATTTATTTATTTATTTATTCATGTATTTATTTATTTATTTTTTTTTGAGGAAGTTCGTCAAGAACAACGTTTTGACATCAGGCTTTATTGTCTCATCCGAAAGACTTGAACTCAGACCACCATTTAATGCCTCACCAAACGGCAGATGCACGTTAGAAATAGCCAGCAGAATCGGCCAAGCTAAAACAGCATCCAAGAAAATGAAAAGCGTTCTTACCAACAAAGACCAATCAATTAACATCAGGAAGAGAGCTCTTCTGTGTTACATAGAACCGATATTGTAGCACGGATGTAAAGCGTGGACAATCAACACACACAGAACAAGATTGAGGCAGCTGAAATGTTGTTCCTAAGAAGAATATCAAGCGTTTCATGGACAACAAAGAAAACAAACGAGACACTCTTGAAAGAGGCAAACACAAAGAGAACATTAACACAGTTGATTATTAACAAAAGACAAGCAACATTTATAGGACATTTTATGAGGCAAGAGAAATTAAAGTACCTATCCGCAACAGGAAAGCTGGAGGGAAGGAGAGCACCAGGTAAACCCAGGGAGAAAATATTGGATGAACTTGCTGAGTGGATGTGAAGACAGAGAGTGTGGAAGATGTTCTTGCATCGACAAAAGATTTGTATGGAGGGCCATGGTTACCAACACCATGCAGCAGGGCACATGATGATGATGATGATGATGATGATGATGATGATGATGATGATGATGATGAAAGACCAGTTGTTGTCTTATCTGAAAGACTAGCGCCCACACCACCAATCAAGATATGTTGTAAAGGTAGGTGTATATATGTGGGGGGGGGGGGGGGGGATGGCGAGGTAGACAACTTCATCCCAGAATAATGTATACAAAAAAACTCCCGTTAGAAAAAAAAGTCTTATTGCAACAAGCAAAATATCAAAAGCAAACAAAAGACAAACAAACAAACAAACAAAGAAGCCAACAAACAAAGAAACGAAAAACACAGACACAAAGAAACAAATAAAGAAACAAAGAATCAAACAAGCAAACAAACAAACAAACAAACAAACAAACAGAAGCCAAATAAACAACCGCTCAATATAACAACCGGCAATGTTATGGCTGGATACCAACGTTGTATTGAATTTTGCCCGCTCCGTGCGCGCACCTTAATTATTCGTGAAATACACGGATGACAATAAAATGGATTAGTTTTTCTACAAACTCAAAAGATAATGAAATGGATTTTTTTTTGTGTCTGCTTTTTACGTGTTTTTTTTTAAAGGGTGGGAGACTTTAATTAAACAATCGGACAGTCCATCTGTCAGTACCCAGAAAAACTGTTATTATTATTATTATTGATATTCTTTTTCGATTGATATCGTGGTAATTTACGTATTTTCACTTTTTTTGTTATGTTATTTCGTTTTACTCTTTTTCATGTTATCAATCTTTTCTGGGGATATGTTTCTCGTACTAATGATGTGCTATAAGTTTTTGTTCAAATTAAGGGAAATCGAAATTCTGCCTCAACAAAAGTATATAGGCTGCGGTAGTTGTATCATAAACATAGTCTTCTTCAGTTTGGAAATGTGTGTGTAACCATCAACGGTTTTTTGTTGTTGTTGTTGTTGTTTTTGTTTTGTTTTGTTTCTTGTTGTTGGTTTTTTTGTTTTGTTTGTTTTTTAGACAACGAATGCGTTACTTAGATTAAGATCGGGCTCGGCGTTTTGTAATCCACAGTTGGACTATGAATGATGATGTCAAACTGTTTTTCGAGTATTGAAATTCTTACCTTAAACCTGTATGTTTCCTTTAGAACTGAGATGTATACCTTAAATAAAATAGAACAGAATTCTTTTGCATTAGTATCTCGTGTATAGTGGTTGACAACATGAGTACACACATACCTCTGTGGGTGGTCCAGAGTTGTGTTAGTGTTTCTTCCACATCGACATCATCGACCATCAACAGCAGACTCTGATGAGTCAGGGAGAAGAGTGGCAGAATGGTTCACACGTTCGCCTGCCGATGACTAAACTCGAGGTTCCAGTGTTCGCTCCCTGTAGAGGCCTCGACTTTTCTCCTCAGTTTGTTTTGTCTTTGGGGATCAGTTTGGTGACTTGTCGTTTTGCCCCCCCCCCAAAAAAAAAAAAAAATAATCGTACAAATTCAAACCAGTCTTCAAGCCATTTCCGTTCAACATATTATCGTTGGCGCTTCACGTCATGGAGATCATTTGTTGATGGAGTGATACCATGGTGACAATTTGCATATTCGTACACTGCAATATGAAACATCTTTTTCTTTATTGTTGTTTAAAGCCCAGCCGACTGCGCAGAGCCATATCAGGGCTATAACCGCCTCAAAGCACACAAAAATTCAACAGGAAAAAAAAAAGAAAAGAAAAGAAAATTAAGTACACATATCAATAATCTAAAGACATGTCCCCGGCGTAGGACCATTCCGTCCTATTTATCGCACAAGGGAGATTTAAAAAAACACACCTGAATACAAATATAAGCATACATAAGGACACCAAAACATATAGAAACAGGCATAAATTACTTAAAATTGCTACAGCATATATCACCTCCTTAGAGCCGAAAATGCACTTAATACATGTACACAATTATCAATCCGAAGAAAAAGTGCGAAAGACTTTATCGAAAAAATGCAGGTGAATGGACCATTAAGGCAGAAAATAAGTAGAAATGACAGAAAGCAAAGCAACAATGCAGAAACAAAGAGAGTGACAGAAAAGAGGACATTTCTAGCACAGAATTTCCAGAAGGTGGGGATACTATTTATACTGAAAGAGCCCCAGGCATCCCAACGGGGGAATGTGAAACATGGGAACGAAAGACAAACAACACTCTGCAATGTGAAACATTGGCCATTTTTATCCAGGACAGAACAGAAGGCAGAATGAAGTTGGTCTGCAGTTTGACAGGCAGATAGAGACAAAGCAACTTGCACTTTGTCCCTAAATGCGGGTGTATCAATTTTCAGACTAACGTTTTTCTTTGCACACAGATGTGGGGTGGGAGAGATGTCAACATTTATATCACAGTGAACACAAAATATGTTTGGATGTTGGATAGTGAGAAACGGGCATAGGAATTATAACATTCTCACCAAACCTATGTTTTATCCAATTTTGAATTTGATCATGGATATGAGTAGGTTGGTTCATAAGTTTACAATAATTTAACATATTCAACAAGTCTGTCAATGTTGGTGGGCTTGTCACAGTGGAGGTTGTTGTCACCAAGAATGATAGGAGAGCCAGTTAAGGCGTTTGTATAATTTTTACACACACACACACACACACACACACACACACACTCACACACACACACACACACACACACACACACACACATGCACACACACACACACAGACACACACACACACACATACACACACACACACACACACACACACACACACACACACACACACACACACACACACCAAACACACATATGAAAATTCGTCTGAAAAAATGGGTCGGTTAATTTGTTTTTCTTTCCGGAGGAAGGACAGCAGACACAGACGAAATGGAGACAGGATTTTGGTAGGCTAAGGGCAATGAACGCCTTCTTACGATACATGATGAAAGGAGACCAACGGCATCATCAATCAATCAATCATGTAGAACTTGCTCGGCTATCCATGACACGTTTCCTCCATCCTTCTCTGTCAGACATTGCAATAGGTAGTTCATCATACTGACAGCCCGTATCACCCATCAGTTGGTCGATGAAGATCTTTTTTGACCGTCCTGGTCTTTTGCTTGCCGTGACTGGGTCTCCATAGTTCAACATCTCCCACCAGTTCTTCTTTGCTACGCCAGCAGTGTCCCGCGAAACTCAGTCTTTTTTGACGTATTGATTTACTGATTGGTGGGATCTTACCATATAACTCTTTGTTAGTTGGATGTTTTCTCCAGGATTTGTTCAGGGCTGCACGCAGCATTCCTGTGTATGCGCCATCAATCTTCCTCTCCAATGTCGTTGTTAGGGTCCAAGAGATTGAGCTATATGTAAGAACGGACTCTGCTGCTGCTCGGAAGAAGTTCCTTTTCAGGTTGTCTGGTAGATTGGATTTAGATGACAGGTATGATCAAATGTAGATTGTAGCAATTCTTTGCACCACGAGAGGGGCGGGGGAATGAGTTAATGGAATAATCAGGGGGTGTTACGCCAGCACACTTCTCTTCATCATTACCAAAAGGCATGTCTATCAGAAAGAGAATGTCGACGGTGAGTGCCGATAATACGTTCGAGAATTTTCTCTTCCAACAGACAGAATGTTAAACAAAGCAACATGGAAAAGTGGATCTACCCGTCAATGCGATAGTTATTCAGTTTAAAAAAAAAAGTCTAGACCATGGGAGTATTTCCTTTCAGCGACTGATGTGTTGGATAATTGGAATACATCTCTGTCTGGATCTGCCTCCACTACAAGTAATTTGTCGAGGTAAAAATGTCACTATGCCCAGTTCACAATGGCGAGATGTCAATTACATGTAATGGCACATGCGGTGATGCTATGGTCGATAGCATTTCATCATCATCATCATCATCATCATCATCATCATCATCATCATCATCACCACCACCATCATCATCACCATCATCATAGCCGTCGTCGTCGTTGTCGTCGTCGTCGTCGTCGTCGTCGTCGTCGTCGTCGTCATCATCATCATCATCATTATCATCATCATTATCGTCATCGTCATCGTCATCGTCATCATGTGCCCTACCGCATGGCGTTGGCGATCATGGCCCTCCATACGAATCTATCCCTTGTCGCTGCAAGTACATCTCCCACCCCTTCTGTCCTCAGCCACACTGCAAGTCCGTCCAATATTTTCTTCCGGGGTCTACCTGGTGTTCTTTTCCCTCCAGATTTCCTGTTGTGACCAGATGCTCTACTTTATCTTTCCGCATAAAGTGTCCTATAAATGTTGTTTGTCTTTTGCCTAATCTTCTTTATTAATGATCTTCTTGTGTCTGCCTCCTTCAAGAATGTTTCGTTTGTTTCCATGGAACTGTCAACATTCTTCTTAGGAACCACATTTTCGATGATATGTTCGATAATTTCTGAATGCTTCAGTTCTTGTACTACAAAAAAAAGCGTTAAATAAAGCAACATGGAAACCATGAGAGGATTTTGCTTCAGAGACAGATGTTTGTTGGCTAATTATACAGAAACACATCTCCGCCTGCATCGGCCTTCACTACACGTACGTTATCGAGGTAAAATTGTCACTATGCTCTCTGTCACAAAAGCGAGATGTCAGTCAATTAATGGGACAAGGGTGCTGCTTTGGTCGATAGCATTTGGTGGAGAGTTATATTGCTCACTGCATCAGGATGTGAAAGATGCCTATTGATTAGCTTCTGAAGACCTGGCTGCTGGAGAGATGTAGCAATGTATCACTATTTGAAGTATGCAGCCGGCATAACTGTTGGAGGTCTGATTGCCAGTGTGTGCTAAACAAAGTGAAACGTTTATTAGTTGACAGTTTAAATGAGAAACCGCCAATCTGAAAAAAAAACAACAACAACAAACAAACAAAACGGCTACAAAGTCTTCTAACTGGCAGCATGAGACAAAAACCATTACACCAGGAAAGACAAGTCCACAACGAAACGCTGGACAGAAACGTCACAATCAAAACGACATGAAACTACGAAATAAATGGAAAATAAAACAACCGAAGTACTCGCATGTGAAGGCGAGTGACCCGTAAGTGATGATCAGTTAATGGACTAAGAAAGATGATGACGGCACGAGAGAGAGCATTATTGCGATTACAAATAGATCATAAATCGTTGTTACAGCGCTCATCATCATCATCATGTGTCCTGCCGCATGGCGCTGGCGATCATGGCCCTCCTCACTAATATATCCCCTGTCGCTGCGTTTCTCCAGAATCATTTCGATTCACTGCACAGTACATAATCAGACGATGTAGCGGACACACAGAGTACTCCAGCTGTTAGGTGAGCTGGACCACTCTTCATCATGATTTTTTTTTCTTTTTTTCCTTTTATTTTTCTTTTCATTCGCAGGCTGGATTTTTGTTTATAGAACCGTGGACTCAATATCTGATATCTCGAGTTTAGTCCTGGTTCTCAGCATTCAAAATTGACCGGCTCTATGTCCAATTTAATATCTTTATCTTTCTGGTAGTGTCGGATTAGTGTTTCATAATAATAATAATATGTCCCTTCTCCTCGCCTCCTTCCTCGCCCCCCCCCCCCCCCCTCTATTTCCATACCATGCTAACTCATAGGGTTTTGCACAGGTTTCAAGGAATCTGCCAGATAATTGCTGGGAAGATTTGGCTGGAGCGCATGTGGAAGTGTCTGAGTGCGATGAATCTGTAATTGTCATCATCATCATCATCATCATCATCATCATCATCATCATCATCGTCGTCGTCGTCGTCGTCGTCCTCCTCCTCCTCCACATCATCATCATCAAAGTTATCCGTGATCTATTCAACAATCTGATTGTATGTAATATATAGGAATCCGAATGATTTTGAAGAACAATTTACAACACAACGTTTTTTTTCCCCTAGAATATGACGGAGCTTATTGTGTCCTGACTGAACTAATTCGGCTTTAGCATGGCACATAACCTTTGTCACATTCGTTATCATCTATTTGTGCATATACAATTGTGCTAATTGCAGAAAATGAAAGAGACTATAGAACCTTGTGAATATACTAGAAATAGAAAGCAAAGGTAAGGAGTTGGAGCTAAACAGCAAGAAGACTGAAGTCATGGTGATCAGTAAAAAACATGAAATCCCCTCATGCAAAATAACAGCAAACGGCACGACCTTGAGACAGGCTGATAAGTTTAACTATCTGGGAACGAATATTTCACCAGACGGTAGATGCACATCAGAAATAGCCAGCAGAATCGACCAAGCCAAAACAACATTCAGGAAGATGAAAAGCTTTCTTACCAACAAATGCCTATCAATTTACACCAGGAAGAGAGTTCTTGAACGTTATATAGAACCAATACGGTTGCGAGGCGTGGACAGTCAAAAAGCAAAGCCAGAACAAGATTGAGGCAGCCGATATGTGGTTTCTGAGAAGGATGTTGAGAGTTCCATGGACAGCAAAGAAAACAAACGAGACAGTCTTGATGGAGGCAGACGCAAGTAGATCACTCACAAGGAAGATTAGGAAAAGACAGACAACATTTATAAGCCATTTTATGAGGAAGGGGGATTTGGAGGACCTGGTCACAACGGGAAAGCTGGAGGGAAAGACAGCACAAGGTAGACTCAGGGAGAAGATGCTAGACGGACTTGCAGAGTGGCTGGGGACAAGGAGGGTGGAAGAGATGCTTGAGGCAACAAGAGACAGAGACAGATGGAAGTCCATAATCGCCAACGCCATGCGGCAAGGCACCTGATGGTGACGAGTGTCGGATTAGTGTTTCGTATGTCCCTTCTTCTCAACTCCTTCCTCACCCCCCACCCCTATTTCAAGACCATGCTAACTCATAGGGTTTTGATCAGGTTTCAAGGAATCTGCCAGATAATTGCTGGGAAGATTTTGGTGGAGCGCATGTGGAAGTGTCTGAGTGCGATGAATCTGTAATTATCATCATCATCATCGTCGTCGTCGTCGTCATCATCTTCATCATCGTCGTCATCATCATCATCATCATCAATATCCTCCTCCTCCTCCTCCTCCTCCTCATCATCATCATCATCATCATCTTCGCCGTCGTCGTCGTCGTCGTCGTCGTCATCGTCATCATCATCATTAAAGTTCTCCGTGATCTATTAAACAATCTGATTATATGTAAAATATAGGAATCCGAATGATTTTGAAGATAAGCTCCATAGAAGAACAATTTACAACAGAACTTTTTTCCCCCTAGAATATAATGGCTACCTGGCTGAACCTGTCTCTCAGTGACAAAAATAGAATATGACGGAGCTTGTTATGTCCTGACTGGACTAATTCGGCTTTAGCCTGGCACATCACCTTTGTCACATTCGTTATTATCTATTTGTGCATATTCAGTTTGATATTAAGACTGCACTTTAACGTTAACATGACGCGTTCTGTGTGATGCTGAGTTTTCTTAGCTCTATAAAACGTTTTTATTATCGTTCTGCAGAAAGGCATAATTTGTGAAAAAAAAATTCATAAAAAAAGATGTGGACATGTGCTTTGATCTTGGATGTTCCTTTTTAAACTTCCAATGTATAAAAAATATCATTATGTACAATCTGTATGCTATATGGAGTTCATATGTCAACATTGTCTTTTCATATGTGTATACTTTTGGGGGGGGGGCCTTTTTCGTTGCCACACTATGTTAGATGTCCGTTTGTTGTGCAGCAAAAGATGAATAAAAAAATTAGTTTTGAAACAAATTCCATCATACAAAGTGCAGGGTCGTGATGTTGGACAGGTAACCATATTTTTCGGTGGCGTTTCATCAAGAAAATGGACGAAAGTCATGCTGAAATAATTAGCAAAGTTCCTTTCGAAAATGTTAAGGATTTCAAATAGCTTGACTCTGTAACAACTGACGATGGAACCTGCTCCAAAGACATCAAGATAAGAATTGGAATGGCATACCAAATGACTGAAAATGATAGACTTCTAAACTGTTTGATCTGGCCAGTCATGATGTATGGCTGCGAAGCCTGGACTCTGAGAAAAAACTGATTCTAGAAGAACTGAGACAGCAGAGATGTGGTTTTGCCGGAGACCACTACGTGTCAAATGGACAGACAGGTGAAGTAATGAAAGTGTCTTGGAAGAACATGATACCACTAGAAAACTACTAGCAGACATCAACAAGAGAAAACTAAAATACACTACCTATGTGTCACGCAACAAGAACACAGACTTCAAGGCAAATCATCTTAGCTACTCTGGCTTACCGGCATTTTGATGGTACCGTGCCTATCTACCTGTCTTCTGTGCTTAAAACATACAGGCCTGAACGTAGTCTCAGGTCAAGCAACCAGAAGCTTTTGGCAAAATCAAAACCAAAATACGAAACCATAGGACACCGAGCCTTCCGTTGCCAGGCCCCACTTGTCTGGAACGATCTGCCCTTTTCTCTCCGCTGTTCATCATCTCTCTCTTCTTTCAAGGTGGGCCTCTAAACTCATCTTTTTGATAAATGCTACCATTAATGAAACATTATTTTTTATCTTTCTGATTCAGTAATGTATATGTTAGTACTTGCTTGCAACAGATGTGCTATTGTGTGTGTTGGGGGATGGGGGGGGGGGGGTGAGGGACTAGGAGTGGGAGTTAGCATAATTGACCACTAGGCATAGGGCTGATTGGGAAAATGAACTAATTAATGTAAAGCACAGTTAGTCTTTACCTATGTGTAGGAGAACGGCGCTATATAAAAGTCATCATCATTATCATCATCATCATCATCATCATCATCATCATCATCATCATCATCATCTCATTATTATTATTATTATCATTATTATTATTATTATTATTATTATTATTATTACTATTATTATTATTATTATTATTATTATTATTATTATTATTATTATTGTTATCTTTCAAGGAAAAACAGTGGCAAAAAGGACAAAAATAAGACCTCCAATCTCATACATCGAGAACATAACTAACATCAATGACCTAAATATTCAAGAAATTGTCCACAAAAGTCAAGACAGAGCGGCCTGAAGGGAGATGGTGGTGTCCACATGTGCAGCTGCCAAGGCTGAACCCGGTGACGCCAACAGGTGAGACAGGTGAATAAGATGGAGTGAGTTCGTCAACGTCGTCAGTATTATTGGTAAAGGAGCTATCAATCTCTAGAAATGAAATAAGCGAGTTCTTGGAGATGACCACAAGGCGCCCATCTAAGAACAAATCTTTTGGCTACAAACTCTCCAATGTCCATTGACCAATACTGGCATCAGCGGGGACACAGTCTTGTGTGTCTGATGGCTGAAAAAGATATTCACTCTGCTGGAAGAATGTCGGGAGAAGAGATTGTACGCCTTGTATATGCACTGGATTCCAGAGGCCTGGGTGGCTTAGAAACGGAGAACTCCTGTCTTCCAATTTCCATTATTGCTATTGCAGTTATTTCAGAGGCATTCACAGCGATCGGACAGCTCCATATGCACCAGCATTTATCTGACAGATTTCCTGAGCCTACACAAAACCCTATGTGCCGGCAAGGTCTTGAAACGGGGAAAGGGGAGAAGGGACCTTTCAAACACTAAGCTGACACCACCAGAACGATGGAAACGTTAAGATGGGCAGCAAATAGGCCAGATTTTAATGTTGCATGCTGGGACTGAACTCAAGATAAACAGTCTTCCATCCACAGTTCTACCAACTAGCCCGCTAAAAAGTGTTCCATTTGACTATACACATTCGAGTCTGGCTCGAGGAAAGCTTTGTGCACGCAACTATCAGTTTACACAGATGGGATGACTACCTGTAGTATGGAGGGATGTGGACGGTAAAAAACACAGAGAGGAGAGAGAGAGAGATAGGGGGGGAGAGAGGGAGAGAAAGAGAGAGAGAGAGAGGGAGAGAGAGAGAGAGAGGGAGAGAGAGAGAGAGGGAGAGAGAGAAAGAGAGAGAGAGAGAGGGAGAGAGAGAGAGAGAGAGAAAGAGAGAGAGAGACAGAGAGAGAGAGAAAGAGAGAGAAACTGAACGAGAGAGACAGAGAGACAGATAGAGACAGAGACTGAACGAGAGAGAGAGACATACATACAGACAGACAGAAGGAGAGAGAGAGAGAGGGGGGGGTGGGGAGCGGGAGAGAGAAGAAATGCGTACTACCTTCATAAACCCCAACCTACAAAAAATATTGAGATGTCAACCACCTCTCCCCCCTACGACTTCAGGAATATGCAACAACCGAATCTGCCGATAAAAAGTTTGTTTTATTTTTTCTTTTCACTTTTTTGTTTGTTTTGTTTTGTTTTGATTTTATTCTTATTTTGTTTTTTGTTGTGTATTTTTTCATGGCAGAATCATCAAACGAAAAACAAACAAACAAACAAATAACCCTCGCGTGAAAACATGCACACACCATCCGAAGACCGAGGGCTGTTCAATAAACACTAGACACAGTGATGCTTTAGAGACAAAGTGAAGATGTCGAGTCTTGATCACATGATGGCCAACACCACTGTTGACGAAGTGAGCAACAGTGGCGACAGCACACCCACGTCACACTCCCTTCCACAGGACAGTCATCCACACACTACGGTAGTCCAGACGCATGTCCCAGAGGGCTGTATCGTGTTCAGATTTAACGACACAGGGTACATACCCTGGGACAACCCTGATAACATTGTGAGTGCTGAAGTCGAACTAAATGCCAACAGAGTTATGGATCGCATCGTGGTGCCCATCTTGTTTCTGATTGGTGGCCCAGCGAATGTCATCAATATGGCGGTGTTCTACAAACAAGGTCTTCATGAACGGATCAATATGTGTCTGTTTACCTTGTCCTTAGCGGACGGGCTCTACTTAGCGCAAGCTATGCTTCTGTATGGCGAGCTGCTGCCTCTAGAATTCACAACGGATGTCAAAGTCGGTCCCTTGAAGATGTTCATGATCAACTACAACATCATAATAATAATAATGTTTATTTGTATAGCGCATATTCCATATAAAACCATGCTCACCAGCGCTTTACATTTCGCAAGAAAGGCAAAAGGTGATAAAAATGTTCACAATTACATACACAATAAGATAACAACAAACATTAAAGCTATACAAGTAAGAAGACACATAAGAAACCACAGAATATTAAAATTTAAACACTGACTTATGTAATGAAGAAAGATTAACAGATTTTTCATATGAATAAAGAGGCATACTGTGTTTATATATTGCTGCGTGTGTGTGCTTGCGTACGTGTGTGTGTACATGTGTACATCATCGGTTTGTTCGGTTTCGGCTTTGTTTCTCAGATCTTATCCGCCATCATAGCCAGTGAGAGATGTTTCTGCGTGGTCAGTCCGCTCAAATTCCAGACTTTTCTTCGAACCAAAACGATGACTGTCGTCATTGTCTGTGTCTATATCGTGATCTTGAGTCTGTACTTTGTTGTGGTGTTCAGATATAGAATTGGCTGCGTGTATGATCCAGCACTGGGTACAGCTGTGAACAGAGAGATTCTTGGTGAATTTTACAGAAATCACAAGGAGGTTCTGGACTATCTGGACAGTTTTGTCTTTGGTGTGGGTATACACGGCTTCTCGATTACAGTGGTGACAGTCGCGACCATCATTACTATTGTTAAACTTCGGAAAATGAGGGCATGGCGTGCCGAGACATCGTCGTCCATGATCTCCGCCCGCGAGCTGGCTCTGACCAAGATGTTGATTGGCAATTCACTGCTGTTCATTGCCTGTGTCACTCCCTATGGTGTCTATCGCTTCAGCATTCTCTTCTTCAAAGAACTTAACGCCGGACGCCGCCATCACAACTTATTCCTGACCATTCTGTGGATAGTGGGCATGACCACGCTCCTCAATTCTACCTTTAACTTCTTTGTCTATTATGCCATGGGGTCTCGTTACAGAGAAACCTTTTGGGCATTGGTCAGCAGAAAGACAAAAGCGGAAAAAGCGAAAGCGCTTAATACTACATCTTAATTGTAAACTATGATCAGCGTAAGTAGCCTTCACTTTCATCTGTTCCTTGAGTTAGAGGCATGTCGATGATGCACCACATAGGACATCCTGGCGAATGTTTCCCATTTTTATCCGATCGTTGCAGTCTCCTGGTACGTTTCAAAATATTTTATCAGAACCAGGATCTATGCGCCAACGTCATACGGCAGGACGCATGATGATGGTAGTGATGACATGATATTTCTTGCAGTATTTTGTAAAACACCACAAAACCCAGGTTAGTTCACCCTTCAAAACCCAGGTTAGTTCACCCTTTCTTCCAGCTCTCTCAAACACCACTAAATTCAACATCGTCCCTATTTGTTGTCCATCACGAAACCCCAGGTCTCTGAGACATAAAAAACTCAACTTTGTTCTGATGCAGTGTGAGCGATAAAAGTTACGAGCAAATGTTCATGTGAGATTGAAGAGGGAGTCACACACCAGAGAAGAGCCCCCGTTGTTGTCATACCGATTGATAGATTGCTTTACTGATGCTATGTGGTATGATGATTCAGACTTTGTTCGCTAAGGTGTGGCTTTAAAAACCTCATGACTGCAGACTTTCCAAGACACAGAATTCCTCGCTTCACCTGCAAGTTTATCGGCACGTATATTTCTGTTAACACTAGCGTGCCTGGGGCAGTAGATCCACGTGAGATTTTGTAGATTGATGGTGATATTGCTCATTGTTTCGGGCCAGTCTGGGCTTTCTACGTCGTTTCCATATTTTGAATTATTTTTTTTTGCATCAGTCAGAACGATGGTTTGATTCTCTTGTATTTCATCATCTACCAAAAGTAAGTATTCTAGAGCGTGCCTGACTGCTTCAGTTATTTTCTATTGTTAGACTGGCGGCTATGGTAATATATGTAGTATTTTCTTCACGTGTGGTGTTTCCGTTCTGTTTAAAAGTGACACACCATTCAGGTTTGTTATTGATGACTGAGCCATCCGTGTACATGAGTACATCTTTGAGATTGCAGCTTATTTGCTTGATGAGTAATTTGACTTCTGCATCAACTTTACCTTCAGGTCATTCACAACAGATATCCTCAGTAAGTTGGCATCATTGTTTTGTGTACGCCACTGAAAACGTTCAGATATACTTCCCACTCTTTTGATCCTCTGAGTTCTATCAGCTTGCATTCGAGCTGAATGGATACTTCTGTCTGTCCCATCTACGTCTTTCTACTTTAGAGTCGACTGCCTCTTGATATTTGGACAATATCATGAACTGAGTTTTACGAATTTTCCAATGCTGTGAAATTGCCTTAACTCGTTCTGTTTAATTAATCTCCTGACTGTATTGGCGGATAGTGAAGTAGGTACCACCTCGTCTTCGTGAAGATCTTTTATGGTTCCCAGGATCACTTTCATCGCGTCGTTCTGTATTCTGTCTAGTTTGAAAATGCTGTTCTGTAGCAACATTGTGAGGTCCAGTCCATAGGCGATTACGCTCAGTATTATAATTCGGCATAGCTAGAAGAGATGGCATTGTTCAATGCCCCTGGTTGTCATCGCATTCAAGATTGACCGGTTCTTTTTGTACTTGAGTTTAGTGATCTTAGTATGTTTTTTTTTTATCTGAAGGTCAACATTCTATCAAAACTTATTCTAGTCTAGCATAGACTGTCTGTTTTCCACTGTTGGGTTGCCGGGGTCTCTTTCAGTATAAATAGTATCCCCACCTTCTGGAAATTATGTGCTAGAAATTTCCTCTTTTCTGTCATTCTCTTTGTTT
>JAPXFY010000015.1:50319571-50337071 GCA_030674185.1 Monoplex corrugatus | reverse complement strand
TAATAGGTAGTGTAGTGTTTTAGTAGTGTAGTGTATGTAGTAGTGTGTATAGTAGTAGTATAGTAGTGTAGTGTATAGTAGTGTAGTGTATAGTAGGTAGTGTATAGTAGTGTATAGTAGTGTTAGTAGTGTGTGTATTAGTGTAGTGTATAGTAGTGTAGTGTATGTAGTGTAGTGTATAGTAGTGTAGTGTATGTAGTGTAGTGTATGTAGTGTAGTAGTGTATAGTAGTGTATAGTAGTGTATAGTTAGTGTAGTGTAGTGTATGTAGGTAGTGTGTTAGTGTATAGTAGTGTAGTGTAGTGTAGTAGTAGTGTAGGTAGTGTATAGTAGTGTAGTGTAGTGTAGTGTATAGTGGTGTAGGTAGTGTATGTAGTGTATAGTGTAGTGATAGTAGTGTATGTAGTGTAGAGTAGTGTAGGTAGAGTAGTGTAGTGTAGGTAGTAGTAGGTAGAGTAGAGTAGAGGTAGAGTAGTGTAGAGTAGAGAGGTAGAGTAGTGTAGAGTATGTATAGTAGGTAGTGTAGGTTAGTGTAGTGTGAGTAGGTAGTGTAGGTATGTAGGTAGGGGGTAGTGTGTAGAGTAGTGTAGTGTATAGTAGTGTGTAGTGGGTAGGGTAGTGTGGAGTAGTGTAGTGTAGTGTAGGTAGAGTGAGGTAGTGTAGTGTAGGTAGTGTAGTGTAGTGTAGTGTAGGTAGTGTAGAGTAGGTATAGTAGTGTAGAGTATGTAGAGTAGTGTGAGTAGTGTAGAGTTAGTAGTGTAGAGTAGAGTAGTGTAGAGTATAGTAGTGTAGGGGGTAGTGTGTAGAGTAGAGTAGTGTAGAGTATGTAGTGTAGGGGGGTAGTGTGTAGAGTAGAGTAGTGTAGGGTATAGTAGTGTAGGGGGTAGTGTGTGAGAGTAGTGTAGTGTTTAGTAGTGGGTAGTGGGTAGGGTAGTGGTTAGGGTAGGGTAGTGGGTAGGGGTAGTGGGTAGGGTAGTGGTAGGGTGGGTAGTGGGTAGTGGGTAGTGGGTAGGGTAGTGTGTAGGGTAGGGTAGTGGGTAGTGGGTAGTGGGTAGGGTAGTGTGTAGGGTGGGTAGTGGGTAGTGGGTAGTGGGTTGTAGGGTAGTGTGTGGGTGGGTAGTGGGTGTGGGTAGGGTAGTGGGTAGGGTAGGGTAGTGGGTAGTGGGTAGGGTGTGTGTAGGGTTGGGTAGTGGGTAGTGGGTAGTGGGTGGGTAGTGTGTGGGTAGGGTAGTGGGTAGGGTAGTGGGGTGGGTTGGGTTGGGGTGGGGGTAGTGGGTAGGGTTGGGTAGGGTAGTGGTGGGGTGGGTAGGGTGTGGGAGTGGGTGTGTGAGGGTGGGTAGTGGTGGGTGTGGGGTGGGTGGTGGGGTTGGGTGTGGGAGGGGTAGTGGGTTGGGGTGTGGGGTAGGGGTGGGTTGGGTAGGGGTGGGGGGTTGGGGGTGTGGGTGGGTGTGGGTGGGTTGTGGGTGGGGTGTGGGGTGGGGGGGTGTGGGTAGGGGAGTGGGTGGGTGGTGGGGGTGGGGGGTGTGGGGGTGGGGGGTGGGGGGGAGGGGGGGTGGGGGTGGGGTGGGGTGGGGGGGGTGGGGGTGGGGGTGTGGGGTGGGGGTGGGGTGGAGGTGGGGGGGTGGGGGTGGTGTGGTGTGGGTGTGGGGTGGGGTGGGGTGGGGTGGGGTGGGGTGGGTGGGGTTGGGGTGGGTGGGGTGGGGTGGGGTGGGGTGGGGTGGGGTGGTGTGGGGTGGGGTGGGGTGGGGTGGGTGGGTGGGTGTGGGTGGGGTGGGGTGGGGTGGGGTGGGTGGGGTGGGGTGGTGGGGTGGGGTGGGGTGGGGTGGGTGGGGTGGGGTGGGGTGGGGTGGGGTGGGGTGGGGTGGGTGGGGGTGGGGTGGGGTGGGGTGGGTGGGGTGGGTGGGGTGGGGTGGGGTTGGGGTGGGGTGGGGATGATTGGATATGATTATGCTATGATATGATATGCTTGATATGATATGCATATGATATGATATGATATGATATGATATGATATGATATGATATGATATGATATGATATGATATGATATGTAATATGATATGATATGTATGTTGATATGATATGTGATGATATGATGATGATATGTGATGATATGTGATGATGTGATGATATGATGGATATGATATGTGATGATATGATATGTGTGATATGATATGTGATGATATGATATGTGATGATATGATATGATATGATATGTGATGATATGATATGTGATGATATGATATGATATGTGATGATATGATATGATATGTGATGATATGATATGATATGATATGATATTGTGATGATATGATATGATATGTGATGATATGATATGTGATGATATGATATGATATGATATGTGATGATATGATATGATATGATATGATATGATATGATATGTGATGATATGAGATGATATGATTGATATGATATGTGATGATATGATATGTGATGATATGATATGTGATGATATGATATGATGATGATATGATATGTGATGATATGTGATGATATGATATGATATGATATGTGATGATATGTGATGATATGTGATGATATGTGATGATATGATATGTGATGATATGATATGTGATGATATGTATATGTGATGATATGATATGTGATGATATGTGATGATATGATATGTGATGATATGATATGTGATGATATGATATGTGATGATATGATATGATGATATGTTTGATGATATGTATATGTTGATTGATATGTATGATATGATATGATGATATGTATTGATATGTTGATTGATATGATATGATTGATTGATATGATATGTGATGATATGATATGTTGATTATGATATGATATTGATATGATTATGAATGTATGATATGATTATTGATTGATTTGATATGATATATAATGATGTATGATATGATATGATATGATATGATATGATATGTGATGAATGATGTATGATATGATGATGATATGTGATTATGATATGAATATGATATGATATGATATGATTGAGATGATATTGATGATATGATATGATATGTATGATATGATATGAATGATAGATAGATATGTATGATTGATCTGATGATGACATGATGATGATGAATGATATGATATGAGATATGATATGAGATATGATATGATTGATATGATATGATATATGAATGAAAGATGATATGATTGATATGATATGTATGATTGATATGATATGATATATGATGTTTGATATGATATTATGTATGATATATGATATGATGAATGATATGATTATATGTATGATGTATGATATGAATGATGACATGATATAGATATGATATGATATGTGATGATGATATGATATGTATGATATGTTGTGATGATATGTATGTGATATGATATGATTATGATATGTATGATATGAATGATGTTTTTTTTTTTTTTTTTTTTTTTTTTTTTTTTTTTTTTTTTTGGGGGGGGGGGGGGGGGGGGGGGGGGGTATCTTGATTGATGTATGATATATGAATGATATGTGTGATGATATGTATGATTGATATGTATGTATGATATGATATGTGATGATATGATATGATATGTAGATGATTGATGTGATGATATGATATGTATGATTATTGATATGAGATAGTATGATATGATATGTGTGATATGATATGGAAAGATGATGTATGATATGATATGTGAATGATATGATATGTTGATGATATGTATGATATGATATGTATGATATGATATGTGATGATATTGTGATGATATGATGATTGTATGATATGATATGTATGATATGATATGATGTATGATATTGATATGATGATATGATTATGATGACTGAATGGATGATATGATATGGAATGATATGGTATGATATGATATGTGATGATATGATATGTGATGATATGTGATGATTGAATGTGATGTATGAATGATGTGATGATGGATGATGTATGTGAGATGTGAATGATATGATATGGATTGATATGATGAGGATATGATGTATGAATGTATGATATGATATGTGATGATATGGGTGATATGAATGATGAATGTATGATGATGATGATGATATGTGATGATATGATATGATGATGATATGATATGTGATGATATGATGATATGTGATGATATGATATGTGATGTATGATATGTGATATATGATATGTTGACTGTTGAATGTATGTGATGATATGATATGATATGTATGTGATGATATGAATGAATGATATGTTGATGATATGATATGATATTGATGATATGATATGTGATGATATGTGATGATATGATATGTGATGTATATTAATGAATGATGACTGAATATGATATGACGTGACATGATGAATGTTGAATGATTGATATGATATGATATTGATATGATATGATATGATATGATATGATATATGATATGATTATGATGATATGATATGACTATGATATGATGATGATTGATTGATATGATGTATGATGATATGATTGATATGATATGATATGATATGATATGATGATATATGATGATATGATATGATGATATGATATGATGATTGTATGATGATATGATGTATGATGTGATTGATGATATGATATGATATGATATGATATGATGCTATGATATGATATGATATGACTATGATATGATATGCTATGATTGATATGATATGATTATGTATGTATATGATATGTATGATATGATATGTATATGATGATATGATGATATGATTGATATGATGATATGATGTATGATGATATGATGATATGATATGATGATATGATATGATGATGATATGATGATATGATGATATGATGATTTAATGATAATGATGATATGATATGATGATGATGATATTGATAGATATGATGATATGATATGATATGATATGATATGATGATATGATATGATGATATGATATGATGATGATATGATATGATGATGATGATATGATATGATGAGATGATATGATATGATGAGATGATATGATATGATGATATGATATGATATGATGATATGAATGATATGTATGATATGATGATATGTATGATATGATGATATGATGATATGATTGATATGATGATATGATATGATATGATGATCTGATGATATGATGATGATGATATGATGATATGATTGATATGATGATGATATGATGATGTATGATATGATTGATATGATGATATGATATGATATGATGATGATGATATGATGATGATGATGCATAGTGATGATGATATGATGATGATGATGATGATAGATGATGATGATGATATGATATGATATGTGATGATGATGATATGATATGTATGATGATGATATGATGATGTGATATGATGATGATGATATGATGATGATGATATGAGATGATGATGATATGATGATATGATACTGAGTGATGATGATGATGATGATATGATGATGATGATGATGATATGATTGATGATGATGATGATATGATATGATGATGATGATATGATGATATGATATGATGGATGATTGATATGATATGATATGATGATATGATATGATTATGATATGATGATATGATATGATTGATATGATATGATATGATTGATGATATGATGATATGATATGATGATATGATATGATATGATGATGATATGATGATGCTGTGATGATGATGATTGACTGATAGTGATGATTGATATGATGATGATGATATGATTGATGATTGATATGATATGATGATTGATATGATATGATATGATGATATAGATATGATGATGATATGATAGATGATATGATATATGAGATGATGTGATGATATTATGATAGTGATATTATGATATGATATGAGATGATATGAGTGATGATGCATGATATGATATATATGATATGATAGTATGATATGATATGATATGATATTATGATAGTATGGTATGATAGTTGATATGTATGATATGGTATGATATGTATGATATGATATGATAGTATGATATGATATGATAGTATGATATGATATGATATGATATGATATGATAGTATGATATGATATGATAGTATGATATGATATGATAGTATGATATGATATGATAGTATGATATGATATGATAGTATGATATGATATGATAGTATGATATGATATGATAGTATGATATGTATGATATGATATGATATGATATGATAGTATGATATGATAGTATATGATATGATAGTATGATATGATATGATATGATATGATATATTGTATGAGTATGATATGATATGATAGTATGATATGATAGTATGATATGATAGTATGATATGATCTGATAGTATGATAGTATGATATGATAGTATGATATGATATGATATGATAGTTATGTATGGAATATGATATGATATGATAGTATGATATATTGATTGTATGATAGTATGATATGATATATATGATATGATGTATGATATGATATGTATATGATATGATAGTATGACTAGTATGATATGATATGATAGTATGATATGTATGATATGTATGATGTATGATATGATGATATGTATGATGTAGTGATATGATATGATATGTATGATAGTATGTATGTAGATATGATGGTATGATAGTATGTATGATAGTATGTATGTATTATGGTATGATAGTATGATATGATATTATGGTATGATGTATGATATGATAGTATGGTATGATATTATGGTATGTATAGTATGGTATGATAGTATGGTATGATAGTATGGTATGATGTATGATAGTATGATGTTGTAGTATGATATGATATGTATGTATGATATGTAGTGTAGTATAGTAGAGTATAGTAGAGTATAGTAGAGTATAGTAGAGTATAGTAGAGTATAGTATAGTAGAGTATAGTAGGTATAGTAGTGTATAGGTTAGTAGAGTATAGTAGAGTATAGTATAGTATAGTATAGTATGTATCGTAGGGTATAGTATAGTAAGTGTATAGTAGTGTATAGTGTGTATAGTAGTGTATAGTATAGTAGTGTATAGTAGTGTATAGTAGTGTATAGTAGTGTATAGTATCGTATAGTAGTGTATAGTATAGTATAGTACTAGTAGTGTATAGTATAGGTTAGTAGTGTATAGTAGTGTATAGTAGTGTATAGTCTAGTAGTGTATAGTAGTGTGTATAGTTGTATAGTAGTGTATGAGTTAGTATAGTAGTGTGTATAGTATGTTGTATGTATGAGTAGTGTATAGTATAGTGTGTATGTATGTTAGTGTGTATCAGTAGTATTATAGTAGTGTATAGGTTAGTATAGTGGTTAGTATGTATAGTATAGTATGTATAGTCAGTATGTGTATATAGTATGTATAGTATGGTATGTAGTGTGTATGTATGTAGGTATAGTATAGTAGTGTAGTATAGTAGTGTTAGTTGTATAGTATAGTGTGTTAGTATGATAGTTAATTTAGTATGTATGTATAGTATGTATGTATAGTAGTGTTTTAGTGATGTATGTTTAGTCTAGTAGTGTTGTGTGTATAGTAGTGATGTAGTGTATAGTAGTGTATAGTCGTGGTATAGTTGTTGTTGTAGTAGTGTATAGTGTGTATAGTAGTGTATAGTAGTTGTATAGTAGTGTATGTTATATAGTTAAGTTTAGTATGTAGTGTTTTAGTGGTTAGTATAGTGTGTATGTATAGGTTATATGTATGTTGATATAGTATAGGTAGTGTATCGTAGTGTATGTATGTATGTGTGTTAGTATAGTATGTATAGTAGTGTATAGTAGGTGTATAGTATAGTATTGTAGTGTATAGTATGTATGTCGTGTTGTATAGTATAGTAGATGTATAGGTATAGTTATAGTAGTGTACTAGTCTGAGATATAGTAGTGTATAGTATCGTAAGTAGTGTACTATGTAGTGTATAGTATAGATGATAGTAGTGTATAGTCTAGTGTGGTATAGGTAGTGTATAGTATCGTATGAAGTGTTATCGAAGTGTCTCGTATCGTATAGTAGTGTATAGTATTGTATAGTATAGTCTAGTAGTCGTATAGTCTAGTATAGTATAGTAGTGTATAGTGAGTGTATAGTAGTGTATCGTAGTGTATAGTCGAGTATAGTCGTGTCTGTAAAGTATAGTCGAGTATAGGTATCGTAGCTGTATAGTATAGTAGTGTATCGTATCGTATAGTCGTGTAATCGTATAGGTCTAGTATAGGTCGTGTATAGTAGTAGTCTAGTATATTAGTGTATGTAAGTGTATAGTATAGTAGCGTATAGTAGTGTATAGTAGTGTATTAGGTAGAGTTTAGTAGTGTAGTGTATAGTAGTGTATAGTCATAGTCGTGTATAGTATGTGTACTCGTAGAGTATAGTCGTGTAGTGTATAGTAAGTGTATAGTTATAGTAGTGGTATAGTAGGTATAGTCATAGGTAGTGTATAGTATAGCGTGTATAGTCGGTATCGTTATAGTCGTGTATTATTCCGTGTCAATGTATCGTCTTGTCATCGTCGGTGGTATCGGTTGTAGTGTCATCGTAGTGATATAGTATCAGTAGTGTATGTAGTGTATATGTATCGTAGTGGTATGTAGTGTAATAGTCGGTTTACGTCGGTCTGCGTACTAGTAGAGTTCTCGTCGTGTCTCGTCAAGTAGTGTCTAGTAGTTGTCTACGTATCAGTTAGTTCTTCGTAGAGTATAGTTCAGTCTAGTATCGTCTCGTCTAGTCTAGTCTGTAAGTGTATAGTAGTGTCTAGTATGTGTCATCGTAGTGTCATAGTCAAGTAGGGTATAGTAGTGGTCTAGTCTGTGTATAGTAGTGTCTCGTCGTGAACTACGTCTAGTATCGTCTAGTCGTTTCTCGTCTTCGTAGAGTCATCGACGTGTACTTCGACGTGTCATTTCGTCATCGTCGTTTCTGTATGTGTATCGTAAAGTTCGTGTATCAGTCTAGTCGTCTCTCGAAGTGCACTAGTATCGTTCGTGGTCTAGGTGCTTTTCTCGTCTCGTAGAGTCTCGTCGTGTCTCGTCTAGGTTCGTGTCTCGTCTGTCTCGAACTCGTCTTTTCAGTCTACTACGGTTTCTAGTCTTGACTCGTCTCGACGTTTCTCGTCTTGATCTAGTCAAGTCGACGTATAGTCAATCGTCGTGTCTTTCGTTTCTATATCGAGAGACATGACGTGTCTAGTCACGTTGTGCTCGGTATTGTCTCGTCTAGTCATGTGTCTATTATCGACGATTTCATAGTAGTGTAATCTTCTCGTCTTTTACTCTATCGATACAAGACACTTCGTTATCTGTCTTTGTCTTCTTATCGTCGCTTGACTCGTCTAGATCAAGTCACTTGATGAAACGTCGAGTCAACGTCTAGTCGTATGTTCTCTTCTGAGTACTCGTCTCTTACTGATTCTCGTCGATTCACAGACACTACGTTACTCTACTTGTCTAGACTATTACCTCGTCCTAGTATTTCACGTCGTGAATATACATGTCGTTACAAGTCTAGACTCTTCTCGCACTTGTACTCGACGGTTTCTCTTACTCGACAGTGTCTCGACGATTCTATTCACTACGATACTCAGTCTTGTCTCGGACACGTCGTTATCCACTTATTTTCTATCTTCACGTCGTGTCTAGTCATTTCTCGTACTAGAAGATTCGACTTTATCTTATTCAGACATCTTTATAGTTTCAAGTCTTTTAAAGTCTACTTCGTTTCTCGACGAGACTCTTCACTACTTTTCACTTACTTTTCACGTCTCTTCGAGATCTCTTCTATACAAGACGTTTCTCTTCTATTAGTCTTCATAGTAGTTTAATCGACTCTTCGTGTTCATCGTCGGTCATCGACATTTCTGTCTCGTAGTGTCTCTTATATTCGAGACTCTTCTCTTCTCTTAATACTTTTCTCTTCTATACACTACCACTACGATACTTTCGTTACAAGTCTCTTCTTGTCTAGTCTATCGTCAGTTTCCTCGTCGTGACTCTGTCACGTAGTTACACGTCGTGGTCTCGTCTGTCATTGACTCTATCTCTAATTTACACGTCTTATCTATTCACGATCTTTAATATTCACTTCGTTACTCTTTCATACACGACACTTCAAGTCACGTGTTACTCGAATACGACCGTGTCTGTCCATCGTATTTACTACGTCATGTTTTTCACGTGGGACGTTTCTTTATATTAGTTTCAAGTCTATTACACGACTCTACTAGTCTCTATATTACATATCTATCTTCTTTGTCTTTCGCATACTTTAATAGTAGTTTCACGTCTTGTAACTATATATACGTTTACTCTTCGTGACACTACTCGACTATTCTACATGACTTTTCTACGTCATACGACGATTCATCTGCTATACACTACACTTTATACACACTATTCACTACACTTTCTATTCTCATCGTTAATTCTTCTCGAGATACTTTTCTTTACTTACAAGATCTTTTCTCGTCGTTTCACTACACTTCGTTAAAGCTTCTATTCACTTTCTTCTTCTTTTACTCGATATTGTTCACTTCTATCTACTATTCACGTCTAGCACAATTTCACTACTATACTCGTCGTTACACGTCTGCTTCTTTAACCCTACTAGACACTTCACGGACTATACTTTCTTCTAGTCTCGCTCACTTCTATACACTTATTAGTCACTTCTCTACTTGTCATCGTACGTTTTCTCAGTCCTTATTTACATAGTCGGTGTCTCGACTCGTTCTTGACTTTCGTTACTAGTCTCGTCTTTAATCGTCGTCGTTCTTTTCACTGACGTGTCTCCGGTCTCTTCGTTACCTCTACACTCGTATTTTACTAGACTTTTACTCTACTATTCAAGACTCTCACGTGACACGACTTTACAAGACACTGTATAGTCTCTACGTGTACTTACTAGTCGTACTCGTCTTTTTCGTGTCACGTCGGAGACTCTTCTATACTATACACTACTATTCACTTACTATTACTATACACTACACTACTATACACTACTATTATACACTCTATACTCTACAATACTATAACTACACTACACTACACTACTATCACTACCTACATCACTACACTACTATACATACCACTACTACCTACACTACTTTTCACTACTGACTAACACTACACTACATACCACTACACTACTATACATACACTACATACACTACACTCTACACTACACTACTTACACTACACTACTCTACATACATATTACCTTCACTACTCTACACTACATACCTTATACCTACTATACACTATTAATACCTACACACTTCTACACTACACTACACTACCCTACATCTATACACTACATTATACACTAATTACTATACACTCACACTCTATACACTCTCTACATACATACTCTACACTACCACTTACACTACATACATACACTACACTCTTACAAATATACTCTCACTACTCTATACACATTACCTACACTACATACTCTACACTTACACTTCTACACTACATCTATAAACTACACTACTATACTACACTCACTACTATACACTACATACACTACATACTTACATACACTACTATACCTACCATACACTAACTACCTACATACATATATACACTACACTACTATACACTACTTCACTACTATACCACTACACTACTATACACACAAAAATACAATACTATACACTACATACTATACCCCTACCTACTATACACTTTACTTTACACTACATCTATTCATCTATACACATACACTACTTATTCACTACACTACTTTATACACTACCTACTATACAC
The DNA here is from genome assembly GCA_030674185.1 of Monoplex corrugatus. NCBI lineage: Eukaryota > Metazoa > Mollusca > Gastropoda > Littorinimorpha > Ranellidae > Monoplex > Monoplex corrugatus. The sequence goes on along the minus strand of JAPXFY010000015.1, from coordinate 50,325,416 downwards.
TACACTAATTACACTACTTTACACTACACTACACTACCACTACTATACTACTACACTTCTATTCACTTCATACATCTACACTACATACCTACCTACACTATTTTCATCTACACTACTTTACACTACTATACTCTACTATACTCTACATCTACACTTCACAACTATTCTCTCTCTAAAACTTTTTACTTATACACTACACACACTACATACACTACATTTAAATTTCACTACCACTAACATACACTACATACACTACACTACATACACTACACTTCTACTCATACATCTACATTCTTTACACTACATTTATACACTACCTACTTTCAAACAATACTATTCCACTATACACTACTACTACTTACACTTCTTTTCTACATACTTACACTACACTACTTACACTACACTACACTACACTACACTACCTACATACACTACTTTTACACTACTATACACTTTCATACATCTACTATTCCTACTATTCTTACTATACACTACACAACTATACACTTCACTATAACACTACTAACACTAACACTACTATACAAACTATACACTTCACTACTATTCACTACTTTACTACTACACTACTATACATACTATTAATTTCTCTTATTTCCTACTATACACTACACTTCTCTATATAATACTATTTCTAACTACTTACACTACTATACACACACTACTATACAATTTACTATACACTACATACTATACACTCATACTATCATACTATACACTACACTACTAACACTACTATACACTACACTACATATTACACTAAACTCTCTCTTTTCCTCCCCTCCGGGGTTGTTGTTGAGAAGATTAGTGTTATGTAGTGTAGTGTTAGTAGTGTTTTGTTGTGTTGGGTATTGTGGGGAGAGTTGTGTTAGGTGTATAGTAGTGTTGTTTTTGTAGTGTATTAGTAGTGTAGTGTATAGTAGTGTTTTGTGTGTATATGTGTGTATAGTAGGTTGTGTAGTTTTATGTAGTGTAGTTAGTTGTTTAGTATAGTAGTGTTGTTTTTAGGTAGTGTTGTATGTGTGTATAGTTGTGTAGTTTTTATAGTATTTTATAGTAGTGTAGAGTTTAGTAGTGTATAGTAGTGTAGTGTATAGTGTTAGTAGTGTAGTGTATAGTAGTGTAGTGTATAGTAGTGTTATAGTAGTGTAGTGTTAGTAGGTGTTAGTAGTGTTAGTAGTGATAAGTGTATGTGTGTAGTGTAGTGTAGTAGTGTAGTGTATGTAGTGGTAGTGTAGTGTAGTGTTGTAGTGTATAGTAGTGTAGTGTATAGTAGTGTAGTAGTGTAGTGTAGTGTAGTAGTAGTGTGTATGTAGTGTAGTGTAGTGTATAGTTAGTGTAGTGTATAGTAGTGTGTAGTGTAGTGTATAGTATGTAGTGTATAGTAGTGTAGTGTATAGTAGTGTAGTGTATAGTAGTGTAGTGTTAGTAGTGTAGTGTATAGTATGTAGTGTATATGAGTGTAGTAGTAGTGTAGTGTATAGTAGTGTAGTGTAGTGTAGTTGTATAGTAGTGTGTAGTAGTATGTAGTGTATAGTAGTGTTGTGTAGTATGTAGTGTATGTATAGTAGTTATGTAGTGTGTAGTGTAGTGTATGTATGTATGTGGTTAGTAGTAGTGTAGTAGTAGTGTTAGTGTAGTAGTGTTAGTAGTGTATAGTAGTGTTAGTAGTGTAGTGTAGTAGTAGTTGTAGTGTATGTAGTGTAAGTGTTATGAGGTATAGTAGGTATGGTAATAGTGTATAGTAGTGTGTTTAGATGTAGTGTATGTAGGTAGTGTGTGTTAGTGGTGTTGTATGGTAGTGAGTGATAGTAGTGTATAGTAGTGTATGTAGTGTAGGTATGTTGTGTAGTGATGAGTGTATAGTAGTGTAGTGTTTGTAGTGTATGTAGGTAGAGTGTAGTGTTGTAGTGTATGTAGTGTAGTGTATGTAGTGTTAGTGTATGTAGTGTGTGTTTGTATGTTGTGTGTAGTGTATGTAGTGTAGTGTATAGTAGTTGTGTATGTAGTGTTTGTGAGTGTGTTAGTAGTGTATGTAGTGTATTGTGTATGTGTGTATATAGTGTATGTGTGTAGTGTATAGTAGTGTAAGTAGTGTATGTGTTGTAGTGTATAGTAGTGTATGTATGTAGTGTTGTGGTAGTAGTTGTGTGTAGTGTGAGTGTGTAGTGTTTAGTAGGTAGTAGTAGTGTGTGTTTAGTGTGTAGTGTAGTGTATAGTAGTGTAGGTGTATAGTAGTGTATGTAGTGTAGTGTGTATGTAGTGTATTGTATGTAGTGTTAGTGTATGTAGTGTAGTGTGTTGTAGTGTATAGTTGATGTAGTGTAGTGTAAGTTGTGTGTGGTAGTGAGTGTAGTGTTATAGTGTGTTAGTGTTGTAGTGTAGTGTAGTAGTGTGTGTTGTGTAGTGTATAGTAGTGTGTAGTGTGTTATGTAGTGTGGTAGTGTAGTGTTATAGTAGTGTAGTTGTAGTGTATTGTAGTGTAGTTGTAGTGTAGTGTTAGTGTAGTAGTGTAAGTGTGTAGTGTATTAGTAGTGTTGTGTGTATAGTAGTGTAGTATTGTGTTAGTGTAGTAGTGTTGTGTATAGTGTGTGTTTAGTAGTGTATAGGTGTAGTGTGTAGGTGTATTGTATGTAGGTAGTGTAGTAGTGTAGTGTAGTGTAGTGTGTTATAGTAGTGTATGTAGTGTATAGTAGTGTAGTGGTATAGTGTGTAGTGTATTGTGTATGTTGTGTAGTGTATGTAGTGTAGTGTATGTGTGTAGTGTGATGTAGTGTGTGTAGTTTGTGTTAGTGTAGTGTATGTGGTGTAGTGTAGTGTAGTGTGTAGTGTAGTAGTAGTAGTGTAGTGTAGTGTAGAGTGTAGTTAGTGTATGAGTTAGTGTATAGTAGTGTATGTGTGTAGTGTATGAGTGTAGTGTAGTGTATAGTTGTTAGTAGTGTAGTGTATGTAGTGTATGGAGTAGTGTAGGTATGTAGGTGGTTGTAGTGTAGTGTTATAGTTAGTGTATGTGTAGTGAGTGTAGTAGTAGTGTATGTAGTGTATGTAGTGTTAGTGTGTATAGGAGTGTAGTGTATGTGTAGTGTATAGTAGTGTAGTGTTGTGTATGTAGTGTAGTGTATAGGTGTATGTAGTGTAGTGTAGTGTTGTAGGTAGTGTATAGTAGTGTTAGTAGTAGTAGTGTATAGTAGTAGTGTGTAGTGTGTAGTAGTTGTAGTGATAGTTAGTGTAGTATGTGTAGTGTATGTGTGTAGTAGGTGTATAGTGTAGTGTAGTAGTATAGTAGTTAGTGTTAGTTAGTGTTAGTAGTAGTGTTAGTTTGTAGTGTTATAGTGTAGTAGTTGTATGTAGTGTATGTAGTGTGTTAGTGTAGTGTAGTGTGTAGTGTATAGTATGTGTGTTAGTAGTGTATTGATGTATGTAGTGTAGTATGTAGTAGTTAGTGTGTAGTGTAGTGTAGTTAGTAGTGTATGTGTGTATGAGTATGTAGTGTATAGTAGGTATGTAGTGTATGTAGGTAGTGTAGTGTATAGTGTAGTAGTAGTAGTATGGTAGTGTAGTGTAGTAGTGTAGTGTATAGTAGTGTAGTGTATGTAGTAGTGTAGTGAGTATGTAGTAGTGTATAGTAGTGTGTATGTATAGTAGTGTAGTAGTGTAGTGTATAGTAGTGTAGTGAGTGTAGTAGTAGTGTAGGTAGTAGTATGTAGTGAGTGTAGTAGTGTAGTGTAGTGTAGTGTAAGTAGGTATGTAGTGTATGGTAGTGTAGTGTAGTGTAGTGTAGTGTATTAGTAGTGTAGTGTATGTTAGTATGTATGTAGTGTAGTGTATGTAGTAGTGTAGTAGTGTAGTGTATAGTTAGTGTAGTGTATGTAGTGTAGTGTTAGTAGTGTATTAGTAGTGTATAGTGTAGTGTATAGTAGTTAGTAGTAGTGTAGTGTATGTGTAGTGTATGTAGTGTGTAGTGTATAGTATGTAGTGTATAGTAGTGTAAGTTAGTTAGTGTATGTAGTGTATAGTAGTGTATAGTAGTGTAGTAGTAGTAGTATAGTATAGTATAGTATAGTAGTGTATAGTAGTGTATAGTGTAGTAGTTGTTTGTAGTTAGTGTATGTAGTTGTATGTTAGTATGTAGTAAGTGTAGTAGGTGTATAGGTAGTGTTAGTAGTAGTGGGAGTGTATGAGTAGTGTATTAGTGTATAGTAGTGTGTATTGTAGTGTATAGTTAGTAGTATGTAGTTAGTAGTAGTAGTGTAGTAGGTAGTGTATAGTGTATGTATGTTAGTGTGTATAGTAGTGTATGTAGTGATAGTAGTGTATAGTTGTATGTATGTAGTGTATAGTAGTGTAGTGTATATGTAGTGTAGTGTATGTAGTGTTAGTAGTTAGTGTATAGTAGTGTATAGTAGTGTTTGTGTATAGTAGTGTATGTAGTGTATGTAGTAGTAGTGTATAGTAGTGTATGTATGTAGTGTATGTGTATAGTAGTGTTAGTAGTGTAGTGTAGTAGTTAGTAGTATAGTAGTGTATAGTAGTGTATAGTAGTGTAGTGTAGTAGTAGTGTAGTGTATAGTAGTGTATAGTAGTGTATGTAGTGTATTAGTAGTGTATAGTAGTGTAGTTGTAGTGTAGTGTATAGTAGTGTATAGTAGTGTATGTAGTGTATAGGTAGTGTAGTTAGTAGTGTATGTAGTGTATAGTAGTGTGTTAGTAGTGTATAGTAGTGTAAGTAGTGTATGTAGTGTAGTGTATATGTAGTGTACACTATATACACTACACTACACTACTAACAAAATATACACTACTATACATACTAAACACTCACTACTATACACACTATCTATACACTACTATCACTACACTATATCCCCTACTATACACTACACTACACTCCCTTATATACATACATATTTACATAAAACTACACATCGCATCGCATCGCTGGGAATGCATGCATCGATCGCTCGCACGCTGGGCATCGCATGCATCGCATCGCATCGCATGCATCGCATCGCGTCGGGGACTGAGGGCCCAAAACCCCATGCGTCAGGGCACATGATGGCCAACCCCAGCGTCAGGGCAATGGGGCCCAACGCCTGCTAGGGCCATGATGTATGTGATGATGATGATATATCTCATTGTTCGTTCGATTACTTGTTTTCGAATCAGATTATGTCATGTTTATTCAAACCCTTCATGTTGATCCCATCGTATTTTTACTGTCAAATTGTCAAAAGTACCCTTCATTTTGGCATCTACTGATTGCATTAGTTGCATTTATTGCATTGTATTGTATCATATCGGATGTATTGGTTGCATTCAATGTTTTATTGTGTTGTGTTGTGTTGTGTTGTGTTGTGTTGTGTTGTGCTGCGTTAATTTCATTGCGCATTGCATTGCTGATATTGTATTGTATTGTGTTGTATTGTATTGCATTGCACTGCATTGCTTGCTTTTTGTTATATTTTTTGATTGTGTTGCAGTGCATCGCGTGTGTTTACTGTGTTGTGTTGTAGGTATGGTATTTTATGTATCTTATCGTATAATATTTACTGTTGTATTAGAATTGTATCGGTCGCATGTTTGTATTGTATGTACTGCATTGTATTGTGTGCACTGTATGTATTTTATTTATTGTTTGTATCGTATTGTATGTATCGTAAATTGTATGTATTGTATCGTATTGTATTGTATTGTTTTCGATTGATCGTATTGTATTGTATTGTATTGTTTTGTATTTTATGTATGTTCGTATCGTTCGTATCGTATCGTATCTATTGTATTGTTTTGTATTGTATTGTGTTGTATTGTGTTGGTGTGTTGGTTTTTC
>JAPXFY010000015.1:50306449-50319471 GCA_030674185.1 Monoplex corrugatus | reverse complement strand
CTGTACTCGTGTGTCTTAGTTAAGTGTGTATTTTGTAGTTATTTAGTAATTTTTGTTGTATGTATGTTTTGTATAGTTGTATGTATAGTGTTGATTTTGGGGAGGTTAGTATGTCGTGTAAGTATGTAAATGGTTAGTATAGTTGGTAAGTTTTAGTGTATAGTTCGAGCTGTATAGTTAGTTTGTCTTGGGAGGTTGTTGTAGTGTATGTATCGTGTTGTATAGAAATTTAGTCTAGTTGGGGATGTGGTTAGGTTGTATAGTATGTATGTGGTTGTAGTGTCCTAGGTTGAGGGTAAATAGGTTAATTGGTATGAGGTTAGTAGGTAAGTCTGTTGTATGGCGTTGCGTTGAATTGTACTTGGTCTAGTTGTTTGTAGTGTTCGTTGTTAGAGTAGTTTTGTCGTGTATGTAGATGTAAGTCAGTGTGTATGTTTTGTCTAATCGTATGTAGGTATCAGTGTTTGACTCGTAGTGAATAGGGTTGTTGTTAGTAGTGTATAGTGTGTATGAAATAAGTGTATAGTATGAAAAGGGTCTTTTGGGGCTAGGGTTATTGTTTTTGTGGGTCTATCTTCGTCTTATAGGGGTTTTTAGGTATGTATGTGTGTATGTGTTAGTATCAGTTGTATGCATTTTAGTTGTCAGTATGCTTTCCCGTCTGTTAGTCAGGGGCTATGTTCGTAATGTAGGGAAGGGTTAGTTATGTTTGTGGTTTTGTCTGTCTTGTCTAGTTAAGTTGTTCCTCGTTTTCGTTTGTAGGTTTGATCTAGTTGTAAAGGGATTTTAGTGGGGGTATGTGTGTTGTGTGTAGTGTCTTAAAATTGATTTTCTGAGTGTATAGTTGTGTGTTAGTTTATGTCTGTATCGTATAGTAGATGTATAGTATGAGTCTGTTTAACGTTAGTGTGCTAAGTCATAGGGATCGTTATGTAAAGGGGTGTGTAAAGTATAGTAGTTGTACTGTGCATTTTTAGTGTAGGTTGTGGTTCTCGGTTTTAGGTAAGTCTCGTATGTTTGGTATCGTATAGTATTAGTGGGTGTATGTATCGTCCAAGAAGTTAGTGGCTGTTAGTTTAAAATAATTTGTTTGGTTTGGTGTCTGTATAGTGGGGATCGTTAGTGTTGTAAATCGTCTCGGTCGTGGCTTTGTCTGTTGGGTTTGTCGAGTTGTAAGTTGAGTTCTAGGGCTAGTTTGTTGTTTATGTTGTGGGTATGTTGGTGTTATTGTAGGTTGTTAGTCTAGGGTTTCAGTAAGGGATAGGTTTTGTGTAAAGTTTTCGTTTAAATCAGTTTTAAAGTATAGTATGTTAGTGGTATGTTAGGTTTAGTTTGGGGGAAGTATAGTCTTTGTTGTTGTAGGTAGTTGAATGTATATTGTTTTTCTTTGTCGTGTTAGTAAGTAGTGTTTTTTAGGTTATAGTGTGTTGGGTTGTAGCTGTAAGTTTCGTTGTATAGTTGGTGATCTAGTTTTTGTGTGTTTTCGGGTTCTAGAGTTTAGTAGTGTTTTGTTGATTTTGTGTTAGTTCGTGTTGTGTTGTCTGTATGTAGTGATAGTATGTCTGTAAGTGTGTATGTAGGGGGTATCCCCAGTTGTATGTCTGTATAGTCTTTTGTTGTTAGGTAGTGTTATGTATCGTAAGGGATAGATGTTTGGTCCGATGTCAGGTTGTTTGGTTGTTCGTGGTGGTACGTAGGGTATGTTGTCGTTCGTGTGTTGTAATTAGGTTAGGGAAGGGTTGTATTTGTTGGGAGAGTATAAGATGCTGTTTAATTGTGGATTGATGTCCTTGCTTTAGTGGTTGTTAGTTGTAAGTATAGTGTCTGTTAAGAGACAGGTCTGAAGAAATATTAGGGTTGTTCCCAACCGAAATATCATTTTATGTCCGGGTTAGTCTAGTTTTGGGTATAGTTAGTAGTGGTTAGTTGTCTTCGTGTTTCGTCTGGGGTAGGGGTTAGTATGTTGTTTTGTGGTATTTAGGGATAGTATGGGCTGTTTGTGTATGTCGTGGGTTTTTGGGGGATGTGGTATGTATGGGGGTATGTGTGCTGTATGGTTATGGGAGTGTTATTTGTTGTAATGTTTTTGTATAGTGTGTAAAAGGGATAGTGGAAAAAGTAGTGTTAGTACTAGTGTATTTGTTGTGGTTTTGCTGTTGTATGTTGTGTCTCGTAAGTCGTGTTGTGTGTATGTTCGGTGTTGTTAGTAGGGGGTTAGTTGTATGGGATGTATGTGGTTTTTAGGGTCTGTATGTTAGTTGTTAGATGTTGTTAGTTCCGGTTGTTGTATAGTAATTGTTAGTTCGTCCCGTTAGTACGAAAATCGGGGAAGTATGTCGGTTCCCAGAGTATAGTTGGTTTCTATGGTATCGTATCGTTCTAGTATTGTGTTAAATTTTGGGATAGTTGTGGGTATGTACTGTCTAGTTTTAGTTATCGTGGTGTGGTTTAGTTAGTTGTTAGTCTGATGTATGTTAGTAGTGTATGTAAGTCTTTCGTATTTGTAGGTATAGTTCGTAGTGTCTAGGTCTCGTGTTATGTTCTTTTGGTTTTGTGTTGTATGTAGTGGATAGTGGTTGTCTTAGTATAGTAGGGGTTTTAGTTAGTAGTGTTAGTATAGTAGGTTTTGGGTTGTTGTTGATTTTTTGTAGTGTTAGGTAGGGTTTTCGTGGTCTGTATGTTCGTTGTATCGTGTGTAAGTATAGTAGGTTGTTTGGGTTTTGGGATGTTGTTGGTCTGTTATGTATGTAAGTTTTAGGGGTTTGTATAGTAGTGTTAGTTTGGTTAGTATAGTATGTTATAGTGATCGGGAAAGGGTTGTTGGTATGTAGTGTAAGTGTGGGTTTTTAGGATAGGATTTTGTATAGTTGGTATGATGTAGGGGATAGTATGTTAGTATGTCTAGTGTGTAAGTTGTGTGTTGTTTGTTAGTATGTATTTAAGTGTGTATCTGTATAGTTCGTTAAAGTAAAAGTGTGTTTCTGTTAAGTTAGTGTACTACGTATGATTAAAGTATAGTAGTGGTGTAGGTTTCGTAGTGTATGATAGTATTTGGGGTTGGATGTTGTTTGTTCTTAGTAGTGCTCGTGTTTCTGTTGTATAGTGTGGGTTTTGGTTAGTAGTAATGGTAAGTGTATGTATGATAGTGTATAGTAGTGGGATAGTAGGTATGGTTAGTATAGTGTTCGTATGTAGTGTTTGTATGTATAGTATTTACGTGTTTTTTAATAGTATAGGGGGACGTCATTTTTGGTAGTTAGTATAGTTCGTTATAGTAGGAAAATATAGAATAGTATAAAATCTGTTTTCGTGGGTTGTTGTTGTTTGTAGTGTCTAGTAAAGTTGTATGTTTGTGGATGTATGTAGTGTATAGGGTTTTTCGTAGGTTGTTAGGGTGTATGTAGTGTCTCGGTTTGTTTTGGTTCGTTTTTTGTATAGTAATGTATAGTCTCGTAGTTATGTATGCCCGTATGTAATAGGGTTGTTGTATGTCTGTTTATTAGTTGTTCGTTGTATTTTGTATAGTTGTATTGTTGTAGGGGATAGTATGTAGTGTATAGTCAGTATGTAAGGTAGTGTTTATGTATAGTAGGTATAGTAGGTTGTTTTGTATGACCCTGGTAAAATAGGGATGATAGTATGGGAATGTAGTGTATGGTTGTAAGTATGTCTGATTTAAATTGGGTTTTTGGGGGTCGTATAGTCTGTCTAGTTAGTTTTTAGTTTTTGGGCGTTATAGTGGTTTTTGTATGTTAGTATGTAGTGTTAGGGGTGTCTGTATGAAGGGGAGGTTCTAGTTGGGGATAGTATGAAAAGTGTGGGATGTTGTATAGTTGTATAGTATGGGAATAGTTTATGTTAGTAGTGTCTAGATAGTAATAGATGTAGGGAAGTGGTTTAAATTAGAGTGTTGTAAGTAGGTAGGAGGTTTGTTAAGGGGATCGTATAGTAGTTAAGTATAGTAGTGTTAGTATGTGTGTTTGGTATAAGTGTCAAGTATTTGGGCTTTTTGTGGGGGTCGTTAGTATGTATCGTTTTAGGGTCCCGTATGTTAGTAAGTTTGTGTTGGACATTGGGTCTGTATGATGTGGTCGTGTACGTAGTGTATGTTAGAGTGTTTGACTTGATCTGTTAGTATGGATGTATTGTATAGGGGGATAGTATGTTGAGTGGTTAAAAATAGTTATTGTTGTTAGTGTTAGTATGTTAAATAGAGGTAAGTATGTATAGTTTTGTATGTATAGTAGGGATAGTGTGTTTAAAGGGATGTAGTTAATGGTTCTGGGTATGTATAGTCGGGATTAGGTATAGGTCGTGGTAAGTATGTTGGATATAGTTGTATAGTATAGTATGCGGTATAGTTGTAGACTTGGTTGGGAAAAAGGGTATTTAGTGTTGTCTGTATGTGTTTGTTGGGGGTTGGTTAGTAACGTATAGGTGTCTAGGTTTGTTGTATGTAAGTAGTTTTGTCGAGTTTGTAAGTACGGGGGGGGGGGTTGTATAGTAAATATGTCTATATGTATGATAGTCGTTTATATTTTTCGCCTATAGGGTTGGTTTAAGTATGTCTGCTGTAGTGATAGTATGTATTATGTAAGTTGTATGTTGTATGTTCGTTTGAGGCAGTAGTTGTCGTGGATCGTAATTAGTGTGAAAGTTGGGCTTTAGTTGAAAGTTGTATGTACGTTGTTTTGTTAAGTTGTAGGTATAGTCTGTTAGTATGTCGGGATGTAGTGTAATTGTTTTGGTTGTTGTGTGTATGTATAGGGGCCGGTTTGTGTTCGTCGTGTATAGTAAAAGGTTAATAGTAGTGTATAGGATAGTATGATCTCGTGTGTTGTAGTAGACGTATAGGGTAGTGTATAGGTATAGGTATAGTATAGCTATAGTAGTGTATAGTGATAGGTAAAGTATAGTAGTGTATAGTATAGTAGTGTATAGTTATAGATAGTGTCACTATATAGTTTGAGATCGTCGTGCTCGAATAGTAGTGTATCGTGTGGTATAGTTCTGTCGTGTCTAGTAGTGTATCGTAGTGTCTGTAGTGTCTAGTATCGTATAGTAGTGCTATCGTAGTGTAATAGTCAAGTCAGTAGTGTCTAGGTATAGTTCTCGTATCGGTCTAGTCGTGTGCTAGTATAGTAATCAGTAGTGTCTAGAAGTGTATAGCTAGAGAGTGTCTGTCATGTCGTGATAGTAGTGTTGTCATAGTATAGTAGAGGAATCAGTGCTGTGTGTATACGTCTAGACGTGTATTCGTATGTCGTGTTATAGGTCATAGAGTGTCTCGTCCTCGTGTGTATAGTAATGTACGTGTCTAGTCTCGTTTGTATATTCCTCGTCGTGACTAGTATAGTCGTGTCTGTCTCGTTCGTCGAAATGCTCGTGTAGTGTATCGTCGTGTTAGTCTATGTGAGTATTCGTAGGGTCTGTCTGGATAGTAGGTCTCGGTACCTCGTACGTCGTTTATAGTAGTGTCTAGTAGTGTATAGGACGTGAAATCGAAGTTTGTACTAGTAGTGTCCACGTGTGTCAAAGTCGTGTATAAGTAGTGTATAGTATAGTATAGTCTCGTAGTGTCTAGACTATTCTAGGACAGTAGACTGAACTGTAGTGTCTCGTAGTGTATCGTAGTCGACTAGTAGTGTCTAGTAGTTGTCATAGTATGTCGTGATATAGTCTGTCTCAGTATACGTACTCGTCTAGAGACTGCGCGTAGTATCGTCTGTGTATCAGTCGTGTCTAGTCGGTGTAAAGTCGTGTATAGGTACGTGGGTCCGTCGTGTAGGTGTAGAGTCTCGTCGTGTATGTATGTAGTGTCTGACGTGTCTGTCGTGTCTCGTATGCGTTCGAGAATACGTATCGAAGAGTCCATACGTCTCGGTATAGTAGGTATAAGTAGTGTCTGTCACGCGTTTACAGGACTTTGAGTGGACAAGAAAGAACGTTTATCGTCTACTACACAGTATCAGTCGTCGTATTCTTCAGTCACGTCTATAAATATATCTTCAGTACATCGGTCAGTCTCGTACTCATGATCTTCTACGGCTATTCATTATCGTCACGTATCATACGGTCTCGGAAGTGAATCGACTAGTCTAGTTCTCGGAATTTTACTCTAATCTGTACTATCGTAGTTAACAAGTCCACGATCACGATCTTGTCAGAAGATTCCTTCGTACACGACATTTACACTTTTAGGAACTACTATACTCTTAATACTTTTTACACTACTATACACTACACTACTATACACTACTATACATAACCTATATCACTACTTTTCACTACACTACTATACACTACTTACACTACACTCACTACCTCTATACACTTACATAATCCTATAATACATTATTTACAACAAAACCCCAAAATACCCACCTCAACCTAACCTAAAAACATACCCCACAATAAACAACATACATACACTATTAACTCATAATCCCCTTCTCCTCCCAAACTACACCACAACACTCCCTACAAACCAACCCCCAAACCCCCCCCTACCCACCAACTAACCACACTTTTTCCCCTACCTCATCCAAACCCAACCCCCCCAACCACCTCCCACCAATCACCCTACATCCTACAATACCAACCCTAAAATCCCCACCCCACAACCACAACCCACCCACACACACCACCTCACCACAACCACACTCATCCCCAACACCTACAAATCACTACTCCTCCACACCACCAAAACACTCCCATAAATCTCACATCACCTACAATACAAAAACTCATAAAACAAACCCACAACAACACCCCTCAACACCAAACATTCCAACCTCACCAACCTACTTAATAACCAACCACAAATTTCCCCAATAACCCTAACAACAAAAACATCCACTACACCAACATCCCACTCTACCCCCCCTCCCTACCCTAATCCACAATACCCCCCAACAAAACCCCCAACATAAACAACTCACCACACAAACCCAACAACACAACATCCAATAAAAATACTAATTTTAAAACTACACAACATACCCTACTATTTCACTACACTACTATACACTACTATAATACACTACTATACACTACTATACACACATACTATACCCCCTACTATACAAATTATTTCACTAACAACTATTTCACTAAATACACTTTCACTATTACACTATATACACTACACTCTATTTTCACTACACTACTATAACTACATATTTCACTACACTACTATACATTTCATTCTATACACTAACTACTATCACTACCTACTAACACACATACACTTACACTACTATACAACTAACCCCTATATAACTACTAACACAATCATACACTACATACATACTATCAACAACTATACACTACACACTTTCACTACTATAACTTTTTATACACTACCTACACTACACTACCTTTTTATACACTACTAACATCACTACACTACACACAAAACATACAATCCCCTACTAAAACACTACATACACTTCACTACATACACACTACTTTACTAATACCCCTACTATACACTACATTTTAATACCTACTACATACTATATACACTATATACACTACACCCTATACCCCTATAATACCCCTACTATCCCCTACATATATCCCACTACTATACACTACATACATACACTACATACCCTACATACTATACATCCACACCTATACACTACAATAAACTACTATACACTTACACTACAACACTACTATTTCACTACTATAACTACACTACTATACACTACTTACACTACATACTATACATCTATACATAACTACTATACATACCTTATACACTACCTCCATACACTACACTACTAACACTACACTAACCCAATATCATAATAAAAAAAAAAAAATTATAAAAAAAAAATTAAACAAAAAATTAATTTTAATAAAAAAATCCCAACCCACCCAACCCCCCACCCCAACCCCCACAACCCCCAACACCCCAACCCCCACCCAACAACCCCACCACCAACCCCCCCCCCAACCACAACCCACCCCCACCACACAACCCCCCCACCCCCCCCCCCACCCACCCCCCCCCCCACCCACCCCACACCCCCACCCACCCCCACCCAACCACCACACCCCCCACCACCCCACCCCCAAAACCCCAACCCCCCAACAACCACCAACACCAACCACAAACCCCACCCAACCCACCCCAACCAACCACAACACCCCACCCCACCCACCACCCCCCAACAACCCAAAACCAACAACACCACAACACCCACCAACACCACACAACCACCACCCCCCCCCACCACCCCCACCACCACCCCCACCACCCCACCCCAAACCCCCACACACCACCCCCCAACCACCCACACCAACCCCCCCCCACCACCCACCACACCCCACACCCCCCACACCACCACCCCAACAACCACACCACAACCCACACCCCCACACCACCACCCCACCAACAACCCCACCACCCACACCAACACACCCAACCCCAACACCCCCCCACCACCACCCACACCCAACCCCCACCCCCCCCCACCAACACCACACCACACCCAACACCCCCCACCAACACCCCACCAAACCCCACCAACCCCACCACCCCCACCCCACCCCACCCCCCACCCAACCACCACCCACACACCCCACCCCACACAACCACACCACACCACCACCCAACCCCCACCACCACCCAAAACCACCCCACACCCACCCACCCACCCCAACACCCCACCACACCACCAAACCCCCCCCCAACCCAACCAACCCACACCACCCACACCACCCACCCCACCCAACCACACCCCCCAAACACACCACAACCACCCACACCAACACCCCACCCACAACAACCACCAACCACCCACACCCAACACACCCCAACACCACCACCCCACCCCCCCACCACACACCCCCCCCCACCCACCCCAACCCACCACCCCACCCCACCCCCACCCACACCCAACCACACAACCCCCACCCCACCACCACCACACCACACCAAACCACCCCCCACCCCACACCCACCACCCCACCCAACACCCAACCACACACCCCCACCAACACCCCCACCACCCACAAACCAACACCCCACACCCACACCACCCCACCCCCCAACACCAACCCACCCACACCACCCACCAACACACCACCCCACACCCAACAACCCCCAACCCCCACCCACACCCCCACCCACACACCACAACACACCCACACCCCCCACCACCAACACACCAAAACCAACCACCCCAAACCACCAACCCAACCACCCACCACCCCCCCCCCACACCCCACCACCCCCCCAACCCAACACACCACCCCCCACCCCCACACCACCACCAACCCCCCACCCAACCCCCCACACCCCACCCACAACCACCCCCCACCCAACCACAACCCCACACACCCACCCACCACACCCCCCACACCCACCAAACCCCCCCCCACCCCCCCCCCACACACCACCCACCCACCACCACCACACACCACACAACCTCACCCACCACCCCACCACCCACCCCAAAACACACCACCCCCCCCAACACCAAACCCACCCACACCACCACCACACCCACCTCCCACCCAACCACCACCCAACCCACCCCACACCCACCAACACACCCCCCCCCCCAACCCAACCCCACCCACCACCACACACCCACACACCCCAACCCCCACCCCAACACCCCACACCACACACACCAACCCACCCACCCCCCACACCACAACCCCCACCACCCACCAACCAACAACCACCCAAACCACCAACAACCCAACCAACCAAACAAACCACACCCACCAACCCCAACACACCACCACCAACACCACACACCAACCACACCACCCAACAACCCACCCACACAAACACCACAACCCCACCAACAACACCCCTACACCAACCCCCAACACACAACACCCCACCCACCACACACACACCCACCACACAAACACCCCACCAACACACCACCAACCACACCACCCACCCACAACCACCCACCCCACACCAACCCACAACCACAACCACCCAAACCACACCACCCACCCCCAACCCCCCACCACCCACCCCACCCCACAACCCCACACCCAACACCCCCCACAACACCCCACACCCCCCAACCCAACCACCCCACCACACCACACCCACCCAACCCACCAAACCAACCCACACCCCCAAAACCACACCAACCACCCCCCCAACACCCCAACCACCAACACCCACCACCCACCCCAACCAACACCCACCCCACAACAACAAACACCACCCACACCCCACCAACACCCACAAATACACACACAACACAAACACCACAACACTACAACACACTAACAACACACACAACACAACACACACAAACACACACACAACACAACACAACACACTACAACACACACAACACACACAACACAACCAAAACACAACACCAACACACTACAACACACTACAACACACAACACAACACACTACAAAACACAACACAACACAACACAACACAACACACACAACACACTACAACACACTACAACACAAAACACACTACAACACACACTACACACACAACACAACACACTACAACACACTACACAACACACTACAAACACAACACAACACAACAAAACCAGGAACGCGTATTTAATACAACAAAACAAGACCAAGACGCAAATTTTCGACCAATTGGCCTTTGTCAAGAGTAAGATCACAAACAAACAGCAGATACAAAAAAATTAGGAGAGAAAGACTGAAACTTCCCTGCTGTTCGGTCCAGTATGAGAAAAAGGATTTTTTTTTTAGATCACTGCGTTGGATGGCCGTACAGTATTGGGACATCCTCCCAAGCAAATACAATACAATACAATGCAACACAATACAACACAATACAACACAATACAACCAGCACCACATACCTAGCTCTTGTCCATATCTGTAAGTCAGCTCGTCCTCCAGCACGGTCTCCACCAGACTTCCACCCGTGGAGAAGGCCTCTCTCAGCATCGCATCGTCTTCGCCAGAAAAGATCTGTTGGAAGTAATCGGCCATACCAAGATAGAAGGCCCCTTCGTTGTTGTTGAGGCCGATCATGAAGTCACGTGACGTGGCGCCTACGTCACTGAGGTAGGTGACGTCATTCAGCAGATCGGCTGGTTCGCGAGGGATGAAGTCCCCGTCAACGCTGGGAATCTGTGAGGTTCCGCAAGCGAACACGCACACACACACACACACGCGCGCGCGCACATACACACACACGCGCGCGCGCACATACACACACACGCGCGCGCGCGCGCGCACACACACACACACACATATACATATGTCACCACATCACACAACACACACACACACACACACACACACACACACACACAACACAACACACACACACACACACACACACACACACACACACACACACACACACACACACACACACAGCCATGTTATGTTGAAGAAGAAGAAGAAGAAGAAGAAGAAGAAGAAGAAGATGATGAAGAAGATGATGATGATGATGATGATGATGATGATGATGATGATGATGATGATGTTGATGATGATGATGGCGAGGAGGAGGATGATAAAAATAAGAAGAAGATTTAGTAGTAGTAGTAGTAGTAGTATTAGTAGTAGTAGCACTATTATTATTACCATTATCATTATTATCATCATCGTCATTATTATTATTATTATTATCATTATTATTATTATTATTATTATTATTATTATTATTATTATTATTATTATATTATTATTATCATTAATATTATTGTTATTACTGTTGTTATTATTATTATTATTGTTGTTATTATCATTATTATTAGTATTATTACTGTTATCATTGTTATCATCATGTGCCAAATCTTGACACACAAATCAAATCAAAGCGCACACTCTCATCATTCACCACAATTATTCACTCACAATAACAAACCTCGAGGTCCCAAAGCACGCGCATACCGGAATGGCACACAGAAGGGGAAATTACTGCTGAAGAAAAAAAAAATTATGTCTTCAACAAACTAGACTTGAACGAAAACAGAATGTGTGCTGGTCAAAGAGACAGGAGGAATTTATTCCAGCTGTTGGGCCAAGCACCACATAAATAAATAAATAAATAAATAAATAGATAAATAAATAAATAAATAGATAAATGACTAAATAAATAAATAAATGTATATGCAGATAAGTAAATAAACGAACGAATAAATAAATGAATGGTGAATACATGAAAATAAATAAATAAATAAATAAATGAATAAATGAATAAATGAATAAATAAATAAATAAATATATAAATAAATAAATAAATAAATAAATAAAATGAAAAAATGAGCGGCAAACGGCTGTGGGGCATCTGTAATGAGGAATATGTAATTAAGTAGCGATAGTTAGACGTAAAGATAGAAACTGGAAAAAGAACTTAATATAAAGTTAGATACACCCTCAACTAGTCGCCAGAGTACACGCACTATACACAGTCTTACGACATCTGTCAAGACTATGTGAGGGTTCTTTTCACCATCGCACGACATTGTGGTGTTACCACTATCAGAATGAGTATTTTGCCAGAGCACACGCTTTGAGCACAGACTTACAACATGTATCAAGATCACTTTGAGGTTCTTTTTTTTACATCGCACAACACTGTGGTGTTATTACCATTAGAAGTATTTCGCCAGAGCACATGCTTTGTACTCAGAATTATAACGTTAGTCAAGATTATTTTGAGGCCCTTTTCCCTTTCACACGACACTGTGGTGTTACCACCATTACAAGTATTTCGTCATATCACATGCATTATACGCAGGCTTATAACGTCTGTCAAGACGACTATGAAGACCGCTTAATTACATATGGAAGGCCATGATCGTCAACGTAATGCGGCAGGACACATGATGATGATGATGAGGAGGAGGAGGAGGAGGAGGAAGAGGAGGAGGAGGACTTTGAAGTCTTTTTCCCCGTCACACGACACTTGTACAGTTACCACCCTTAGAAGTATACGAGCATCGAAACATCTTCATGAGGTAACTGAAAACCTAAAACGGGTTTACGTTACAGGGACACTTACCCAGATGGTCAA
>JAPXFY010000015.1:50281449-50283949 GCA_030674185.1 Monoplex corrugatus | reverse complement strand
GAGGTAGGGGATCTGTGTGTGAGGGTGGAGGTGAGGGTGAGGGTGAACGTAGTATTAATGATAAGAGTATGCCTGGCAAGGGTGATAAATTAAAAAGTAATGTCGGTTCTGTTTCTTTTCTTCACTGGAATGTAGAAGGTCTTTTGTACAAACTGACAGATAAAGATTTTTTATCATATGTTTGCTCCTTTGATTTTGTTTGTCTGGTCGAAACATTTATGGAAAATGTAGACATAAGTGTGTTTCCTTCTCATGCAGTTTTTTGTAAACCAGCATTAAAGCTTTCAAAGCAAGGAAGGAGATCGGGTGGGGTGATATGTTTGATTAGAAAGGAGTTGGTTCCTTTTGTTTCTGAACTCACATGTGACCATGACAATATTCTTTGTTTTCTTCTTGATAAAACTCTTTTTGGTTTTGAAAAAGATGTTCTTTATATTTGTGTATATGTTCCTCCTGTCAATTCTCCATATTATTTAACAAATGAAGTTGAAAATGGAATTATATGTCTTGAAGATGCTGTGGCTGACAAAGTGCTGGCTGACGAAAATGTAAATATTATTCTGTGTGGAGATTTGAATGGCAGAACAGCAGATCTATGTCCAGTTACTGATGATGATTATGACATTGCTAGTTTTAGAAATGATCACGATGATGTAAATATTACAAGAAAATCAGAAGATTCAGTTCTGAATGCATTTGGAAAATTGATTTTGGATTTTTGTGGCGCTTTTCGATTGTTGATTATGAATGGTGTATGTAATGGTGACCCTTATGGTCGTTTCACATACATATCAGATAATGGAAATAGCGTCAATGACTATTTTTTAGTCTCAGAAGATCTTTTTTCTACTATTCAAGATTACTGTCTTTTTACTGTTTCAGAGCAGATTGAATCTGACCACCAACCTTTAGAATATTGTTTTGATGTAGATAGTAATGTCATAGGCAAAAAACACAATGAAACAAACAACAAACAAATGTTTATTGAGAAATTTGTTTGGAATGATGGGTATGCGCAACAATATTTTGACAACATGCTTTCTATAGAGACCAGAGAGAGAATCAGCTATGCTAAAAACCTGATAGACGAGGACATAAACAGTGCGTTACTTGCATTTGTTGATTGTGTACAGCAACAGGCTAACTGTATGAAAAAGAAAATCTATATGAATAAAAGACGCTCTGAAGAATGGTTTGATGTGGAATGCAAAACTGCTAAACGTAATGTCAGAAAGCTTCTCAGGGTGTTCTATAAGTCAAAAGATAAGAAGATAGATGGCTGTAGGTACTGTAAAGCTAGAAGAGAATACAAAAACTTATTACTAAGAAAGAAAAAAGAGTATAATAATGCCATGTTAGAAAAATTGAATTCGTCTGTCAATGATCAGAAACAATTCTGGCAAAACATGAATAAGATTTGTAGGAAAAGAGTGTATCAGTCTAATGATATTACAGTTGATGATTGGTTTAGCCATTTCAAAAGTGTACTTGAGAAACGTTCTATTGACAGCAATGATGACCCTTTACCAGAGCTAAATAATGATTCTGATAGTGCTGCTGATAATCTTACGAAGGAAGGTCAGCATTCCTTACGTGTGAATGGAGAAAGTGTTTCTGATGATTGTTTTTTGAACTCTCCTATCTCAAAGGAAGAAGTTTTGTTTTCAATAAGAAAACTAAAGAACGGTAAGTCGTCTGGACCAGATGGTATTATTGGTGAACTTTTAAAAAATGCTGGTGATGATGTAATTGATTTTTGGTTAAAATATTTCAATAAGCTGTTTGACACTGGACAATATCCTGACAATTGGAAAGAATCTATAATCATTCCACTTTTTAAAAAGGGAGGTGTAAATGATCCGAATAACTATAGAGGAATATCATTAACAGATATTAGTAGTAAGATGTATGGTTCTATAATTAATGCCAGACTACAAAAATGGATTAATATAAATAACATTACTGGTGAACATCAAGCTGGTTTTAAAGAAAAGTATTCAACAGTAGATCATATATTTACTTTGCTGGCAATGATTCAGAAACAGTTCTCATTGAATAGAAAATTGTATGTAGCATTTATAGATTTTGAAAAGGCCTTTGATACTGTTTCAAGGAATCTATTATGGCCTGTCTTACTGAAGAATGATATCCAGGGAAAAATATATAGATGTATTAAAAGTATGTATGATGTAGTGAAAGCCAGAGTAAGATGTGGTACAGAATTTACGGGACATATAGACTGTATTAAGGGGGTTAAACAAGGGGACGTTTGTAGTCCCATACTTTTTTCTCTATTTATCAATGAGCTTGCTTTGGAGGTAATCAATAACGGTAGACATGGGGCACACTTAAATGTTGATTTTGTTGAACTATTTATTTTGTTGTTTGCCGATGACATAATTTTGTTATCAGAAACTGTCATTGGGCTGCAGAACCAGTTGAATAACCTTTGTAAAGCTGCTTGTCGACTGCAACTTAAAGTTAACATGAATAAGAGTAA
>JAPXFY010000015.1:50266449-50273949 GCA_030674185.1 Monoplex corrugatus | reverse complement strand
TTTGTTTGTTCGTCTGTTTGTTTGTTTGTTTGTTTGTTTGATTGTTTGTTTGTTTGTTTGTTTGTTTGTTTGTTTGTTTGTTTGTTTTTTCTATGGTGAGACGGTCTGTTTGTGAGTCTGTGGTAACTCTGTCTGTTGGTCTTTCTGTCTGTGGTAACTCTGTCTGTTGGTCTTTCTGTCTGTGGTAACTCTGTCTGTTGGTCTTTCTGTCTGTGGTAACTCTGTCTGTTGGTCTTTCTGTCTGTGGTAACTCTGTCTGTTGGTCTTTCTGTCTGTGGTAACTCTGTCTGTTGGTCTTTCTGTCTGTGGTAACTCTGTCTGTTGGTCTTTCTGTCTGTGGTAACTCTGTCTGTTGGTCTTTCTGTCTGTGGTAACTCTGTCTGTTGGTCTTTCTGTCTGTGGTAACTCTGTCTGTTGGTCTTTCTGTCTGTGGTAACTCTGTCTGTTGGTCTTTCTGTCTGTGGTAACTCTGTCTGTTGGTCTTTCTGTCTGTGGTAACTCTGTCTGTTGGTCTTTCTGTCTGTGGTAACTCTGTCTGTTGGTCTTTCTGTCTGTGGTAACTCTGTCTGTTGGTCTTTCTGTCTGTGGTAACTCTGTCTGTTTGGTCTTTCTGTCTGTGGTAACTCTGTCTGTTGGTCTTTCTGTCTGTGGTAACTCTGTCTGTTGGTCTTTCTGTACACGGCAAGTCGGTCTGTTTGTGTGTCTGTGGTAACTCTGTCTGTTGGTCTTTCTGTACACGGCGAGTCGGTCTGTTTGTGAGTCTGTGGTAACTCTGTCTGTTGGTCTTTCTGTACACGGCAAGTCGGTCTGTTTGTGTGTCTGTGGTAACTCTGTCTGTTGGTCTTTCTGTACACGGCGAGTCGGTCTGTTTGTGAGTCTGTGGTAACTATGTCTGTTGGTCTTTCTGTACACGGCGAGTCGGTCTGTTTGTGAGTCTGTGGTAACTCTGTCTGTTGGTCTTTCTGTACACGGCGAGTCGGTCTGTTTGTGAGTCTGTGGTAACTCTGTCTGTTGGTCTTTCTGTACACGGTGAGTCGGTCTGTTTGTGTGTCTGTGGTGACTCTGTGTCTTTTGGTCTTTCTATCTATGGTTAGTTGGTTTGATTTGTGTGTCTATGAGAGCTCTGTGTCTTTTGGTCTTTCTGCCTGTGGTTAGTTGGTCTGTTTTGTGTGTCTGTGGTAACTGTGTAATAGTCTTTCTGGCTATTGTTAGTTGGTCTGTTTGTATGTCTGTGATAGCTCTGTGTCCTTTGATCTTGCTGTCCGTGGTTAGTTGGTTTGTTTGTGCGTCTCTGTGGTAGCTCTGTCTGTTAGTCTTTTTGTGAGTCAGTTTGTTTGTGTGTCTGTGGGGGTTCTGTTTTTTGTTTGTTATGTTTGTTGTTGTTTTTTTGGTCTTTCTGTCTTTGATGGTAAACTTTGTTTGTGTGTCTGTGGTAACTCTGTCCTTTGGTCTTTCTGTACACAGTGTGTGTGTGCGTGCGTGCGTGCGTGTGTGTGCGTGCATGCGTGCGTGCGTGCATGCGTGTGTGTCTGTTTTAGCGCTTAGATTTGATTTTATCAAGATTTTGCGCTATATAAAATATTGTATATTATTATTATTATATAGCTGTCTTACAGCCTTTCTATACGGTCAGTCAGTTTTTTTTCTCAGTCTGTCTACGGTGATTTTGTCTGTTTGTCTATGGTGAGTCTATTTGACTATCCATCCACGATGAATTTCTCTGTTTATCTATTACGATAGGTCTGTTTGTAAGTTTGTATGAATGAAGAGTGTCTGTCTATGGTGATCATGTTTGTCTGTTTATGGTAAATATTTCTGTCTTTTTATGATGAGTCTGTCTGCGTATCTATTGTGCGTCGGTTTGACTGTCTATGTCTCTATGATACGTCTGCATGTACATCTGTCCATCTGTCTGTAGTGAGTCTGTTTGTCTGTTTATGGTGAGTTGGCTGTCTGTCTGTGGTGAGTGTGTCTCTGGCTGGCTGGCTGGCTGTCTGGTATGGTGAGCCTGTTTGCCTATGGTGAGTCTATGGTGAGCCTGTATGTTTCTATGTCCATCACTGTTTCTTTTGTGTATGGTGAGTCTGTTTATGGTGAATCCGATCGTCTGTGCTTTCTCTATGGTGATTTCCCCTATGTGTCTGTCTGTTTCGTGTGTCTCTTTGTCTGTCTGTGGTGAATATACACGTGTCTCTAGCTATGAATAGTCTGCTTATCCGTTTGTCTGTCTGTCTCTAATGAGTCTGTTTGTCTGTCTGTCTGTCTGTCTGTCTGTCTATGGTGAGTCCGATCGTCTTGCAATCTCTACGATGAGTTTGTCCATGTGTCTGTCTGTTTTGTGTTTTTTTCTTTGTCTGTCTGTGATGTATATGCACGCATCTCTGGCTATGGTGAGTCTGGCTCTCCGTTTGTCTGTCTATCTGTCTATAGTGAGTCTGTCTGTCTGTCTGTCTATCGTGAGTTTGTCTGTCTATGGTGAGTCTGTTTGTCTGCCTGTCTGTGGAGAGTCTGTCTGTCTGTCTGTCTTACTGTTTGTGTCTATGGTGAGTCTGTTTGTATGTCTATTATGTGTCTGTTTGTATATCTGTGGTGAGTGTTTCTGTCTGCAGTAAGTCTGTCTATGGTGAGTCTGTTTGACTGCTTATGGTGAGTGTGTCTGTATGTCTATAGTAAGTCTGTTTGTCTATGGTGAGTCTGTTTTTTTCTGTTTATGGTAAGTCTCTTTGTCTTTCTATGATGAGTCTGTTTGTCTATTTATGGTAAGTCTGTTTCTCTATGATGAGACTGTTGTTTGTCTGTTTATGGTAAGTCTTTGCGTCTTTCTATGATGATTCTGTTTGTCTGTTTATGGTAAGTCTTTTTGTCTTTCAGTGATGAATCTGTTTGTCTGTTTATGGTAAGTCTTTTTGTCTTTCAATGATGAATCTGTTTGTCTGTTTATGGTACGTCTTTTTGTCTTTCAGTGATGAATCTGTTTGTCTGTTTATGGTACGTCTTTTTGTCTTTCAATGATGAATCTGTTTGTCTGTTTATGGTAAGTCTGTTTGTCTGTTTATGGTAAGTCTGTCTGTTTATGGTTCGTCTGTTTGTCTTTCTATGATGATTCTGTTTGTCTGTTTATGGTAAGTCTTTTCATCTTTCTATGATGAGTCTGTCTGTTTATGGTAAGTCTTTTTGTCTTTCTATGACGAGTCTATTTGTCTGTTTATGGTAAGTCTTTGTCTGTTTATGGTAAGTCTTTGTCTGTTTATGGTAAGTCTTTGTCTGTTTATGGTAAGTCTTTTTGTCTTTATATGATGAATCTGTTTGTTTATGGTAAGTCTTTCTGTCTTTCTATGATGAGTCTGTTTGTCTGTATATGGTAAGTCTGTTTGTCTTTCCATGATGATTCTGTTTGTCTGTATATGGTGAGTCGGATCGTGTGTTCTCTGAGGTGAATCTCTCCATGCGTCTGTCTTACTGATGTGTGTGCTTTATTTCTTTGTCTGTCCATCTACGATGGGTCTCTTTGTTGGCCTGTCTATTGAGAGTTTGCCTTTTAGTCTGTCTATCTATCCGTTTTTCTGTTCATATCCTTTTGCATTTCTGTCTGTTTATCTGTCTGTGTTAATTGTTTGTTTGTTCTTGATTTTTTTCTATGTGTATCTGTTGTGTACCTCACAAACGCTTGACTATCTAAGTTCGCGTGTCAGTGAATGAACAAGAAATAAATTCCAGTTTCGGATGGAAATAGTTTACTTTTGGTGTCTTCTCAAGACAAGGCATACTGAAATGCATTTCTTAATTTGCTTTCTTTGACAAAAGTAAAGATAAGGAAAGCAAGAAGCGATCAATATACTTAGACTACGACCCTGTCTTAGATATTTTCATCACTGGTTTAAAAGTTCAAAACACGTAAGTGAAAAGACTTCAAAAACGCTTTTTATTGTGATAAAACCAAACAAAACAGACTCAGACAGAACTGTCTCGGCCAATTGGTCTTTTGTGAAGCGTACGCAAGAGATAAAGAAATAAATTCAGTAGGTTTTAGGACAGAAACAGCAAGATGAGTTAGCTTTTTGTTTTAGGTGGCTGTTGCTTATTGAGCTTCCAGGTTACCTAGGGTTTGTTTCAACACTTCGCCAGCTAGACTGTTGAAAATTTAATTTTAACTGCGTGACTGTGTCCATGGCTTCGATTTAAACACGCGTTGTCTTGTCGCTGTGTCTACCTGTCTCTCTGCCTCGTCTGTCTTTCTGTTTCTCTGTCTGTCTCTCTGTCTCTGCCTGTCTATGTCTGTCTGTCTGTCTGTCTGTCTGTCTCTCTCTCTCTCTCTCTCTCTCTCTCTCTCTCTCAGAGTAAACAAAAATGTATTTGATTTAGACAAAGATCTGATTTTGATTGCATGCTATGTTGCGCCAGAAGGAAGCCCTAGATATAACGAAACATTAATTAAAGATGGGATCTTGATGCTGGAAGAATTAATGCTACAACAGTTTGAAAAAGAAAAAACACATTTTATAATTATGGGAGATCTCAATGCTAGAACAGGTCACGAACAGTTTGCGCCTGAAGACATGACTACTTATTTGGAAGACATTGAGTATGACAGGATGTATAAGGAATGTGATGTACGTTGTTCTAAAGATGAAACTATGAATAGTTTTGGCAAAACATTGTTGAACTTATGTTTCATGTTGGATATGGTTATTTTGAATGGTTTTTGTGATGGAGATACAGAGGGTGAATACACTTTTGTGTCTCCAAACGGGTGTAGTGTGATTGACTATTTTCTTGTTCCATATAATCTGGTCTCATGCTTTGATTTACGGGTAGGTAACTGTGTTGATTCATGGCATCTACCTGTTGAGGTAATATGGAAAAGGGGAAATAATCATACATATGTAGAAAGTGCAAGACAACAAGGGGAAGAAAAAATTGTATGGTCTGAAGAATTAGCAAGTTTATTTGTACAAGAGCTTGATGGTTCTGAGTTCAACAATTGTCTACAGACAGCTTTCGGTTTGTTAGATTATAATGTGAATGACAGTTCGGAGCAGTTTACTAAGGCTTTATGCGGGGCAGCTGCGTGTATGGTACGAACAGTGAGACAAGGACAAAAGAAACAGAATGATTGGTTTGATAAGGAATGTGAAAGAAAGAAACAAGAAGTTAAGAGGCTACTGAAAAGATTCCAGAGATGCAAAACAGAAAAAGAAAAAAAGAAAAAAGAGAAGCATATGTCATATCACGAAAAGAGTATGTTAAACTAAGGAAAACGAAAGAAAAGGAATACGAAGATAAGAAAATAAGAACACTCAAAGATTCCATCAATGACTCCAGGACATTCTGGTCAATAATAAGATCTGTTAATAGAAAGGCCTTTGTGTACAATGAAATCTCTATTGAACAATGGTACAATCATTTCTGCAGTGTTTTCAATGATATCGGTGGAAATACTGCACAAGTGAGTAATATAGTAGAGGAAGAAAATAATTTTGAGCCCCTTTTCAATGAGCCTATAACTAAAGAAGAAGTGACTGCGAGTATCAGGCATTTGAAAGCAGGAAAGAGCGCAGGACCAGATCAAATAATCAGCGAAATGTTAAAACATGCAAATGCTAATGTAATTGATTTCCTTGTCCATTTATGTAACAAGCTTTTTGATAATGGCATTTTTCCGTCAGAATGGGCAAAGTCCATAATAATCCCAATTCATAAAAAAGGAGATGTGAATAATCCAGATAATTATAGAGGAGTCGCTCTAACAAGTATAGTGAGTAAAGTTTATACATATATTTTGAATAAGAGATTAACAAAGTGGGCAGAAAAAGAAGAGAAAATAGTTGAAGAACAAGCTGGATTTAGAGCAAAATACAGTACAATTGATCATATTTTCACACTTTACTCCCTTGTGCAGAAGCATTTACTTTTAAATAAGAAACTTTATGTTGCATTTGTGGATTTTAGGAAGGCATTCGATTCTGTGAATCGTAATAATCTTTGGAATATATTACGTAAAAGTGGTGTGAATGGAAAATTATATATGGCCCTAAGAGGAGTTTATAACTCAGTGTTTGCATGCGTGCGTGAGAAGTGTGTATATTCAGATTATTTTGAATGCCCTAAAGGAGTGAAACAGGGGTGTCAATTGAGTCCTCAATTGTTTTCATTTTTCATTAATGAATTAGCAGTGGAACTGTCAAGAAAAGGCAGGCATGGCATTCAAATTATCCCTGGGGTTATTGAGATATTCCTATTGCTGTTTGCAGACGATGTTGTTCTTCTCTCTGGTACAGTCAAAGGCTTACAAAACCAGTTAAATGTCTTAAAGGAAGAATCGGATCGACTAGCTTTAACAGTTAACATGGATAAAACTAATATTATGATTTTCAGGAAGGGTGGACATTTATCAAAACACGAAAAATGGTTCTATGGAATTAACGAGGTTAAAGTTGTTAATTCTTATAAATACTTAGGAATAATATTTTCGACAAAATTAAGTTTAAATTATGCATGGGAAGAATCTTGTAATAAAGGGAAAAAAGGTGTTATTGAAATTCTAAAATCCTTACGGAAGCTCAATTCTATTGATTGTAATTTATATTGGAAAATGTTTGATACACAGATAGAACCTTTACTTACATATGCAGCTGAAGTATGGGGTCTTACTGTAAATCCACATATGGAAAAAGTGCATACATATGCTATAAAACGTTTTTTGGCTGTACCAATTCACTCTTCTAATACTGTTTTATATGGAGAAACTGGAAGATATCCTTTATACATTAGAACCTTTGTGAAGAGTATTAAATACTGGTTGAAATTGTTAAGGCTTCCACAATCTCGGTTATGTAAACAGGCATATGAAATGATGGTTACTCAAATGGAAATAGGAAAACAGAACTGGGCCTATCAGGTAAAAAAGGCTTTATCAGAACTTGGGTTTGGAATCGTGTGGTTGTCCCAGGGAGTAGGAAATGAGTGTCAGTTTATTAATGAATTTAAAGACAGGCTTATTTGTTCGTTTAAACAAAATTGGCACTCAGATATGGAAAACAAAGAAAAATATAGTTGGTTCTTCTCATTTAAAGATGTTTTTCAAACCGAAAAATATCTCAGTGTTGTTACGGATAAATGGCAAAGAACTAATTACGCAAGATTTAGATTAAGAACACTTGGTTTCAATGCAAATAAAAATTGGTTTCAACCTGGGACGTCCACAGTATATCCTTGCCCCTTATGTGGAAACAATGTCGATAATGAAAAACACTTTTTATTCCAATGCCAAATTTTTGACACAATACGTGGAAAATGCAAAGTTTTTGAATCCGACATGGCCAAAAGACAAGATGTTGTATCTATTTTGTCATCTGATGACGAAGTCATAATCAAATCAGTGGCACTATACATTGCGGAAGCACAAAAAATAAGACATAAACACTTACAAGCCCGACAATAGTGCTAGACAATATCATACTGGGATTAATTTAATCTCTTTTGACTGATGTGGGCTATATC
>JAPXFY010000015.1:50251449-50256449 GCA_030674185.1 Monoplex corrugatus | reverse complement strand
ATTATCGAACACACACAGGTGAAATGGACTAGCAAGGCAAAAAAAAAAAAAAAAAAAAAAAGGGAAGATGGAAAAAAGATGGGAAGAGATAACACAAAGCAAAGGAACAAGGTGGACACAAAGAGAATGACAGGAAATCTCTAGCCCAGCACAGAATTTCCAGACGGTGGAAACACGACATGCATTAATATTGAAAGAGCCCCCCGGCAATCTCAGGCGGGTAAGGACAATGTGTGTGTGTGTGTGGTGTGTGTGTGTGTGTGTGTGTGTGTGTGTGTGTGTGTGTGGTGTGTGTGGTGTGTGTGTGTGTGTGTGTGTGTGGTGTTGAGTGTGTGTGTGTGTGTGAGTGGTGTGTGTGTGTGTGTGTGTGTGTGAGTGTGTGAGTGTGTGTGTAAGAGAGGGTGTGTATGTGTGTGTGCGTGTGTGTGTATGTGTGTGTGGTGTGCGCACGTATGTGTGTGTGTGTGTGTGTGTGTGGTGTGCGCACGTATGTTTTGTGTGTGTGTGTGTGTGTGTGTGTGTGTGTGAGTATGTGTGTGTGCGTGCGTGTCTGTATGTGCGTGTTTGAGTTTCGTGTGTGCATTTGTGCCTCTGTGTGTGTGTGTGTTAGTGTTAGTGTGTGTACATGTATGTCTGTGTCTGTGTCTGTGTGTATGTCTGTGTCTGTGTGTCTGTGTCTGTGTCTATGTGTCTGTGTGTCTGTGTGTCTGTGTGTCTGTATGTCTGTGTCTGTGTCTGTGTCTGTGTGTGTGTCTATGTCTGTGTCTGTGTATATATATGATTGTGTGTGCGTGTGTCTTTGTGCGTGCTTGTTTGCGCACGCGCGCGCCAAGAGACGTTTCCTCATGCCGGCGCAGTTACTACTATCCTATGCGACAGAGACACAGAAAACACATTTGACCTTGTTCCGGTAAGCTGACAGAAATTTTTGTCGACAAGAATGTTTTCATCAAAGCGTGGAAGAAAAAAATCTATTGAAGAATATCGAACCAGAGTGGCCCAGTTTGTTATCACGTGTTGTTACAGAGTGGAATTTGAGTCCGGTTGCGAAATATCGTACAGAGAACAAACTGGGATGAGTGGTCTGGTGGTTAAGCTACTTTCTTAGGACGAGTGAAACTGGGGTTCGAATCACGTACTGGATAAGGATTTTTCGCCCCTCAGCTCTCTCTTCTCCCCACTTCAGTTACGTCTTAACTGGAAGGTATTTTTAATGCTACTCTTTTGGATGAGTCGATAAACTGAGGTACCTTTTGCGCGGCATTTAGTTAGCGCATGTTAAAGACCCCGGAACAAGAAAACAGTTGTCCTGTCAAAACTGTGTAGAAAATCCCAATTTCAAAGACTGAACAGAAACACACACACACACACACACACACACACACACACACCACACACACACACACACACACACACACACACACACACACCACACACACACACACACACACACATACACACACACACACACACACACCACACACACGCACACACACACATACGCACACGCACACACACATACGCACACACACACACACACACACACACACACTCATAGACAAACGCACACACACACACATACATGTACACACACACACACACCACACACACACACACACACACACACACACACACACACACACACACACACCACATACATACATACATACATACCGTCTAATATCACTCATAGTGAACAGACGTTAAATTAAAGAACGAACGAACGAACATACATACATACATATACACATACACACATACACACATACACACATACACACACACACAGATAGAGACAGAGAGAGACAGAGACACAGAAAGAGAGACAGACAGACAGTCAGACAGACAGAGACAGAGCGACAGAGAGACAGAGAGACAGAGAGATTTAAAAGAAAAAGAACAAAGAAAAAACAAAACGAAGAATAAAAGAAATAAAGTGTAGCTTGCATTGCAACAACTCGTCCTCCCTTGGGAGGGTGTCCCCAATTTCACATGCTAAATCCAGTGGGAGAAAAGTATGGTGGTCAGATCATACACCCGGTCTTTTTTTGTCTTTGTTTGTTTGTTTGTTTGTTTGTTTGTCTTTTCAATATGTCGTCACCATCATGTGGCCTTCCGCAAGGCGTTGGCGACCATGGCCCTCCATACAAATCTTTCCCTTGTCGCTGCAAGTACATCTCCCACCCTCTCTGTCCTCAGCCACCCTGCAAATCCGTCCGGCATGTTCTCCCCGGGTCTATCTGATGCTCTTTTTCGCTCCAGCTTTCCCGTTGTGACTAGGTGCTCTAATTTCTCTTGCCTCATAAAAATATCCGGTAAATGTTTCTTGTCTTTTCCTGATCTTCTTTATTAATATTCTTCTTGCGTCTGCCTCCTTCGAGACTATCTCGTTTGTTTGTTTTTTGCTGTCCATGGAACTCTCAGCATTTGTCTTAGAAATCACATTTCAGTTGTCTCAATCTTGTTCTGACTTTGTGTGTCGGACTGTCCACGTCTCACATCCGTACAACAGTATCGGTTCCATATAACATTCAAGAGTTCTCCTCCTGATGTCAGTCGATAGATCTGTATATGTCCTTAAACCCATCTGGTGATTGCCATCTTCTTTCAAAAAGAATGTGTCATTGACTCAAGGAAAACTGTCAGACTTAATCTCATCCCAGGGCAAAATTGAATGTCTGGCAAATGTTGACTGATGGTGTATGGTTGGAACAGAAAAAAAAGGCAGACTAACCAAACAGCCAAACGGTCTTATTATTTTCCCATGTTGTGTAAGACTTTCTTCAGATGTTACTGGTTCTTTTCAAACTGTTCAAAACTGTTTTTATTTAAGTAGCTTCTCGTGTGTTTGATTTGTGTCTAGAGCAAAGTTTGATATCTGGTAAAAATCGATTTGCAAAGGTTAACCCTTTGATTCCCGCACCATATTCATCAATTGCAAAAACTTAACCCTTTGACTCCCTCACCCTATCCACCAGCTTCCTGCAAGAAGCTGGTGGATAGGGTCTTAGTCAAAGGGTTACGTTTTTGTTTTGCTAGCATGGTTGATAATGCAGGATGCTGGTGGACGGGGTGTGGGAGTGAAAGGGTTAATCTACAGATTTTAAAAAAAAAATCAAAGTACAAATTTGATCTGGTGCGTAGTTCCCAAGGTATTAGCTCCAAATAAACGCTGCCCAGCATTTGAATTTGTCGGGTAAGTGCTGTTGCTGTTGTTATTATTATTATTTTGTTTTTCATTTTCTTTTTCTATTTTTTTTTTTTCATTTCTTTGTTTGTTTTCAATTAAGTTTGTATTTGTTATGAACCACTCTGAAGACTCTGAAAAATTGGATACAATAAAAGACACAAGTGTGTGAGTTTTGCTTGTTTGTATTTGGTTGTTTTTGTTGTTTTTTAAGTTGGTTTTGTTTGTTTGTTTCTGTCTTTCTTTCTTTCTTTCTTTCTTTTGTTTTTTCACTCAGCGGCCCTGCTGTTAGAGCAGTGAATTCAAAGCCTTCATGTCTTAAATTCAGTTCCACCTCGTAACAGAAAGGTTGGTTTCTTGGCTGTCCATGTGAATGATCCTATCATTCTGGTGATATCAGTGTTTTTGTAGGTTCAAGTCTCCCTCCCCATTTCAAGACCTTCCCAACGCATAGAGTTTTGAGGAAGAGTTTGCCAAATACTCATGAGAACATGAAGATGGAACGCATATGGAATGGTCAGTATGTGTTGACTCCTTCTCTTAACCCTTTAGTTCCCATATCATATCCATCAATTTCAAAACATTTAACCCTTTGACTCTCTCACCCTATCCACCATTCTTGCATACGATGAGGAAGCTGAAGGAAGCTGGTGGATAGGGTGAAGGAAGTCAAAAGTCAAAGTCAAAGGGTTAAATTTTTGCTTTGCTGGCATGGTTTGCGAAGCAGGATGCTGGTGGAGAGGTTGCAGGAATCAAAAGGTTTGAACTCCAAATTCTAAACTCCAAGCTCCTTTCTTCTCTGCAAATGTTCTTCACTTCCAACCGATACCAACACACCAGATCCAACCCCCCTCCCCCCACCCCCACCCCCCGTTCTCCTGATAATGTCCTAGTGACAACTGTAGCTCATTATTTGTGCATGTATATTCATTGTTCGTCGGTTACACTAAGGCGTTGAAAGCGCACCCCTAGAGAGCGTGTGAGCGTAAACGGTAGGATGAAAATAAATGTGAAAGGTTCTGGCGGTAGGGTAGTGGACATCAGCAGTTGTTCTGCATTGCCCATTTAGTTGCTGGCTGCCGTGACGGTCTCTCTGTCATTGTGAAGAGAGTGGGAAAGTATATACACTAGAGGATTAGCACAGGTAAGAGGTTGTTTGTTGTTGTCGTTGTTGTTGTTGTTGTTGTCGTCGTTGTTGGTGTTGTTGTTATTGTTGTTGTTGTTGTCGTTGTTGGTGTTGTTGTTGGTGTTGTTGTTGTTGTTGTTGTTGTTCTTGTTGTTCTTGTTGTTCTTCTTCTTCTCTTTCTTCTTATCTTCTTCTTCCTTTGTTTCTCTTCCTCCTTCTCCTCCTCCTCCTCCTCCTCCTCTCCTCCTCCTCTCTTCCTTCCTCTCTTCTTTCTTTTCTTCTTCTTTCTTTTTCTTTTGTTTTTTGTTTTCTTGTTCTTTTGTTCTTTCTTGTTCTTCTTGTTCTTCTTCTTCTTCTCTTCTTCTTTTCTTCTTCTTTCTTCTTCTTCTTCTTCTTCTTCTTCTTCTTCTTCTTCTTCTTCTTCTTCTTCTTCTTCTTCTTCTCTTCTTCTTCTTTCTCTTCTTCTTCTTCTTCTTCTTCTTCTTCTTCTTCTTTCTTCTTCTTCTTCTTCTTCTTCTTCTTCTTCTTCTTCTTCTTCTTCTTCTTTCTTCTTCTTCTTCTTCTTCTTTCTTCTTCTTCTTCTTCTTCTTCTTCTTTCTTCTTCTTCTTCTTCTTCTTCTTCTTTCTTCTTCTTCTTCTTCTTCTTCTTCTTTCTTCTTCTTCTTCTTCTTCTTCTTCTTCTTCTTC
>JAPXFY010000015.1:50221449-50226449 GCA_030674185.1 Monoplex corrugatus | reverse complement strand
GGCTTGCAAGATTATCAATTAAATGATGCATGCTATCGTTCTCTTAAATGTTTACAAATTTGCATTCTACCTGAATCGCCCCAATCCTCTACAGATTGTCCTATTGTCTGCGTCTGCAAATATAAAATATTATATTAGACCTGTCACCTAGAATGATCTGTCTCAACATAAAATATTGCACCTATCACTTAGAATAATTTGTCTCAACATAAAATGTAGGACCTGTCACTTAGACTAGTTTGTCTCAACATAAGATATGATAAATCGAAAACAAGGACGACTAGTTCAAGCAAACAGGAACGAGAAAAAAAAAAAAACGAAAATAAAATCAAAACGTGTATTTAATACAACCAGACAAGACAGGCGCAAGTGTTTCGGCCAACTGGCCTTTGCCGATCGTAGACGTAAGATCACAAGCGAACAAACACCAAATACAAAAAAATTAGGAGAAAAAGACTGAAACTAAACCTCCCTACTGCTTCGTCCAGAGAGAGAAAAAGGATTAATGTGATACCATATGAGATGCGGTGTTTACACATAGGCTGTCGACAAGATCAGACGTGACATGATCAGAAACACTAATATCAGCTTAATGAAGATTCGATCTCACATCGTCCAAGTCAATAAAAATTATCTGTTGCACTAACCACTCCATCATGTTCACTTCTGATAAAACATTCGACCTGTCGCTTAGAATAATTTGTCTCAGTTTGTCCGACATGACCCCTGCTACAAGAATCGAACAAAGTCATTATCAATTTATCAGTTCTTGAAAAAACACAACCTTGGTTTAAACAAACAGCCACGCTCTACAACTTACTTTCATCTCCACCGTCACTTAGAATGATTTGTCTCAATTTGTCCGACATGACCCCTACTACAAGAATCGAACAAAAATCATTAGCAGTTTATCATCTCTTGAAACAACACGACCTTGGTTTAAACAAACAGCCACGCTCTTCAGTCCACATGCATCCCCACCCGAACATATAAACTCCAGACATTGATATTTACCAAGCCCCTGGAGCAGAACATTACCAGCTGTGGGATGGGTTGTTTACACAGAGGCTGTAAACAAGACCGGACGTGACATGATCAGAAACACAAATATCAGCTTGATGTGGATTCGAACTCACACCTGATCTTTTGCACTAATCGCCCCATCATGTTGACTTTTCTGCAGAATCAGCACAAGAAAACTACTGAATCTATAATTTTTACAATGCTGAAGTTGATTCGTTGTCAGTATACTTATGACAGATAGAAGATAGGAGAGACGTAGAAGAAGAAGAAGAAGAAGAAGAAGAAGAAGAAGAAGAAGAAGAAGAAGAACAACAACAACAACAACAACAACAAGAGCAAGAGCAAGAACAAGAACAAGAACAAGAACAAGAACAAGATGATCATGATCATGATCATGACGACGGCGGCGACGACGACGACAACAATGATGATGATGATGGTGGTGGTGGTGGTGATGATGATGATGATGATAATGATGATGATGATGAAAAGAAAGAAAAAGAAAAAAAAAAGAGTAGCAATATGATATCACTACTACAACTCAAACTACAATAATTACTACTAGTGGTGCTGCTACTATTACTGATTCTGCTGCTGCTGCTGCTATTAATACCACTAACACAACAACAACAACAACGGCTACTACTATTACTACTACTACTACTACTACTACTACTACTACTACTACTACTACTACTACTACTACTACTACTACCATTATCACTGCTGCTGCTACTTCTACTGTTACTACTTACTAATTCTACTACTACTATTATTCCTACTACTACTACTACTGCTGCTGCTGCTGGTGCTGTTGCTGCTGCTGCTGCTTCTACTACTACTACTACTACAACAACTACTACTACTGCTACTATTACTACTACTACTACTACTACTACTACTATTACTACTACTACTACTACTACTACTACTACTACTACTACTGCTACTACAATATTAGATGCATTATGCAGCCTGCCATTTAATTCGGCAAAAATAACATATTTCTGAGAGCTGTTTCTAAGAATGTACCTCAAAATGTTCTGAATTTCGACATTTATTTTTGGTTTTTGTGACCTTGACCTTTGCACCAAGATTTCCAGACTTATACATTCATGATTTCTCTGTGGTCTACACGCTTGATCCATATTTAGTAAAAGTCTTGCTTACATACTTTTGTTGCGAACAGGCACATAATCAAACGTCTCCTCACAGTCTTTGTGTAAAACATTCTCTTTCTCACGCACTTCTCTCTCTCTCTCTCTCTCTCTCTCTCTCTCTCTCTCTCTCTCTCTCTCTCTCTCTCTCTCTCTTTCTTTCTCTCTCTATCTTTCTCTCTCTATCAATCTTCCCCCCTCTCTCTCTCTCTCTCTCCCTCCCACCCTCTCTCTCTCTCTGTCTCTTTCTGTCTGCCTGTCTGTATGTGTGCCTCTCTTTGTCTCTCTCTGTCTCTCTGTCTCCATGTCTCTCTTTTTCTTTCTCTCTGCACCTCTCTCTCTCTCTCTCTCTCTCTCTCTCTCTCTCTCTCTCTCTTTCTCTCCATATGTCCATCTCTTTTTCTCTCTCCCCCCTCTCTCTCTCTCTGTCTGTCTCTCTCTCTCACTCTCTCTCTCTCTCTCTCTCTCTCTCTCTCTCTCTCTCTCTCCTAAATGGAGACCAATAAACAACATAACTCCTCATTTTATTTCAAACTGGGGTAAATTAACAAGGACACAAATTCAGGGTAACTAGCACCACTATCTTGTGGACATCTCGGTAGAGAATAAGGCTAAGAAAGTAAACCCCGATAAAAAAAAAAAAAATCACCCAGCTGCCTTGTAGGTGGTCGTGGGAACGACAAAGGCTAACGGAGAGACCGTTAAAAAAAAAAAATAAAAAAACGATGGAAGGCAAAAGGAAACCACTATCGTCCTTTCCCCAGACCAATTATGGCCAGACAAAAGAAACGTGAAGATAACGACGTACTTAGGGGCTCCTATGGAGCACCTTCGTCCGGTAGGGATCGTCATGCTGCGCAGGTGACACCAGACCGTCAGCAAAAGATTAAGATTTTTTTTCCTGACAGCAAAAACACTATCAGGCGCAGACTGCAACAGTGACCACAATCCTGTAGTGGGAAGTTTTAGGCTGAAATTAAGGAAAAGGAAACAGACCAAAAGCAACATCAAATTAAATTTTGGACTCTAAACGACAGATGAGGTGATTCGTATAAAACTTAACGTTCATGCTCAAAACAAATTCAGTGCTCTGGAAGACGTTGGTGACAGTGAGGAACAATGGACAAAGTTGAGAAACTCGATAAATGAATCTTGTGAAAAAATCCCTAGAGTAGATAGAAAAGCAAAAAAGAACTGGATGACAAAAGAAATGTTGGGCTTGATGGAGGAACAGAGGAAGGCAAAGAGAAAGGAGGAAATATACAGGAAGATAAACAAAGAAATCAGGAATAGGTGCAATGAAAACAAAACGCAAAGAAATAGGAGACCGACACAGAATGGATCCTCAGAGTGTGTACAGACGAATTGAAGAAATTGTCCACAGGAAAAATACATGCACATCAACTGGTTGCTTAAAATCGAAAGATGGTACGCTTATCATGGAAAAAGACAAGATATTAGATAGATGGTGAGAGAGTACATTAAAGACCTTTTTGAAGAGACAGAAACGAATAACACATTATAAGAAAGAATGTTGAAGGATCACCCATAATGAAATATGAAATCAGAGCAGCACTGAAAAAGATGAAACCAGGAAAAGCCCCAGGACCAGACTATATTACTATAGAGATGATTGAAGGAGGAATTTGGTATTGAAAAAATAACAGAAATCCTAAATGGGATTTATGACAATGGAAAAATCCGCCAAAATATGTTAAAATCAATTTTCATTGCACTTCCAAAGAAAACAGGGGCTATAGAATGCCAACTCCATCGCACAATCGGCTTGATGAGTCACGTAACAAAACTCCTGTTAAGAATAATTATGATGAGGACAAGGAATAGAATCAAAAGAGAAATAGCAGATGAACAATGTGGATTTGTGGAAGGGAAAGGAACTATTAATGCCATATATATCCTAAGAACTATTACAGAGAGGTCAGTCGAGATGAATAAGGATTTATATTTATGTTTTGTTGATTTTACCAAGGCATTCGACCGGGTAAGACAGGAAGAATTGATCAACCAACTAGAAAGACTCAATATTGATGGAAAAGATCTACGAATAATCAGAGATATGTATTTGGAACAAGCAGCTGCAATGAGAATAGAAAACGATAGAAGCGGAGTCAGACAAGGTTGTGTTTTGTCACCAGATCTGTTTTCACTTTACATCGAAAACATCATGAGAAACCTGGAAGAATACCCTAGAACAAAGGTTGGAGGAAAAATGATAAACAACATTCGATACGCAGATGACATTATGCTAATTGCAGAAAATGAAAGGGACCTACAAAACCTTGTAAATAGTCTAATATAAATAGAAAGCAAAGGTAAGAGGTTTGGAAGATCATTTCACCAGACGGCAGATGCACATCAGAAATAGCCAGCAGATTCGGCCAAGCCAAAACAGCATTCAAGAAGATGAAAAGCAATCTTACCAACAAATGCCTATCAATCAACATCAAGAAGAGAGTTCTTGAATGTGATATAGAACCAAGCAAAGCCAGAACAAGATTGAGGCAGCCAAGATGGGGTTTCTAAGAAGGATGTTGAGAGTTCCATGGACAGCAAAGAAAACAAACGAGACAGTCTTGATGGAGGCAGACACAAGAAAATCATTGATAAGGAATATTAGGAAAAGACAGGCAACATTTATTGGCCATGTTATGAGGAAAGGGGAATTAGAGCACCTAGTCACAACAGGAAAGCTGGAGGGAAAGGTAGCACCAGTTAGACCCAAGGACAAAATATTAGACGGACTTGCAGAGTGGCTGAAGACAGAGAGGGCGGACGATGTGCTTGCGGCAACAAGGGACA
>JAPXFY010000015.1:50198949-50211449 GCA_030674185.1 Monoplex corrugatus | reverse complement strand
TCTGTCTCTCTCTCTCTCTCTCTCTCTCTCTCTCTCTCTCTCCTCTCTCTCTCTCTCTCTCGATTTTGTTCGCTGAGCGTGAAAAGAAGCTTGTCTTTAACGGCATTATGGCTCAGGGAAATTGTGACCCACCCCCTTACCCTAACTTGATTGACTGGCGATTTGCACAGATACAACATGCACTACAATTGCATTCAGCAGCAGTACAGAGAACCATGGAAGAAAAGTTCAGCAACTTAGACGACAAACTTTCACAGTTCTTTACTGAAGTCAGGAAGCTGAAGGAATGTGTTTTTACAAATAGAGAATCAATTGACGATCTCCAAGAAAACAGCACAATAATGATGGACAGAATTGAAAAACTCGAAAGAAAACTGGAAGCAACTGAAAAAGAAGCAAAAGCATGTAACTTGATATTCATCAATGTAGCGGAGCAAGAATGGGAGGACGACTACGTCACAACCGAAATTATCGTAGAAGTCCTCAACGGTCACACAAGGAAACCAGACTGGTACAAAGAAGACATTGTACATGCATTTCGAATTGGAAAACCGCGCACCCACGGAAGCGGTCCTCGTCCTGTCCTGGTGCAGTTTTGTCGCTGGGCTGACAAAATGGCCATATTGAGAGATCCAGAATTAAGAGACAGCATGAGGTACAACGGAATCAGAGTGGCCTCCGACCTCACTACCTACCAAAGGGAAATGCTCGCATTTCATCGTGGGCTTGGCAAAACAGCGTACATTCACAGGGGAAAGCTCCATGTGAGGAACAGCCAGGACACATACCACCAGAAGTACAAAAATGGCCAATACTTCCCACCAGATACTACACAGTGCATGGAAGACTGGCCTCAGGCCCATGACATTGGACGTGAAGAATACAAAAACAGTAGAGATCCACGGCCCGTAAATACACACCCGGCAAGGCTCAACTATGGACATTATAACAGAGACCACCCCACCAACCATTACGACGATTTCGTTCAGGAAATGGTCACGAACCGAAGGAAGAAGAGACAAAACACCAGGATCTCCCTTACTGACAACGAACACCAATATCAACGTCCCAGGGACGTGTCAGAGAGGAGAGGACATTCCCATACAAACCCTACCTATAACAGAGACATCGAAAGTCACAGAAGTTGGAAGAGCCCGTTTCGTTACGGTTCCAACCAGGATACCGCCACACCTGTTGTTCCTGGAGACTTTTCTTATAGTGAAGTGACACAGAAGGGATGTCAGCGAGAACCGGTCATTACAGGACACAGGAGAGTGGTGTTCCTTAAAGACAGTGACAACAGACGACTCACTATTAATACAGGCAGACACCGACAAAATGATACCAACAGTTACCGCCAAGAAGGCACTGCCGTCACCCATGAAAATGTTTCACGACGAGCACGAGTCAATACCCAAATGACCCACGTTAAAGATGTTGGCAGAAAAATAACCAGAGAGGAGTGCGCACATGATCATACTGATAGAGACAGTGATGACAATAACGGTAGTGTTTCGTACACGGACGATAATCATGGCGAGAAAGACGATAATAAAATCGATGTGACTGATGATGACTTATCAGTTGTCACAGACGAGGTTCAGGGACAGAAGATAGTAGAAAAAGACAATACTGAAATTGAAGCACCAAATGGTATTACAGATGTAAGAGACGATGTTAGTGTCTCACAAAGTGATGCGCAAAATGATAGTGACCTTGATGATGTTAGTCGTGAAGACACTCACAAAACAGTGACACAAGTCAGAACAGCACTTAGGGCTGACACAGACAGAGAGTCAGATGGACACATTGACGAGTCCACTAGGCACACGCAAGCAGCACCTGTAGAATCCCAGCAGGATTCTGCAGAGAAAGAACAGGACAGTGGTTCATGTTCACCGAAGCAGCAGCGGCCAAAACGTACTGCCCCTCCTAAAAAGAGAAGCAGACAGATGCGCAGTACAACAGACAGGTCAGGCAGTCAGACCAGTATTCTGGACTCTATGAAAAGAACAGCTGCTGATAGCTCAAAAGGCGATAAAAGTATGAAATGTAAGTCCAAAGCTAGCTCTAGTGGTGCCTCGGGCACTGATAAATAGGACATCGGCCGGGCCACTACAGCAAGTAGTAAAAACAAAAGAATAAGTTCTTTACCAGGAGCCCAAAATGTGGACGGATCCCAAATGAGATCGTGTCCATCAGTGGTGAATTTACATGTTCATAATGTTAATAATCCACAGATTAAATTTCTCACTTATAATGTGAATGGATTATTACCGAAACTGGATGATGAGGATTTCATTAATTTCATTTCGCAGCATGATTTCATTTGTCTCACTGAGACCTTTATAGCGAATGATTTTGATTCATCTTTGTTTCAAGAGTTTGTTGTATTTACACTAAAAGCAAAGAAACTATCTCATCAAGGAAGGTATTCCGGTGGAATAATAGTTATGGTAAGAAAGACTAAAATCGTTTGTTAAACGAATTGAGGTTGGAAACGAAAATGCTATTATTGTTGAAATCAACAAAGATTTGTTTTCAACAAATAAACCTATAATGTTTGTATGTACATATATTCCCCCTCATGATTCCACATACTGGAATAATCAGCATGATGGGTTTGGTATGGAAGTGTTGGAACAATGTTTGTTAGATTTACAAGTTTCGCACGACGACTTTTATGTTTTGCTGACTGGTGATTTAAATGCAAGAACAGCTGATGGTAACTACTGTTCATTTGGATATGACAGTGGCAGTGTTTTAACTGACCTTTCGGTATACAGTGATTTTTTGAGACAGTCTCATGATTGCCGCACAAATGTTTTTGGAAACCAACTGCTCGAGCTATGCAGTATGTTTGACTGTATCATTTTAAATGGTCTGTGTAAACTGGACTTTGATGGTAGTTATACATACATTG
The DNA here is from genome assembly GCA_030674185.1 of Monoplex corrugatus. Taxonomy (NCBI): domain Eukaryota; kingdom Metazoa; phylum Mollusca; class Gastropoda; order Littorinimorpha; family Ranellidae; genus Monoplex; species Monoplex corrugatus. The sequence continues at coordinate 50,208,526 of JAPXFY010000015.1, read as the reverse complement.
GGGTTTCAGGGTCGAGTGTAGTTGACTATTTCATCGTATCATGTGATCTGTTTTCATCAATTAAAATTGCTGCATTAGATGTTGACAGTCTCACAGAATCAGATCATTTACCGGTTATAATGAAAGTGGAGCGAAAGCTTGAAACAGGAATAAAAGCGGAGGGAAAAGTATCAAAAAATAACATCACACAAAAGTTCATATGGCAAGAAAATAAGAAAGACGATTATACAAACAAATTACAAAGTGAGCACATTCAGAGAAGACTTACATTGGCTTCGGATACTCTAGACACTAATGTAGATAAGACTTTAACCATATTTGTTGAATGTCTCAAAGAAGCTGGTGCTTGTATGTACCGTAAGAAATGTACAGAGAAGAGAAAAAGATCTGATTGGTTTGATGGTGAATGTGAGAAAGCAAAAGCAGAAAGCAGAAAAACTCTCAAACACTACAGAAAAACAAAAGATGAGGATGATAGAGTTGTGTATTGTGAAGCACGGAAGAAGTATAAAAAATTATTAAAGAATAAAAAACAGCAGTATAATAAACAAAAAGCAGAATGCTTAGCCAGAAATATTTCAAATTCATCGCAGTTTTGGACTGAGTTAAGAAATATAGGGTATGGTACCAAAAACAAACTCACTAACAATATAAGTATTGATGAATGGTTCAGTCATTTTAAAAACGTATTTCAAGATAACAGATCAACAAATGATGAGCGCTGCATTGTCGAAGTAGATTTAAATGAATCAACAGAACACCCATTAAATTCTAAGATAACTATAGAAGAAGTCAGAGAATCCATCAGAAAATTGAGGATAGGTAAAGCCAGTGGAATGGACGGTGTTACAGCCGAGATGTTAAAAAATGGTAACACAAATATCCATAATTTTCTTTTGAAGCTGTTTAACACTTTATTCGACCGAGGAATTTATCCTCAAGACTGGTCAAAAGCTATTATCATACCAATATTTAAGAAAGGAGATCCTGATAAAGTGGACAATTACAGGGGTGTGTCGTTATTAAGCATTGTTTCAAAATGTTACACATCAATACTGAATACTAGATTGTATGCTTGGTTAGAAAACAATAATTTAATATCAGAAAGTCAGGCAGGTTTTAGGAAAAAATATTCTACAGTGGATCAAATTTTCAGTCTGTACACTATGGTTCAGAAAATTATGTGCAAGAAAGGTAGAAAACTATATGTTGCTTTTGTAGACTTTAAGAAAGCCTTTGATTCGGTTCAGCATGACAAACTCTTAAAGTGTATTCAAAATCAAGGAGTAAAAGGGAAGTTTTTGGTTTCGCTAAAAGCAATGTATGAATCATTATGCTCATGTATTCGGGCAAACCGGGAATTATCTGAAATATTCGATAACCCCATAGGCGTGAGACAAGGATGTGTCTTAAGCCCTACTTTATTTTCGGTATTAATAAATCAATTAGCCAATTGTATGGATGAAAAGGGGCGACATGGCATCCAGTTGATGCCAGGTTCAATGGAAATATTCAGTCTTCTTTTTGCAGATGATGTAGCCCTTCTGTCAACAACACCAAATGGTTTGCAAAACCAGTTAAGAGTCTTGCAGACATACTGTGCCAGCATGAAACTGGAAGTTAATCTTGAAAAAACTAAGGTTATGGTTTTCAGAAGAGGGGGCTTCTTAGGACGACATGAACAATGGTTTTACAAAGGGACAAAATTGGAAGTAGTTAGTAAATATTGTTATCTGGGGTTCAGTTTCACGACAATGATTAGCACCAAGGCCGGCACAGAACATTTGGTGACAAAAGGTAAAAAAGCAACTTTGCTATTAAACAGGACTTTTCAAAAATATAAAGACATGACTATAGAAACTTTCTTCAAGTTGTTTGATGCAAAAAATTCAACCTATTTTGTTGTATTCTTCTGAGATATGGGGACTTAACAGACTCGAGCATATAGAGAAAGTACATTTGGTATCGTGCAAAAGACTGTTGGGTGTTCCAGTCAGGACACCTAACAAGATGGTATATGGGGATTTGGGAAGATATCCTCTTTATGTCAACTCCTCAACTACCTGTCTTAGATATTGGTTTAAATTACTGGAAATGAATCCAAATAGGTTACCTTATAAGGCTTACCAAATGTTAGTGGAATTTGACAGGGCTGGGAAAGAATGCTGGGCTTCAAAAATAAGGGAAATTTTGTGTGAAACAGGATTTAATATCGTGTGGCTGCAACAAGGTGTTGGTGATGTAAAAGCCTTTTTGCGTGTATTTAAACGGAGACTTGTAGACTTATATATTCAAGAATGGTCTGGGTCACTCAGAGACAGAGATAGGTATGAAAGCTACAGATCATTTAAGACTATCTTTGAAAAAGAGAAGTACATTGACTCTATTGATATATACTGTTTCAGAGTTGCCCTTTCACAAACAAGGTTGAACGTTTTACCACTAAACAATAATATAAATAGATACAGTGAATCTGATCAAGAAAAGGTGTGTCCATTTTGCAGGACAGAATCTGAAAACGAAGAACACTTATTATTTAGATGTTCCACTTACGCTGATCTCAGGGCGAAATTTTTAAAGGATTTAGTCAGCATGCCTATGTGCATACTGCTCCAATCAACAAATAGCCACCGAAGCCACAGCGTATCCAGATACGTTTTCCACGCCATGAATAGTAGAAAAAAATTGTTAAAAGGAGAAGAAAAGTAAATAGTTATGTAGATACTAGCACTAGAATTTCAGACAATAATTAATTTCAATTGTAAAGAAAAAAAAAGTTTATTTGAATATGAAAGGGGTGCTCATATAGAGACACATGTGCATAGGTGCCTGTGTATTCACATTGACGTTGGTGTACTTATGTGCATATATAGGTGATAGTATCTACATTATGTATATGTGTGGGTACATATGTATATATATCTATGTATGTATATATGTATGAGTGATTATGTATGTGTGCGTGTATATAGATGTGTATGTGTGTATGTGCGTTTATACATAACCTTCAATTCAGTCTATGGCCTGAACCATTGCTGACCGCCGAAGATTGAGTTATCTCTGAACTAAAAGATGCACGAAGTGCTAAATATGCGTTGAATGATCATTTGGTATTGTCTCAATGTCAATTGTTTTGGTAAATGAGTGACTGATCTGCGATTAGTCTGATTAATGGATTGGCATTATGAATGTCTGTTTTTGCCAATTAACCGACTGTTTTGGGGTCGAATTGCTCTTATGTCATATATTTCTTGTTTCACTTCATTGTACATTAATTCCATTGATTGGTTTAGATTCACTGGTGAATAAATTGATAAACTGAACGCATGATTAGCTGACAACGGAATGATTATATGATTTGTTAATTGATGGCGATGGGTGGCTCACCGACTGATCGATTTATAGATTGATGGTTTTAGCTATTGATCGATCAGTGATTGAATTATGGAATGTATGGATGATTGATTCGCGTTATTTGAAGTAACGATTGCAAATTGATATATTGAACTCAGTTAAATTCTAGGTTATCTGGTCGATTAAGTCACTGGATGACTGATTAACTGGTTAAATGATTGATCGATTGATTGATTGAGAGAGGGAGTGATTACGTTAAGTGATTGTTACTGAAGTGATATCGATTGTACAGTTGGATGATGCATCTGACCCAGTCAATTGAAAGCTGATTTGTCAGTTGAATCACGGGCTGAATGGCGGATTATTTGATTGATCAACTGGTAAATCAGTTGATTGATTGGTTAATTGATTGGTTGACTGTTTGATTGATTGGTTGTTTGGTTGATCGATTGATGGATTGAGTGTTTATGTCAAGTACCTGTGGTTGAATATATTGATCAACTGTATGATCTCCGAAGGGTACAAGAAATGTCAGATCTGTGCACTAATTGAATGGTTTGTTTGTCTGATAGCCAGTTATTGTAAAATTGACAATTGGACGAATGATATAGATGCGGTTAATGACAAATATTCTTAGCTGGCCAGTTAAGGAATATGGACTAGAATACAAATGAAAGGACCACTGTAAATGCAAAGATGAATGTATCCCAGCTTATGTGACGGTAAACGATAGAAGGGGACAATGTGACAAGAGTTCACTGCAGTTTGATAGTATAACTTGTATGAATGTATAAGAAAACCTGATCTCCTCCCCTCCCCTTTCCCATGCATGTATTGTGGCCTAAGGCCGATGTACAATAAACATTTTCTGAGTTCTGAGTTCTGAGTTCTCTCTCTCTGGGAAAATTTTACATCGATTTGTTGCCTTTTCTGTGCACATGCTGCTTCAATTATATATATATATATATGTATGTATATATGTGTGTATATACAGAGAGAGAGGGGGGGGGAAGGGAGAGAGGGAGAGAGAGAATGAAAGAGAGAGAGAGAAAGAGAGAGAGAGAGAGAAGAAACAGAAAACCACACACACACACACACACATTCACACGCATGTGCACACACACACACACACACACACACACACACACACACACACACACACACACACACATACACACACACACACACATATATATATATATACATATATATATATATATATATATATATATACACATACGCACGCACACACGCACACACACACACACACACACACACACACACACACACACACACACACACACACACACACACATGTACATCTAGAAATGTCAACGTGCTCTCAGGATTTGCGTGTTTGAGTCACAAGCAACTTCTATGTGTCTACAACCGTACAACCAATACAAGACTTTGCTGCAATGGTACTGAAGGGGGTGTTCTCAAGGGTTTGATAACATGGGAATAGAATAAAGTGGTGCAGTCTATGAACATTGACTAGACCGTTGTCACGTTTTCCGTACGAAACTAATGACAGATAAACTACACTTGTTTTCAACATTGAACACCGCCATGGGTCAGTGTTATAATCGAAAGCGAAAGTAGCCTATGGTTGTACACGTAGGAGATTAAATCAGAGATTAAATCTGTATGCTTCTTCGCAACGAAATTAGAGCACCTGGTAAAAACAGTAAAGCTGGAGTGAAAGAGAACACCAGGTAGACCCAGGGAGAAAATACTAGATGGACTTGCAGGGTGGCTGGGGAGAGAGAGGGTGGGAGAAGTACTGGCGGCGACAAGAGAGATTCGTATGGAGGGCGATGATCGCCAACGCCATGTGGCAAGGCACATGATGATGATGAATATGATGATGATGATGGTGATGATGACGACGACGATAATGAACTGTATACGAATGTTTAACCTCATGACTCCAGCAGCATAACCACAAGCTGCAAAAAATTATCCTGTTGATTCCCCACCCTATCCACCAGCTTCCTGCAGGAAGCGGGTGAATAGGGTGAGGGAATCAAAGGGTTAAGCTTTCGTTTAGCTAGCATGGTTTGACAATGCAGGATGCTGGTGAAATGGGTGAGGGAGCAAAGGGTTAAATCAAACTGACTGCCAACCTTTCAAGCAAATAGGAACCAATTCATCATTCATCATGTGTCCTGCCGCTTGGCGTCGGCTATCATGGCCCTCCATATGCATCTATCCCTTGTTGCCACAAGCACATTTTCCACCCTCTCTGTCCTCAGCCACCCTGCAAGTCCATCCAATACTGTTTCCCTGGTTCTACCTGGTGTTCTCTTTCCCACCAACTTTCCTGTTGTGACCAGCTGTTCCAATTCTTCTTTCCTCATAAAATGGCCTATAAATGTTGTTTATCTTTTCCTGACCTTCCTTATCAATGATCTTGTTGTGTCTGCCTCCATTAACACTGTCTCGTTTGTTTTCTTTGCTGTCCATGGAACTCTTAACATTCTTCTTAGAAACCACATCTCAGCTGCCTCAATCTTGTTACGGCTTTTCGTTATTCAAGGATTATAACTCTTGAGAGTCACGTAGGAGTTATCTCGCATGTTGTAGAATTTCTCAAAATCCTACAAATTGTAAGTTCAGAACATTCCCCACAGTTTTGTGCTTTGTGGCTACTTCTATGCTAGCTGAATGGGTAGCGCAAACTATGTTGGGTTTTGAGAAATTCTACAACATGGGAATTAACTCCTACGTGACTCTCAAGAGTTATAATCCTTGATTAATCTTTAAAAAATTCTCCCTGCTTCCCTTTTATTTACTCTGGCTTTTGTGTTGACTTTCCACGCCTCTCAACCGTATAACATTATCGGTTCTATGTAACATTCAAGAACTCTCTTCCTGATGTTAATTGATGGGCATTTGTTGGTAAGTATGCGTTCATCTTCTTGAATGCTGTTTTGGCTTGGCCGATTCTGCTGGCTATTTCTGATGTGCATCTGCCGTCTGGTGAGATGACCGTTCCCAGATATTTAAACTTATCAACCTATCTCAAAGTTGTGCCATTTTTCTGTTATTTTGCATGAGGGGACTTCATGTTCTTTTACTAATTACCATGACTTCAGTCTTCTTGCTAGTTAGCTCCAACCCATTATGTTTCCTTTCTATTTCTATTATATTCACAAGGCTTTGGGGGTCCTTTTCATTTTCTACAATTAGCACGGTGTCATCTGCGTAACGAATATTGTTTATAGGAACCAGTAGCAGACGAAACATGATGATGACAAAGAAAAGGGACGGGGGGGGGGGGAGGGGGGGAGCCGGCAGAACGGGAAAGGAGACCAGCAGAAAAGGAGGGGAAGGGGAAGAAAAAAAAAAAGCTCATTGCGCGATAGCTTCACAGCTTGACATAAAACCCCGCTAAGTTTATTAGCTCGCTAACTTCCGCTGAATGCTACGCATGACACCCCCCCCCCCCCCCCCCCCCCCCCCCCAACGGAAAAGGCCAAAATCGATAACAGGGTTTTTCATCGCACGCACGTTTGGAGAATCAACCCACACATCGGTACACATCACCGAATAAAAGAACAATTGATTGCGAAGTGAATCACATGACGACTGACTGAGCAGCAAGTTTCGATCTGTGTATTGTAACGTAAATGTATATAGGTGTGTGTGTGTGTGTGCGACTCTGTCTATACTCCTGGAGAACGTTAGATGTGTGACGCTGGATAAATCTCGGGTCTTGTCTGTAGTGACTTTGTGTGAATCAGCTGACGACTGAGCAAGTTTCGATCTGTACACTATAACGTATGTAGGTGTGTGTGACTCTATGTATACTCCTGGAGAACGTTAGACGTATGACGCTGGATAAATCTCTGTCTTGTCTGTCTGTAGTGACTTTGTGTGGGAGTGGCAATCCCTATAACAACAGTGTTTCCATTTGCTTGATGCTGGGTCTTCTGGTGGATGTGCCTCTCATCTATCTGCTGTTTCAAGTTCTTCCTGAAAGTGGAGGTGTCTGTCTGCCACTTACTGTCTCTACACGCTTCTGTTTGAAGTATAAATTTATCTGACGTACTTCTCTTTGCAGTAAATTTCTCTAAAATATTTCCGTTTGAAGTAAATTTCTCTAACGTATTTCTGTTTGAAGTCAATTTCTCTAATGCACTTCTGTTTGAAGTAAATTTCTCTAATGTATTTCTGTTTGAAGTCATTATCTCTAACGTATTTCTGTTTGAAGTCAATATCTCTAACGTATTTCTGTTTGAAGTCAATATCTCTAATGTATTTCTGTTTGAAGTCACTATCTCTAACGTATTTCTGTTTGAAGTAAATTTCTCTAACGTATTTCTGTTTGAAGTAAATGTCTCTTACGTATTGTATTTCTGTTTGAAGTAATATCTCTAACGTATTTCTGTTTGAAGTAATATCTCTAACGTATTTCTGTTTGAAGTAAATGTCTCTAACGTATTTCTGTTTGAAGTAAATGTCTCTAACGTATTTCTGTTTGAAGTAAATGTCTCTAACGTATTTCTGTTTGAAGTAATATCTCTAATGTATTTCTGTTTGAAGTAATATCTCTAACGTATTTCTGTTTGAAGTAATATCTCTAACGTATTTCTGTTTGAAGTAAATTTCTCCAACGTATTTCTGTTTGAAGTAAATGTATCTAACGTATTTCTGTTTGAAATAAATTTCTCCAACCTATTTCTGTTTGAGGTCAATTTCTCCAACGTACTTCTGTTTGAAGTGTAAATTTCTCTTACTTACTTCTGTTTGAAGCAAATTTCTGTTACGTATCTGTGTTCAAAGGAAGCAGCCAGAGATCGTGTTTATTGGCGTTCTTGTACCGCATCTAGGATTGACCTGTTGGTGGATTTCCCACTGCGAGTTCAAGAACGAGAACAAGGATAATTTTTTTTATTGAAGAGCGGACGAAATAATATGTGTTCGTGGCTTTCCCATCGCGAGTTCAAAAACGAGGACAAGGACAACTTTTATTGACGAGGTATGAAATAAACTATACACACCTTTTTTCACATCCAGCCCTCGCCCAGATCGTGTCTACATTAATCTACACATATATAGACTATTAAACAAGACAGATACTCCAACGAGGCAAACATTAAAAACATTTAGTCAAAGAAGTAAATTTGAAGTTTTTCAACTAAGTGGTTAACTAAACCACTATTAAAAGTGTTAGTATTCGATCTGATTGCTAGGTATAGAGCAGAGCTAATCAGTGCTGGAGTTGTGCCAAATAACTCTTCATAAATATTGTTAAACTGTAAAATAAAATATTATCATGTTTTCTGGTAGTGTGTTGTGTACATCAGGCTGATTTTAAGGAGGTGAAGTATTGGTGGAGATCTTCGTAACGAGGTCATTAACTTGGTGACCATCCTTCCTGCTGGGGACATGATTCAGCCAACGTTGGCAGTACGTTCTTCAAGTGGATGTTGAAGAGTGAAATCCTACCTGGGATTCGTTGGTGCTGTGCAAGTGCATTTGGCTTCGAACATCGATGAAGAGCATTTTTATTATTATGGTATGTTATGCTATATGTCATGTCGTGTCGTGTTCTATTGTGTTGTGTCGTATCGTGTCGTGTTGTGTCGTATTGTGCTGTGTCGTGTCGTGTCGTGTTGTGTTAATAGTGTTCTGTTGTGTCGTGTCGTGTTTTATCATGTCTGCGGGTCAAAATCTTCGCCATAGAGGTCGGGGCAAGAGGGTTTGTGGGCACCTCCGCTTATGATCTCATGAAACAACTCGCCATTTCTGGGAAGAAGAGGACTAGAGCCCTTAAAGCGGTGGCAGAGGCAGCAGAAAGGAGCTCAAGCTGGATCTGGGCAAGGAGGAACCAAAAGTGAACTTCATAAGGATTAAATTCCCTACAGATGATGTGTGCCCCGTTAGCACATTGGTAAAACCGCGTACCGCAGTTCTGAAGCGCAGAATCGCCCAGGTTCGCTCCCCGGCGTGGGGGGGAAAAAAAAAAATAGACAACAGCAGAAGGGCATCCAGGAGTCATGACCTGGATGTGGCCCGGCCCCCCGAGAGTGTAAGGAATTCAGGGCCGAAACACTTGTCTAAAGGGGGTTACTTCTCTGAAGACCTTCTGTTGTCTAGCTCTCCCTAGAGTTTCTTTCTACCCATGTCGTGTCGTGTTCCATTGCGTCGTGTCGTGTTCTATTATGTTGTGGTGTGCCATGTCATATGTGTATCTCTCTCTCTCTCTCTCTCTCTC
>JAPXFY010000015.1:50183949-50193949 GCA_030674185.1 Monoplex corrugatus | reverse complement strand
CCTCCTTGTCTATCTGTCTGTCTATCTGTCTGTCTCTGTCTATCTGTCTCTGTCTCTGTCTGTCTGTCTATCTGTCTGTCTGTCTCTGTCTCTCTCTCTCTCTCTCTCTCTCTCTCTCTCTCTCTCTCTCTGTCTTTTTCTTTTTCTCTCTGGCTCTCTTTCTTTCCCTCTTTCTGTCTCTGTCTGCCTCTCTCTATCTCTGTCTGTCTGTCTCTCTCTCTCTCTCTCTCTCTCTCTCTTTTTTTTTTCTTTCTGTTTCTCTCTCTCTCTCTTTCCCTCTGTTTCTCTCTCTCTCTCTGTCTCTGTCTCTGTCTCTATCTCTCTCTGTCTGTCTCTGTCTCTATCTCTCTCACTCACTCTCTGTCTGTCTGTCTGTCTGTCTCTGTCTCTCTCTCTCTCTCTCCCTCTGACTCTCTCTCTCCCCTCTCTCTCTCTTCTACCTCCTCCTCTCCCCCTATCTCTCTGTTTCTCTCGTTCAGGAACATACATAGTAATAGGATTGTTAGCGAACAGCCCAAGGAATTCCAACAGAGCAATCAAACCAAAAGTTTAAAACTTCGTTAACTTTGCTTTCAAACTGCAATTTACACGCAATGAAAACGTTTTGTTCAATCGGAAGACGCGACCAACAAAACGCTTGTTAGATTTTGTATTACACATGTTTTTGTAGCTGAACCTAGAAGCAAATTGCTATCCATTGTCAAACTGGCACTTGCCTGAGGGGGGGGGGGGGGGGGAGAGAAAGAGAAAGAGAAAAAAGAGAAAGAGAGAGAGTGAGAGAGAGAGAGGTGGCACAGAGAGAGGGGATGGAAAACACAGACAGACAAGACAGACAGACAGACAGACAGACAGACAGACAGACACAGTGACTGAGACATAGACACAGTGACTGAGACATAGACACAGAGACAGACAGACAGACAGAGACAGACAGACAGAGACAGACAGACAGAGAGGCAAAGACAAAGAAGGAGACAATCACAGGTCAAGAGATAGAAAGACGAGCGAAAGAGAGAGAGAGAGAGAGAGAGAGAGAGAGAGAGAGAGAGAGAGAGGAGAGAGAGAGAGAAGAGAGAGAGAGACAGACAGACAGACAGAGACAGAGACAGACAAAAAAAACAGACAGACAGAAGACAGAGACAGAGACAGGCAGGCAGACAGAGACAGAGACAAAGACAGGCAGACAGAGACAGAGACAGAGACAGAGACAGACAGACAGACAGACAAAGACATGCAAAGACACACGGATAGACAGACAGTAAAACAAACAACAGACAAGCTTGTGCAGAAAGAGAGAGAGAGGGGGGGAGGAGAGAGAGAGAGAGACAGTCAGAGACAGAGAGAGAGACAGACACACAGAGAGAGACAGACAGACAGACAGACCGGCTGGCAGACAGACAAACAGATAAACAAACCGACAGGCAGACAAACCAAGACAGAGAGACACACACACAGGGAGACACAGAGAGACACAGATAGAGAGAGAAAGGTGAAAAGAACTGACAGGCTATTATTGCCTCAAGGATAAAACAGGATAAGAACCCCTGTCAGTCGATGGCAGCCGTCCTGACTGGGTGTATTGGTCACCATAACAACACCTGGCATCGTCGCTGTCTTCCCATCGATGCTGGCATAAAAGAATCATAAAATGAACATAAAAAGCAAGCTGGTGATGCCATTCTAACAAACATACATTTCTTTTTGAAAAATGAAAATATCACTACTAAAAATTGAATATTGTGCTTCTCAAAAGTCATTGTGACCCCTGTAAGAGCATCAGAAGAAATAAAACCTAACTTTCAGCGAGGTCTATGGTAGGCTGTCACAGCTAGGAAAACAGAATGTAAATATTGAACAAATTTCCATACAAACTGCTGTTCATTTTGTCACCTTCAAAACTGCTAGTTGTACGGTTTTTCCGTTCTTTTTTGTCTGATATTTATTATATTTTTTTATTTGGTTTATTTGTTTGTTTTAGTTTTAAACATTGACCAAATTTTCATAGAAACTGCTGCTCAATACGTCTCCTTCAAAAAGTACTAATTGTACGGTTTTCTTTTTCTTTTTTCCTGTTATTCATTTTTTAAATCATCATTTATTCATTCATTTATTTATTTATTTATTATTAATTTATGTATTTATTCATCTATTTATCATTTATTTATTTATTTATTTATTTATTTATTTGTTTGTTATTTTATCTATTTGTTATTTGTTGTTTTATTTATTTATTTATTTGTTTGTTTTTTGTTTGTTTTTCGTTTATCTATTTATTTTTTATTTTTGTTCTTAACCTTAACACTTTGTCTTCCAAACTTACGCATTCGTAAATCCTCAATGATTCACACATTTGACCAAAATATTGGGGGAAAAAAAAGGTACACCCAGAAACAGCTCCAGTTCACATTGCGTACAGCACAGCCAACTGCTACAGTCATATCAGGGCTAACATCACGTCAACTAGAAACAGCTGATAAAACATTACTAACACATTTTGATCACACACACACACGCACACACACACACACACACACACACACACACACACACACACACACACACACACACACACACACACACAAACACACACACACACACACACACAATACACACAAACACACACACACACACACACACACACACACACACACACACACACGCTCGTAGATGCACTCACTCACACCCATCCACACACATACACACACAGTCTGATTTTTTATAATAAGTTTTGTAATAAATCAATCCACACTGAAAAATGTCAGGTCAGGACAACATTGTGATGTTTTCTATGATTTTTGTTTTATTCATTTCGGACAAAACAGAAGGGATAGAATCACGAACAGTTTCATAATGAACGCAAGTGCGCAAACTACATCGACAGATAATAGGCACACAGACATACCTATGCGTACTACCTACGCACACACACACACAGAGACAGAGAGAGAGAGAGAGAGAAAGAGAGAGAGAGAGAGAGAGATAGACATACAGACAGACAGAGACAGAGACAGAGAGACAGAGGGACGGAGACAGAGACAGAGACAGAGATACGTAGATAGGTAGGTAGATAGATAGATAGATAGATAGATAGATAGATAGACAGATAGATAGACAGATAAATAGATAGACATATAGATAGATAGATAGATAGATAGATAGATAGATAGATAGATAGATAGATAGATAGAGACAGAGACAGAAACAGACAGAGAGAGAGACAGATAGACAGACAGGGAATTGACAAAGAGACAGACAGAGAGACAGACAGACAGAGGGGGAGAGAGAGGGGGAGGGAAAGAGAGAGACATAGAGAGAGACAGAGACACACAGAGAGAGATAGACAAATAGACAGGGAAAGAGACAAATGGAGAGACAGAGAGAAACAGAGACACAGATGGGAGAGAGAGAGAGAGAGAGAGAGAGAGAGAGAGAGAGAGAGACAGAGACAGAGACAGAGAGACAGACAGACAGACAGTCAGACAGAGACAGCAAGACAGAGAGACAGAAAGAAAGAGACGGAGAGAAAGAGACAGAGAGAGAAACAGAGAGAAACAGAGACAGACAGACAAACATAGAGAATGAGAGAGAGAATGAAAGAGAGAGAGACAGAGACAGAGAGAGACAGAGAGAGAAACAGTCAGACAGACAGAGAAAGAGACAGACAGACAGACAGAGACAGACAGAGAAAGAGAGCGAGAGAGAGCGAGCGAGAGAAAGAGAGAGAGAGAGAGAGAGAGAGAGAGAGAGAGAGAGAGAGAGAGAGAGAGACAGAGACAGAGACAGAAACAGAGACAAAGAGAATAAACTAGGCACGGTGAAGTTGACTCTTACTTCCTTGCTGAAAAAAGTGACGACGAATCGAAAAAAAATGATAACTAAATAAACAGATATGTGAACAAATAATGAAATAAATAGATTGTTAAACTCATAACCTTAGAGCGTCCACGAAATATATTTAGTGCATGACGATACTTGTGTCTGCTTAGGACGTCTTGTAGAAGTGAAATGGCACTTTTGTGTTGAAGTATGGTTTATAAATCAGAAGCGTCAAACTATACATGTACATGTATACAAGGCAAAACGTGCTAGTGTACAGTTGTACATAATGCTTAAGCGTGTCTTCTTGTAGCGTGTTCTGTGGTCCCATAAATTACTCTTTCAGCAACTCTTTCCCACTTATTGATGATTTTGTGAGTGTGTGTAGAAATGGGCGACATCATTGCTGTTGTCGAGATCCAAGGAGCGTTCTCCTTGCTAGATCCACTGCCTTCACGGGATACTTGGTGAGGCACTCCAGCCTCCCGTCGTCCTCCCTGAATAATTGCCATCGTATGTAATCGATTAAGGGACATTTTTGGATCCAATGTGCCAGATCTTGATGATGTTGTTGTTACTGTTGTTCTTGTGATTTTCCTTTTTGTTGTTTTTGTTCTTGTTCTTATTGTTGTCATTGTTTATAAACGTGGCGTTTTATGACAGTTTTATAATGACTAGTGAAGAATAGAACTAGTTAGTGTAGTGTTTTTTTAGCGTCGCAGTATAACAATAGACGAAGCTTTTAATGTCAGCGAAATTATGGGGGCAAAAAGGCGGCAACTGTGATTAGTGTTTTGTCGCAATACAATAATGAATTAATGAATGCAGGGAACAATTCCTGGTGTCTGTTTTATTACTGCCGTTACGTTTCGTTACTGGTCGTAATGTAACAGCTCACCTAAAAGGATTTCCGCCTCCATAGGGATGCCGGGGGCTCTTAGAATATAAACATTATCCCCACCCTCTGGAAATTCTGTGCTAAAATGTCCTCTTTTATGTTACTCTCTTTGTGGCTGCTTTGTTCCTTTGCTTCCTTTTATTTCATCCTGTCATTTTCTGCCTTGCTGGTCCATTCACCTGTATGTGTTCGATAAAGTCTTACGTACTTTCTCTTAGAGTTGATAAATGGGTACGTGTATTAAGTGCATTTTTGGCCCTAGGGAAATAAGATATGCGAAAGCAATTTAAAATAAATGTAGGTCCGCTTTTACATATTTTAGTGTCCTTAAATGTGTTTAAATTTGTATTCAGGTATGTTTTAATTTATATCCCATGTGTGGTAAATTGGACGGTGTGGTCAACGCCGGGGCGTTTCCTCAGATCATGTGCGCGAATGCATTGATATGTGTACTTAATTTTCTTTTCCTTTTTCCCCCTGTTGAAGTATTGTGAACGTTTTGGATTATGGTTATTGCCCATATATGGCTCTACGCGGTCGGCTGGACTTTAAGCAGAAATAACAATAACGATAGCCTATAAGGATGAAATTGATAATTTGGGGAAGGGAGCGAATGAGGTCACTGGTAGGAATGTTTACACTGGTCGCCATCGTGTTTAAAAGGATTACCACCACTTTGAAGAAAAAGTACAGTACATGCTGGAAAGCCGGTCAATAGACAGTTTCATTTTTCATTGTTAAAACAAAAGAAACGAAACATCAAACGACAACGACAACAGCAACAACACTACAATTGGAAACAAAGACGTCTACAAAATCAACACCAACAAACAAACAAAGAAAAGAGAAGAAATAGAAGAAGGATGAAGTAGGAGGAGGAGGAAAAGAAGAGTGAAAAAGAACAAGAACAAGAACAAGAAAAGGAAAAAAACAAAACAAGAAAAACAGCAACAACAACAACAACAGCAACAGCAACAAAGAGAAGAAGAAGAACAACAACACCACCAACAACAACAACAATTACAAAAACAACAAGGAGTAGGAGGAGAAGGAGAAGGAGGAGAAGAAGAAGAAAAGAAGAAGAAGAAGAAGAAGACAATAACAACGATAATGATGATGATGACAACGACAACGACGATGCTCCTGCTGCTGCCGCTGCTGATGCTGATGATGGTGTTGATGATGATCTTGTTGGTGATGATGATGATGATGATGATAACAGTGATAAGTATACTCTCATTCAACCCCTCCCCCCCCCCAAAGAAAACAAAAAAGAAAAAAAATCACAGCTGATCCAATCAACTGGAAAGTAGGTTAGCACGTATATGGTTTGACTGACTATTGGCACGCCATTGATGCAAAACACAAATGGAATCGATGGCTTATCTTCATAGCACGGTTGCTGTCGTTAGGTGAATAATTGTACACGCTTTCCGTCCCCAACGATCAAAACATATAAACAAAAAAAAAGCGTTCTACCAGGACACTTAACAAAAAGTGAACTGAAGTGGCTTCATGAATGATGCAAAGGTGACATCAATTAGACACATTATGACACAGACTGGTTAAGTGCTTATAATGATCTTCTTCCATCCCTCAATCCATCCATCCATCCATCCATCCATCCCTCCCAGGTGCAGGAGGCATACGGCTAACTCTTTTTAAAGAATCGTGTGACTGAATTTCAAACACATTAGCACGACCATGTTATAAGATCCAATGACCTTGCTTTATCAGTCCTCCAGAGAACCGTTTTGGGAGGGAGATAAAAAGAAGACTGATACAACAACAACAACAACAACAACAACAATAACAAAACGATGGACTGATAACTTTGCGGAATGGACAGGGAACCCCCATTGTCAGAAACCCAGGCTTGGGCACAAAAAAATCAGCATAACTGGAGGAATAAGGTGAACAGTTTTTTAGTGCGGCGCTACAATGACTCTTCATGTTATTAAGGAAGAAGAAGAAGAAGAAGAAGAAGAAGAAGAAGAAGAAGAAGAAGAAGAAGAGGAGGAGGAGGAGGAGGAGGAGGAGGAAGAAGAAGAAGAAGAAAGAGGAGAAATAGAAGTAGAAGTAGTAGTAATAATAATGATAATAATATAGTAGTAGTAGTAGTAGTAATAGTAGTAGAACAACAACAACAACAAAAAAGACGAAGAAAGAGCAGGAGGTGAAGAAGAAGAAAAGAAGCAGAAGAAAAAGAAGAAGAAGAAGAGAAAAACAACAACAACAACAACAACAACAACAACAACAACAACAACAGCAGCAGCAGCAGCAGCAGCAGCAGCAGCAAGAAAGAAAGAAATGAAAGAAAGAGAAAAAAGAGAAAGAAAGAAAGTACGAAAGAAAGAAAAAAGAAAGAAAGAAAGAAAGAAAGCAAGAAAAAAGCAAGAAAGAAAAAACGAAAGAAAGAAAGAAGAAGAAGAACAAGAAGAAGAACAAGAAGAACTGAATAGCGAGTCGTGTTTTTTTGTTCTTTCAAAGAAGTTAGTCATCAAATGTAATTTTCGTATCATATTGTCTCATCAGGTCAAAAGGTGCAAGAATGATAATCATTCAAACACAATCATTCCATTTGTGATGTCATATGTTCGCTTTAATTTACCTATCAACAGATCATAACCTAAACAGCTGACGACAATAACAATAACAACAACAACAACAAAAATGATGCTAATGATTATGAGGATGATGATAGTAATGATAGTGATGATAATAATAATAATAATAATAATAATAATAATAATAATGATAATAATGATAGTGATAATAACAATAATAATATGTTGTGTGTGTGTATGTGTGTGTGTGTGTGTGTGTGTGTGTGTGTGTGTGTGTGTGTGTGTGTGTGTGTGTGTATGTGTGTGTGTGTGTGTGTGTGTGATGATGATAGTAATGATATTGATGATAATAATAATAATAATAATAATAATAATAATAATAATAATAATAATAATAATAATGATAATAATGATAGTGATAATAACAATAATAATATGTTGTGTGTGTGTGTGTGTGTGTGTGTGTGTGTGTGTGTGTGTGTGTGTGTGTGTGTGTGTGTGTGTGTGTGTGTGTGTGTGTGTGTGGTCATAAACGTATACATTACATGGACGTTTGAACGATGCCTCTTGATTGGAAACCAGAAGAAGAAATACACACTGGTGGATGAGCAATTATATCAACAATGGAAAATCTGAGTGGAAATTGAACAATGGATGATGCATATGTGCTACCACAGGTTCCATCTGATATGAGGTATTCCAAAACAATTATGGAAATGATATGATATAATTCCACCCGTGCTCTTCACATTATCAGCAATCAATCAGAATAAATGTAATAATGTTTCTTTCTCTGTAAACAAAATTGAGCTAAAGTACTTCATCCTACACTCCCCCACCCCCCACCCCCCTCCAAAAAAAAAAGAAGAAAAAAAGAAATGAATAAATGATTAATATACGAATGGATGAATAAATGAATTTAATAAAGCAAACAAATAAGTTAATAAATAGATAACTAAATAAATGCACGTACATAAACACAATCAGCTTGATGAGTCATGTAACAAAAATCCTATTAAGAATAATCATGATGAGGACAAGGAATAGAATCACAAGAGAAATAGCAGATGAACAGTGTTGATTTGTCGAAGGGAAAGGAACTATTAATGCCATATACATCCTAAGAACTATCATAGAGAGGTCAGTCGAAATGAATAAGGATTTACATTTATGCTTTGTTGATTATACCAAAGCTTTCGATCGGGTAAGACATGAAGAATTGATCAACCAACTAGAAAGACTCAATACTGATGGAAAAAGATCTACGAATAAAATCAGAAATATGTATTGGGAACAATTAGCTGCAATAAGAATAGAAAACGATATAAGCTCTTTCCAAAATATCAAAAGAGGAGTCAGACTAGGTTGTGTTTTGTCACCAGATGTGTTTTTCACTTTACGGCGAAAACATCATCAGAAACCTGGAAGAATACCCTGGATTAAAGGTTGGAGGAAAAATGATAAACAACATTCGATACGCAGATGACACCGTGCTAATTGCAGAAAATGAAACGGACTTACAAAACCTTGTGAATATACTAGAAATAGAAAGCAAAGGTAAGGGGTTGGAACTAAACAGCTAGAAGACTCAAGTCATGGTGATCAGCAAAAAGCATGAAATCTCCCCTCATGCAAACTAACAGCAAACAGCACAACCTTGAGACAGGTTGATCAGTTTAACTATCAGGGAACGATTATTTTACCAGACTGCAGATGCACATCACAAATAGCCAGCAGAATCGGCCAAGCCAAAACAGCATTGAAGAAGATGAAAAGCATTCTTACCAACAAATGCCTATCAATTAACATCAGGAAGAGAGTTCTTGAATGTTATATAGAACCAATACTGTTATACGAAAGTGAGGTGTGGAAAGTCAACAACCAAAGCCAGAACAAGATTGAGGCAGCCGAGATGTGGTTTCTAAGAAGAATGTTGAGAGTTCCATGGACAGCAAAGAAAACAAGTGCGACAGTCTTGGTGGCGGCAGACACAAGAAGATCATTAATAAGGAAGATTAGGAAAAGACAGGCAACATTTACGGGCCATTTTATGAGGAAAGGGGAATTAGAGCTCCTGGTCACAACAGGAAAGCTGGAGGGAAAGAGAGCACCAGGCAGACCCAGGGAAGAAATAGTGGACGGACTTGTACAGTGGCTGAGGACAGAGAGGGTGGAAGAAGTGCTTGTGGCAACGAGGGATAGAAACAGATGGAAGACCTTGATCGCCAAAGCCATGTGGCAAGGCACTTGATGATGATGATAAACACACACATAGATATATGTACACACACACACACACACACACACATATATATATATATATATATATATATATATATATATATATATATATGTGTGTGTGTGTGTGTGTGTGTGTGTGTGTGTGTGTGTGTGTGTGTGTGTGTGTAGACATATATCGAGGAATACAGTCTTTTGAAGGTAAGTATGTTTCTTGCTCAGTTGCTGGTAGCAATTCACTCGTTTGTCGCCATCTTAATAAGTAGTGCCGCCATGTTAAAAAACTCACAAAGAAACAAACAAACAAACAAACAACAAACAAACAAAATGTTCTTCTAGTCTTGAAACATTGGACATTTCGATAAAACTATGGAGGACAAATCACCAAAATAATGAGAGATATTCAGCAACACTGAAAAATCACTTCGAGAGAAGGACATACTGCAGATGGGTTGACTGTATAATTACATCACTGTCCATA
>JAPXFY010000015.1:50173949-50178949 GCA_030674185.1 Monoplex corrugatus | reverse complement strand
AAGTTGTTCCCTTTGCCTACATTTGACAAAGGTCTGTTGCCTTATAAGTTGTTCCCTTTGCCTACATTTGACAAAGGTCTGTTGCCTTATAAGTTGTTCCCTTTGCCTACATTTGACAAAGGTCTGTGGCCTTATAAGTTGTTCCCTTTGCCTACATTTGACGAAGGTCTGTTGCCTTATAAGTTGTTCCCTTTGCCTACATTTGACAAAGGTCTGTTACCCTATAAGTTGTTCCCTTTGTGTAGGCTTGACAAAGGTCTGTTGCCCTATAAGTTGTTCCTTTGTCTACGCTTGACAAAGGCCTGTTGCCCTATAAGTTGTTCTCTTTGTGAAGCTTGACAAAGGTTTGTTGTCCTATACGTTGTTCCCTTTGTGTACACTTAACAAAGGTGTGTTGCCCTATAAGTTGTTCCCTTTGTCTACGCTTGACAAAGGTTTGTTGCCCTATAAGTTGTTCCCTTTGTGTACGCTTGACAAAGGTTTGTTGTCCTATACGTTGTTCCCTTTGTGTACACTTAACAAAGGTATGTTGCCCTATAAGTTGTTCCCTTTGTCTACGCTTGACAAAGGTTTGTTGCCCTATAAGCTGTTCCCTTTGTGTACGCTTGACAAAGGTTTGTTGTCCTATACGTTGTTCCCTTTGTGTACACTTGACAAAGGTATGTTGCCCTATAAGTTGTTCATTTTGTGTACACTTGACAAAGGCCTGTTGCCCTATAAGTTGTTCCCTTTGTGTACACTTGACAAAGGTTTGTTGCCCTATAAGTTGTTCCCTTTGTGTACACTTGACAAAGGCCTGTTGCCCTATAAGTTGTTCCCTTTGTTTACGTTTGACAAGGGTCTGTTGCCCTGTAAGTTGTTCCCTTTGTCTACGCTTGACAAAGGTCTGTTGCCCTATAAGTTGTTTCCTTTGTGTACGCTTGACAAAGGTCTGTTGCCCTATAAGTTGTTCCCTTTGTTTACGTTTGACAAAGGTCTGTTGCCTGATAAGTTGTTCCCTATGTGTAGGCTTGACAAAGGTCTGTTGTCCTATAAGTTGTTCCTTTTGTTTACGTTTGACAAAGGTCTGTTGTCCTATAAGTTGTTCCCTTTGTCTACGCTTGACAAAGGTATGTTGCCCTGTACGTTGTTCTCTTTGTGTACGCTTGACAAAGGTCTGTTGCCCTATAAGTTGTTCCCTGTGTGTACACTTGACAAAGGTATGTTGTCCTATAAGTTGTTCCCTGTGTGTACACTTGACAAAGGTATGTTGCCCTATAAGTTGTTCCCTGTGTGTAGGCTTGACAAAGGTCTGTTGGCCTATAAGTTGTTCCCTTTGTCTACACTTGACAAAGGTCTGTTGTCCTATAAGTAGTTCCCTTTGTGTACACTTGACAAAGGTCTGTTGCCCTATAGGTCGTTCCTTTGTCTACGCTTGACAAAGATCTGTTGCCCTCTAAGTTGTTCCCTTTGTGTAGACTTGACAAAGGTCTGTTGCCCTATAAGTTGTTCTCTTTGTGTAGGCTTGACAGAGGCCTGTTGCCTTATAAGTTGTTCCCTTTGTCTACGCTTGACAAAGGTCTGTTGCCCTATAAGTTGTTCCCTTTGTGTAGGCTTGACAAAGGTATGTTGCCTTATAAATTGTTCCCTTTGTGTAGGCTTGACAAAGGCATGTTGCCCTATAAGTTGTTCCCTTTGTGTACGCTTGACAAAGGCATGTTGCCCTATAAGTTGTTCCCTTTGTGTACGTTTGACAAAGGTCTGTTGCCCTATAAGTTGTTCCCTTTGTGTAGGCTTGACAAAGATCTGTTGCCTTATAAGTTGTTCCCTTTGCCTACATTTGACAAAGGTCTGTTGCTATATAAGTTGTTCCCTTTGTTTACGTTTGACAAGGGTCTGTTGCCCTGTAAGTTGTTCCCTTTGTCTATGCTTGACAAAGGTCTGTTGCCCTATAAGTTGTTGTATTTGTCTACGCTTGACAAAGATGTGTTGCCCGATAAGTTGTTCCCGTTGTGTACACTTGACAAAGGTCTGTTGCCCTATAACTTGCTCCCTTTGTTTACGTTTGACAAAGGTCTGTTGCCCTGTAAGTTGTTCCTGTTTTGTTTTATATACGTGTTTTCATTAAAAAATTTCGTCTGCTTCTTGTTCTTATGATAATACACTTTGTCACCATTATGAAAGAGAGAATATTCAGCAGATATCTGCTACTCAGTGAAATAAAACAGCAACCAGCAGCATTAATTTGCACGCATTTTTCCTTCCAGTGTAATATGATCGATTCAACACGCTCGACTGAATCAGATGCTATTATTAAGATGTCGGAAATGGGAGTACATCAGATGATTATGAAAAGCAATTAGTGTTGTTTAGTGTACTTTGTGTGTGTATGTGTGTGTGTGTGTGTGTGTGTGTGTGTGTGTGTGTGTGTGTGTGTGTGTGTGTGTGTGTGTGTGTGTGTGTGTGAATGTGTGTGTGTGTGAGTGTGTGTGTGTTTGTCTATGTTTGTGTGTGTGTGTGTGTGTGTGTGTGTGTGTGTGTCTTTTACGGCCGTAGCATTTCTACCTATACAATAGTTAAGTGCCAGAGACTGAAATATCATATCATTTATCCATGTGATGTTTCCATAACTGTCTTCTCCCCCCCCCCCATGCTTCTCTCTCTTTCTCTCTCTCTCTCTCTGTCCGCCTCCCTGTCTCTGTCTCTCTGTCTCTCTATCTGTCTCTCTATGTGTCTCTGTCTCTCTCTGTCTCTCTGTCTCTCTGTCTCTGTCTGTCTGTCTCTCTCTCTCACTCTCTCTCTCTCTCTCTCTCTCTCTCTCTCTCTCTCCTCGCTCGCTCGCTCGCTCGCTCGCTCGCTGTCTCAGACACACGGGTGCACCCCCCTCCCCCCCCCCCCCCACACACACAATTTCAAGCAACGCCCCATCAACTAATAATGTCTGCAGGGCTGTCAGACTTATTGATGCGGAATCACACCGTGAAGGTATTACACACACCATTGATTTCCCTGTCTCTCTCTGTCTCTGTCTCTTTCTGTCTCTGTCTCTTTCTGTCTCTGTCTCTTTCTGTCTCTGTCTCTTTCTGTCTCTGTCTCTGCCTCTGTCTCTCTCTGTGTCTGTCTCTGTGTTTCTGTCTCTGTCTCTGTCTCTCTGTCTCTGTCTCTTTCTATCTCTGTCTTTCTCTGTCTCTGTCTCTTTCTGTCTCTGTCTCTCTCAGTCTCTCTGTCTCCATGTCTGTTCTGTCTGTCTGTCTGTCTGTCTGTCTGTCTCTGTCTGTCTGTCTCTCCATCTCTCCATCTCTCCCTCCCTCCCTCTCTCTGTCTCTCTGTCTCCGTCTGTCTGTCTCTCTCTCTCTCTCTCCATCTCTCCCTCCCTCCCTCTCTCTGTCTGTCTGTCTGTCTGTCTCTGTCTCTGTCTCTCGCTCTCGCTCTCTCTCTCTCTCTCTTACCATTGTGTCTCTCCTTCAATCCTCTTTCTGTCTCAGTCAAACGCATTACCCCGTATGTCTGTCCCAATCCTGAAACCTACATTCACACACACACACACACACACACACACCATGACGGGCGTACTGTCATATATACTGCATCCTTCCCTTCTTCCCACTATCTCTACGTCATAGAAAATGAATATAAACATTGTGCTCTTCTGCCACTGGACGAAGCAGCAGGGAACTTTCATCAGTCGTTTTCTCTTAATTTTTGTAATTGGGGTTTGGTTGGTTGGTTGTGGTCTTACAATTGTGTTTGACAAAGGCCGGTTGGTCAAACATTTGAGCCTGTCTTGTCTGGTTTTATTAAATACGCGTCCTGATTCTAATTTCGTGGTTTTTGTTTTGTTTTGTTTTGTTTTGTTTTCGTTTTT
This sequence comes from Monoplex corrugatus, assembly GCA_030674185.1. Classification (NCBI taxonomy): domain Eukaryota; kingdom Metazoa; phylum Mollusca; class Gastropoda; order Littorinimorpha; family Ranellidae; genus Monoplex; species Monoplex corrugatus. The sequence goes on along the minus strand of JAPXFY010000015.1, from coordinate 50,175,105 downwards.
TTTGTTTTGTTTTGTTTTTGTTGATGGGTTTTTGTTTTTGTTTTGTTTTGTTTTTTGGTGTTTTTTTTTTTTTTGGTGTTGTTGTTGTTTTTTATGGGGGGGGGGGGGGGTATCATTTTTTTTCTGATTCTTTATTGCTCAGCCGTGTCATTGTTGTATTTTTCAACAGGATTCAACCATGACTTCAGTCCAGCCTTCGCTGGACGATGACCTGAAGTCTCAGAAGGACGACCTGAGAAGGGCCCAAGCTCTGCAGAATGCCTGCTACTGTCCTCTCGCTGTCAGGCTCGTCCTCAACGGACGCCACTACGACATCACCGAGGACGCCAGCAGAAAGATACCTCTGTTGACGGACATCCTCTACGGCCACGAACAGACCAAGACAACGTCTGTGTACCACGATGACAGCGCTGAAGACGGTGACCTCCACATTCGCAGGAATTCTTTCATGCAGTGCACATCTGTCCTGGATTTAAAAAGCACCCCTGACCCCGTATCGAAAACCGATTTTTTAACGAAGGATTCTCAAAAATCCTCACAGTATAACCGAGCTTACAAACCGAACACAGAAACCTCTTTAGATGAAGAAGCGAAGAAGAAAGAGTCCTACGCGCCACGAGTCCCTGAGCTGGGCGTCAAACGTGGCAAAACGGAAGAGAACAAGCCGGAAACGACGTTGTACTTTCAACGTAACGCAACAGTCTTCGAGGCAGTGTTAGACTTCGTGCAGAGTGGGGAACTCCATGTGCCTGGGGACGTGTGCCCTAAACTCTTCGCTCGGGATCTGGAATTCTGGGGATTCGAGGTATCCGACCTTGACCCTTGTTGTTATCCCAAGGTCGTGAGCTTTCTTGAGGAGCAGAAGACGGTGATGAGGTTCCACGAAAGCTGTGCGAGTCCGGTGCATCCTCCGCTGGATCTGTCGAGTAAATCTGTTGGCAGGACAAGGGCTTTTTGGCGGAGATTCCGGCATTCTTCCTGGCTGTTTATGACTGACCCGTGGTCTTCTGTGCAGGCCAAAGTAATTGTTGTTGTCTTTGTTTGTTTGTTCTGTTGGAGTGTGGTGTGGAATGTTTAGGACAAGGTTGGCCTGAGTTGGCCTCAGCTGGCCTCTATTCATTTATTTATTTATTTATTTATTTATTTATTTATTCAT
>JAPXFY010000015.1:50161449-50168949 GCA_030674185.1 Monoplex corrugatus | reverse complement strand
GTTGGCTGTGTTAGCTGAGTGAGTAAATGAGTACAACATGAACGAGAATTTGTTTTTTGTTAGAATGATTTTATTTTTTAGGATGTTGGCTGTGTTAGCTGAGTGAGTAAATGAGTATAACATGAACGAGAATTTGTTTGTTTGTTTGTTTGTTAGAATGATTTTAATTTTTGAGGGTGCTGGTTGTGTGAGTTGAGTAAGTAAATGAGTACAACATGAACACGAATTTTTTTTATTAGAATGATTTTAATTTTTGAGGGTGTCGGCTGTGTGAGTTGAGTGAGTAAATGAGTACAACATGAACACGATTTTCTTCTTTTTTTTTTTTTCCTAGAATGATTTTATTTTTGAAGGTAATGGCTGTGTTAGCTGAGTTGGTAAATGAGTGCAACATGAACAAGAACTTTTTTTATTAGAATGATTTTAATTTGGGGGGGTATTGGCTATGTGAGCCTAGTGAGTAAATGAGTACAATATGAACGAGAACACTTTTTTATTAGAATGATTTAAAATTTTCAGGCTGTTGGCTCTGTGAGCTAAATGAGTAAATGAATACAACATGGACACCATTTTTTTTTCATTAGAATGATTTTATTTTTGAGGATGTTGGCTGTGTTAGCTAAGTGAGTAAATGAGTACAACATGAACGAGAATTTTTTTGTTTGTTTGTTAGAATGATTTTGATTTTTGAGGGTGTTGGCTGTGTGAGTTGAATGAGTAGATGTGTTCAACATGAACAAAAAGTGTTTTTTTTCTTTATTAGAATGACATTGAACTTTGAGGGTGTTGGCTGTGTGAGTTGATTGAGTAAATGAGTACAACATGAACAAGAACTTTTCGTTTTATAATGTAATTAATTTCGACGGTAGTGGCGTACAGAGACAGCTCATTCAGCGACAGTGCAGGAGGACTGCCTGTCACTAAAAAAAAAAAAAAATTAAAAAAAAAAAAAGATTCTGGTCAGTAACCATCATGCTCATATACAGATGCCATCCTGAATCATCAGAAGATGGAGAACGTTGAAGAGTTCACTTACCTTGGGAAATCTATCCACCTTATAGGTTGATATGGACCATGACTTCAGTTGTCGCACCAATAAAACGTCAACAGCATGAAACCAGCGTATCATCATCATCATCATTATTATTATTATTATTATTATTATTTTTATTATTATTATTATTATTATTATTATTATTATTATTATTATTATTATTACTATTATTATTATTATATTATTATTATTATCATCATTATTATTATCATCATCATTATTATTATTATTATTATTATTATTATGTTATCATTATTATAACTGTTCTTATTTTTACTATTGTTGTTATATTTTTCATTACGTATTGTTATCATTATTATTATTATTATTATTATTATTATTATTGTTGCTGTTGTTATAACTTTTTTTTACTTTTTATTTTCATTACCTTTTTAAAAAAAAAATTCATTACCTATTATTATCATTATTATCATTATCATTGTTGTTGCTGTTGTTATAAGATCTTTTTATTATACTTTTTATTTTCATTATTGTTATTACTTTGTTTTTTGTATTGACTTCTCAAAAGTTTCCTGTTTTTGTTTTGTGTTTTAGATAGAAAGTTTATTCTGTTGAACTGGATCCTCTTCCAGATTCTCTCTACTCCGACTGTCTCCCTACTCTCCTCCCATTCATCACTGACATCATCAACACTTCTCTTCAAACTGGAACTGTCCCAGATTCTTTCAAGTCTGCTATTGTTCACCCTATCCTCAAGAAACACAATTTAGACCCAAATGAACTGAAAAATTACCGGCCTATCTCTAATCTCTCTTTCTTGTCAAAACTCCTTGAAAAAGTCGTCCTCAACCAGCTGAACTCTCACCTGTCTGCCAACAATCTCCTCAATCCTTTCCAGTCAGCCTACCGCCAGTGCCATAGCACTGAAACTGCCCTACTACACATTCTCAACAATCTCCTCCTTGCAACTGATACTGGCAAAGTCTCTCTCCTCACACTCCTTGATCTGTCTGCAGCCTTCGATACCATTGACCATGGTATTCTCCTTTCTAGACTTCATCATACTTTTGGCATCTCTGACATTGCTCTCTCCTTTTTCACTTCGTATTTATCAAACAGAAAACAAACCGTTCTCATCAATGGCACTTACTCTCAACCTGCATACCTGACCTGTGGTGTTCCACAAGGATCTGTCCTTGGCCCTGTTCTTTTCACTCTTTACACCTCCCCCCTGTCCACCATCATCAACTCCCACTCTATAAAACACCACTTCTATGCTGATGACACCCAACTTCAAGACAGTGACTCACCTGATAATATACAGCGCCTGTTGACTCGCACCACTGAGTGTTACTCGGACATTAAGAACTGGATGACGTTCAACAAACTTCAGCTTAATGACGACAAGACAGAAGCTATCTTGTATGTCTCTGGGCCTCTCCCTGACCTTCCCATCATGATCCAGAAAACCCAATCTTGTGTAGCTGACCTGAAGGATTGGATGACTGAAAACAAACTGAAATTAAATGAAGAGAAATCCGAATTGATCTTGATCACCCCACCCAAACTCCAAAATCACCCCTCTCTTCCAACCTCTGTCACACTTGTCGACTCATCTATCCCTCTCTCCCATTTTGCCCGTAACCTTGGTGTAACTCTTGATCAAACCCTGTCCTTCCACCAGCATGTGAGCAACGTCTGTCGGACTTGTTTTCTTGAACTCCGCCGAATTGCTTCTATCCGCCACCTCCTCTCAGAAGACACGACAAAGGCTCTTGTCTGTGCATTTGTTCTATCCCGTCTCGATTACTGTAATGCTCTTTTTTCTGGTTCCCCCTCTCATCTCATTAACAAACTTCAGAAAGTTCAAAATCATGCTGCCCGTCTCATCTTCCGCTCTTCAAATTTAACCATGTTACGCCATTGCTCTGTTCTCTCCACTGGCTCCCTGTTCAGCAAAGAATATCCTACAAGATTGCCTGCCTCTGCTTCAAATCTATTGAGTCTTCCTGTCCTGAGTATCTCACCCATCTGTTACATCTCTACACGCCATCTCGAGCTTTGCGGTCCTCATCTGATGCCCGTCTCTATAGTATCCCCATAGTCCGCACTAAAAGGTTTGGGCAGCGTTCTTTTTCCTATCAAGCTCCAACCATCTGGAATCAGTTACCTCGCTCTCTTAGACACTCACCCTCTCTGTCCACATTCAAACGCTCCCTCAAAACTCACCTGTTTCCCAAAACTGGTAATCTCTGCCCCCTTCCCCCCATGTAATGTAATGGTGACATTATAGTGTCTTAGTGTCAATGTGTCATTGTATTTGCATGTCATGCTGTGTGTGTGTTTGTGTGTGTGTGTGTGTGTTTGTGTGTGTGTGGGTGCTTCTGTGGGCGTGTGTGTGTGTGCTTGTGATTCTGGTTATATGTTTTGCCATTGTAAACGCCTAGGGCATTAATTTGATTAGGCGTACTAAATGTTCATAATAATAATAATAATAATAATATCCTCATTGGCACCCGTCAGAAACTTTCTCTGCTGTCTCCTCTTTCTCTCCCATTATGTAACACATCAGTCCCAATTTCTGATTCAGCTAAAAACCTTGGTGTCTGCATTGACTCTACCCTCTCCATGAACAACTTTGTTTCTCAAACTGCCAGATCTTGCTACTATCATCTCCATCGTATAAGGCTGATCAGGAAGTATCTCTCTGTCGAAACAACTGCAAAACTCGTTCTCTTCTTCATAATGTCTCGCATTGACTATTGCAATTCACTCCTGTCTGGTCTTCCTGCCTCCACCATTCACATCCTACAGCGCATTCAAAACAATGCTGTACGCCTTGTACTCAAAAAGAAAAAAGCTGACCACATATCTCCTCTCCTGGCACAACTTCACTGGCTCCCTGTATCAAAGCGCATACAGTACAAACTAGACACCATGTGCTACAAAAGCCTCAATAACGCAGCCCCCGATTACCTGTCAAGCCTACTTGAGATCTATGTTCCCTCACATACCCTCCGCTCTGCCTCCGATCCTCTGACTTTTCGCTTTCCACGCACTAAGCTCAATACCTATGGTCCACGAGCCTTCTCTGTTTCTGGTCCACTCTCCTGGAACAAACTTCCTCTCTCAGTCCGTCAGCAACCTACTTTTGTCTCCTTCAAGTCCGCTCTCAAAACTCACCTTTTCTCCTCCGCATAAAATCCTAACCTCACTCAACCCCCCCCCCCCCCCCTGCAGCCTGTCTCCGCTCGGAGGGGAACCACATGGTTATAATATATAATTGTATATGCTATGCTCTCTATAATTTTCCATTGCTTTTATTCTTGCTTTTATTGCTTTTATTCTTTCTCCCCATTTATAGCCATGCGTGTGTGTGTGTGTGTGTGTGTGTGTGTGTGTGTGTGTGTGTGTGTGTGTGTGTGTGCGCGCGTGCGTGCGCGTGCGTGCGTGCGTGCGTGCGTGCATTCGTGCGTGCGTGCGTGTGTGTCTGCTTCAGCGCTTAGATTTGATTTTATCAAGATTTTGCGCTATATAAATATTGTAATTATTATTATTATTATTAATAAATCCGTCTATTTAACACTTTTCCTCTCGTTGTTGTTTGTTTTTAATTTTGCAAGGGAAACAACCATTTCTTTCCCTCTGTTGGGGCTATGTCAGTTTGTGTAGAGTTATCTTCCTTACGTCTCTACCGTTTAGTATTCATGTGACGACGAACTGAGTGAGTGACTGAGTGAATGAATGAGGGACTGAGTGAGTGAGAGGGTGATTAAGTGGGTGAATAGATGAACGAGTGAATGGGTGAATAAATGAACGAGCGAGTGAGTCAGAGGGTACTCGAGTTTGTGACTCAATGGGTGGGTGAGCGTGAGAGCGGGTTAAATATGATGAGTGAGTGAATGAGTTAACGAACGAGCGAAGGGTTTAAAAAGTGAGTGAGCGCGTGAATAAACGTGTGAGAAATTGAGTATGTGAGTGAATAAACGAGAGAGTTCATGAGTTGATGAGTCAGTGAGTAGGTGACCAAGCCACTCAGAGAGTGAGTGAGTGAATAAGTGAGTGAGTGAGTGAGTGAGTGAGTGAGTAAGAGAATTTGCGAGTGAGCAAGGGAGGGAGGGAGGACATGAGTTGTGCATCGGTCAGTGGGTGAGTGAGTGAGTGATTGCAATGACTGTTAGGTTGGCTGTTTTGCCTGAATGCTTAATTCAATGTCTTTGACATATCTTCAGGGATTTTTCCGGTGTCGTAAATTTCATTTAGGAGGACTGTTATTTTTTCTATGTCAAATTCCTCCAGGGCTTCAATCATCTCTGTAGTAATGTTGTCTGGTCCTGGGGCTTTTCCTGGTTTCATCTTTTTCAGTGCTGCTCTAACTTCATCTTTCATCATGGGTGGTCCTTTAAAGTTCTTTTTCATAATGTGTTCTTCTTTTCTGTCATCCTCAAAAAGGTCTTTAATGTACTCTCCCCATCTGTCCAGTATTTTGTCTTTTTCCTGATAAGCGCGCCATCTTTCGATTTTAAGCAACCAGTTGATGTGTATGTATTTTTCTTGTGGACAATTTCTTCAGTTCGTCTGTACATACCCTGAGGATCTATTTTGTGTCTATTTCATCAGACGGCAGATGCACATCGGAAATAACCGGCAGAATCGGCCAAGCCAAAACAGCATTCAAGAAGATGACAAGCATTCTTACCAACAAATGCCTATTAATTAACATCAGGAAGAGAGCCTTTGAATGTTATATAGAACCAATACTGTTATACGGATTTGAGGCGTGGACAGTCAGTAAGCAAAGCCAGAACAAGATTGAGGCAGCCGAGATGTAGTTTCTAAGAAGAATGTTGAGAGTTCCATGGACAGCAAATAAAACAAACGAGACAGTCTTGATGGAGGCAGACACAAGTAGATCACTCATAAGGAAGATTGGGAAAAGACAGGCAACATTTATAGGCCATTTTATGAGGAAGGGGGATTTGGAGCACCTGGTCACAACGGGAAAGCTGGAGGGAAGGAGAGCACCGGGTAGACCCAGAGAGAGAATGCTGGACGGACTTGCAGAGTGGCTGGGTACGAGGAGGGTGGGGGAGATGCTGGGGGCAGCGAGAGATAGAGGCAGATGGAAGTCCATGATCGCCAACGCCATGCGGCAGGGCACCTGATGATGATGATGATGATGATGATGATGATGCTGCTTAATTCAATAGGCTAACTGACTGGGTTGGTTAGTCGTTTGGTGGGTTAATCAATCGGTTGGTTAGATTACTTATACAAATATGCCTTTTATGGTGGTTGGTTAGATTGCTTATACGAATACACTTTTTTACGTTGGTTTTTGTTTGTTAAAGTACGTATACAAATACGCTTTTTATATAGTTGGTGAGGTTACGTATACAAATACGCTTTTTATATAGTTGGTGAGGTTACGTATACAAATACGCTTTTTATATAGTTGGTGAGGTTACGTATACAAATACGCTTTTTATATAGTTGGTGAGGTTACGTATACAAATACGCTTTTTATATAGTTGGTGAGGTTACGTATACAAATACGCTTTTTATATAGTTGGTGAGGTTACGTATACAAATACGCTTTTTATATAGTTGGTGAGGTTACGTATACAAATACGCTTTTTATGGTGGTTGGTTAGATTGCGTATAGGAACACACTTTTATATTGGTCGTTGGTTGTTAGATTACTTATCCAAATACGCTTACGGGTTAATGCATTTTTTTCTATTCCAGAAGACGACGAAAGTTTTCCAGACCCAGATATGTTCAGTTTGTGCAGTTGGTGGGGAGAGGCTGTGTAATCAAAAGGGTTAATGCGTTGTTTTTTTGTGTTCCAGAAGACGACGAAAGTTTTCTAGACTCGGACATGACCAGCACTACCCCCAGGACCACCACCACCACAGAATCTCAGTCAACCACCACCATTAAATACACACCCCGGGCTCTGGTCAACTGGTTGCAGTATCTGAGCTACGCCACAACGGCCTTCTTGACTGTGGATTATCTCTTAAAGATCCTCTTCTGCCCCAGCCTGCGCCAATTCATCTTGAACATCATAAACATCGCCGACTGCATCGCCCTGATCGCCACCTATGCTAAACACATCATCAACCTGACAAACCCTCAAGAAATGTATGAAGACACCACTACGGACATCATCAACATTCTCCAGCTTTTCCGAGTGTTGCGGTTCCTGGGTCCTATGTCCAAGCTGCGAGGGTTCCGTGTGATCTATTTCACGCTGAAAAACAGTATCATGGAGTTGATGCTTATGTCCGGGGTTGCTTGCTGTTGGTGATGTTCTTCTCCGCGCTGCTCTTTTACCTGGGCGACAAAACGTCCTTGACCAGCATCCCTGTCGCTGCCTGGTACGCCTTGGTGACCATGACCACTGTGGGCTATGGCGATGTAGTTCCGCACTCGTTCAGCTCCAAGATCATCGGGTCCATATGTGCCATCATGGGTGTGCT
>JAPXFY010000015.1:50111449-50148949 GCA_030674185.1 Monoplex corrugatus | reverse complement strand
AAAGAAACAATCAATACTTTGTAATTGAAATTAAAATACGAAGAAAACAAAACAAAAAATGAGACGACGGGACGACTTTCAAGCGGCCATTACGCCTTACGTCAACTGTTTACCCTCCAGAAAATCACTGCAGAGCCTCTACCTCACCGCCTACAGCAAGGCAGGCAGAACGGTCAAACTGGACTTGAACGGACAGATGTTCACACTGCCAGTGACTACTTGCATTCAGATCCCCGCCTTGAGAGCTTTGCTGCGGGGGAAGATCTACCCCCGTGACACGACAGGCAGTCTACGGAAACAAAGCCTCCGCCCCAAAACCTACCCTGCCGACAGAACGGACATTTTGGAGGACGAGATCTTACTACGCCTGGACCGCAGCCCGGCCGTCTTCAGCGCGATCGTGGACTACATCCAGAACAAGGAGCTGCACGTGCCCAGAGAGGTGTGTCCCAAAACTTTCGCCAGGGACCTCACCTTCTGGGGCTTCAGCATCGAGGAGGTGGAGCCCTGCTGCTTCTCGGGGATCGTCAATTTCCTCTACGAGCAGGACAAGCTGAACAAGTTCCAGTGGTTTCTCTATAGCCAGCCGAGGGTCAGCCCTTCCGTGAGCCAGTACTACAGTTTCATCAGTGAGCCTTCCGGCCACCTGTGCAGGATAAAGAAACTACGCGCTGAGGTGTGGAAAATTCTGGACGAGCCGTTCGACAGCCGGCCCGCCAAGGTGAGTGAGTGTCTTTTGACCCGCCAAGGTGAGTGTCTTTTGACCTGCCAAGGTGAGTGAGTGTCTTTTGACCTGCCAAGGTGAGTGAGTGTCTTTTGACCTGCCAAGGTGAGTGAGTGTCTTTTGGCCCGTCAAGGTGAGTCAGTGTCTTTTGGCTCACCAAGGTGAGTCAGTGTCTTTTGGCCCACCAAGGTGAGTGAGTGTCTTTTGGCCCACCAAGGTGAGTGAGTGTCTTTTGGCCCGCCAAGGTGAGTGAGTGTCTTTTGGCCCACCAAGGTGAGTGAGTGTCTTTTGGCCCGCCAAGGTGAGTGAGTGTCTTTTGGCCCACCAAGGTGAGTCAGTGTCTTTTGGCCCACCAAGGTGAGTCAGTGTCTTTTGGCCCGCCAAGGTGAGTGAGTGTCTTTTGGCCCACCAAGGTGAGTGAGTGTCTTTTGGCCCGCCAAGGTGAGTCAGTGTCTTTTGGCTCACCAAGGTGAGTCAGTGTCTTTTGGCCCACCAAGGTGAGTGAGTGTCTTTTGGCCCACCAAGGTGAGTGAGTGTCTTTTGGCCCGCCAAGGTGAGTCAGTGTCTTTTGGCTCACCAAGGTGAGTCAGTGTCTTTTGGCCCACCAAGGTGAGTGAGTGTCTTTTGGCCCACCAAGGTGAGTGAGTGTCTTTTGGCCCGCCAAGGTGAGTGAGTGTCTTTTGGCCCACCAGGTGAGTCAGTGTCTTTTGGCCCGCCAAGGTGAGTCAGTGTCTTTTGGCCCCGACACCAAGGTGAGTGAGTGTCTTTTGGCCCGCCAAGGTGAGTGAGTGTCTTTTGGCCCGCCAAGGTGAGTGAGTGTCTTTTGGCCCGCCAAAGTGAGTGAGTGTCTTTTGGCCCGCTAAGGTGAGTGAGTGTCTTTTGGCCCACCAAGGTGAGTGAGTATCTTCTTCTGTCTTGGTGGCCGGTATGATGGTGATGGTGGTAGTGGTGGGTGGGGTCGGTGGTGTAGGTTGGGGCTGGGGTTGGGTTGCCGGGATGGTCAAACTTGATTTTTGATGTTGTTGTTTTTCTTCTTCTTCTTGGTGGTGGTGGTGTTGCTGGGTGTGGTTGGTTGTGTGTTTGTGTGTGTGGGAGGGGGGGGTTTGGATGGTCAAACCTGATTTTTGTTGTTGTGGTTGTTGTTGGTGGTGGTGGTGCTGCTGTTGCTGCTAGGCGGGGTTGGTGTGGTTGGTGGTGTAGGGGGACGGGTTGTTGGGTTAGTGAAGCCTGATTTTTGATGTTGTTGCTGTTGTTGTTGTTGGCGGTGGTGGTGGTGATGGTGGGTGCGGTAGGTGGTATAGGGGACGGATTGTTGGGATGACGAAACGTGATTTTGATGTTGTTGTTGTTGGTGGTGGTGATGGTGGTGGTGGTGGTGAGTGCTAGGTGTGGTTGGTGTAGTTGGTGGTGTAGGGGGTGTTGTTAGGATGGTGAAGACTGATTTTTGATGTTGTTGTTGGTGGTGGTGGCGCTGGGTGCGGTTGGTGGTGTAGGGGGACGGGTTGTTGGGCTGGTCAAACCTGATTTTTGATGTTGTGGTTGGTGGCAAATGGGGCTGGTACGGTTGGTGGTGTAAGTGGGTGGGATGGGGGGCTATTGGGATGGTCAAACCTGATTTTTGATGTTGTTGTTGTTGGTGGTGGTGGTGATAGGTGGGGTTGGTACGGTTGGTGGTGTAGGGGGGGGCGGATTGTTGGGATGGCGAAACCTTATTTTTGATGTTGTTGTTGTTGGTAGTGACGGTGGTGGTGGTGAAAGGTGGGGTTGATGTGGTTGGTGGTGTATGGGGACGGGTTGTTGGGATGGCGAAACCTTATTTTTGATATTGTTGTTGTTGGTAGTGACGGTGGTGGTGGTGGTGGTGGTGATAGGTAGGGTTGGTGCGGTTGGTGGTGTATGGGGACGTGTTGTTGGGATGCCAAGCTTGATTTTTGATGTTGTTGTTGTTGGTGGTGGTGGTGACGGTGGTGGTGGTGGTGGTGGTGGTGATAGGTGGGGTAGATGGTGGAAGGGGGACGTGTTGTTGGGATGGCAAGCCTGATTTTTAAGTTGTTGTTGTTGTTGCTAGTGGTGGTGGTGGAAGTGAGCAGGTGTTCGAAAGCTTGCATGTGTATGTCTGTTTTCACGAAACAAAATTCAATTCTATGCGTTTGTATTCATTACGTACTCATCACAATAATAGTACTGGTAGGAGTAGGCGAAGTAGTAGTAGTAGTAGTAGTAGTAGTAGTAGTAGTAGTAGTAGTAGTATCGCTGCTGTAATAATCCTCCCCCTATCCCCCAACTCTCTAACGTGTCTATGTGCGCGCATGTATGTATTAGTATGAGTGTCTGTTTTTTGGTTTCATGAGAGTTTGTACATGTGTCTATGTGTGTGTGTGTGTGTGTGTGTGTGTGTGTGTGTGTGTGTGTGTGTGTGTGTGTGTGTGTGTGTGTGTGTGTGTGTGTGTGTGTGTGTGTGTGTGTGTTTTGATTAAATGCTTGTTTGTTCTTTCTGTCTTTGTTTCTTTGAATGTTTGTTTGGTTTTGGTTTTGATTTTGGTTTTATGTCGTTCCAAATTCTGCGCCACCTCAGTGGTGTTGACTCAACATTAGTAATTCCATCTTCACAACGCATCATCAAACTCAACTCCATTCTTCGAAATCTCGGAGCCAGGAAGCCCGCGGAAGCCAGACATGTCAAGCCACCATGGGGCTACCCACTAGAGAAGAATCTGCACGGCTGCTGGGTCACTTCTTTGGACTTCGACAGTGCCTGTTGTGACCCAACTTACCGAGGACACTTGCCTGATTAGTCTTCTATTGATAACAATAGTCGCTGAGTCGTAGAGCCAGGCTGAATTAGATTTACCTACCACACCACCCTCCATCCCCACCGGTGAGGAGTCAAGCACCAAGGTTCTCCAGTGACCACCCTCATTAACCCTTTGACTCTCGCACCCTGTACACCAACTGCAAAAACTTAACCCTCTGACTCCCTCACCCTATCCACCAGCTTCCTGCAGGAAGCTGGTGAATAGGGTGAGGGAGTCAGAGGGTTAAGTTTTTGTTTTGCTATCAAGGTTGACAATGCAGGAGGCTGGTAGACAGGATGTGGGAGCCAAAGGGTTAACCACCAACACCAAAAGAACAGAATGAAAGAGGAGAGAAGCTTGTTGAATGGGCACAAATAAATGAATACATAATGATAGGAAACACCTGGTTTGAGCAGTCTGACAAAAGAAACTGAGCCATGGATGAATCCAGGAGATAGTACCAAAATAATTAAATTGATTACACCCTTATAAATAAAAGATTCAAAAATTCTTTACTAATAATAAATGCACTACCAGGCGCAGATGCAACAGTGACCACAACCCTTTAATGGGAAGATTTAGGCTGAAACTAAAGAAACGAAAACGGTCCAACACGCTAAGTCAGACCAAGATGGGGGCAACTGAAATGTGGTTTCTAAGAAGAATGTTGAGAGTTCCGTGGACAGCAAAGTTTACAAACAAGACAATCTTAAAGGAGGTAGACGCAAGAAGAACATTTATGCAGAAGATTAGGAAAAGACAAGCAACACTTATACGACATATTTTTATGAGGCAAGTGAAATGAGAGCACCTGATCATAACAGGGAAGCTGGAGGGAAAAATGAGCACCAGACAGACCCAGAGAGAAAATACTGGACGGACTTGCAGGGTGGCTGAGGACAGAGAAGGTGGTAGATGTATTTGCAGCGATAAGGGATAGGTTCGTATGGAGAGCCATGATTGCCAACGCCATGCGGCAGGGCACATGATGATGATGATGATGATGACTGAACGTGTATCTTATTTATTTTTCCCCAACATTTTTTTTTTTTTTTTTTTTTTTTTAGGAATGAGGAAAGCATCTGAAAGGAACGAACATGTTTCTAATTTCGTACAATTTCACCTGTGTGATTTTTGTTGTTGTTGTTGTTGCTGCAGCTGTTTGTTTGTTTGTTTGCTTCTTTCTTTCTTTGTTTTTTTGTTGTTGTTGTTGTTTTATTTAATGAGTTCACCGTCCTGTATTCTGCGCAGGTGTATTTTGCCTTCTTGATCGTCAGTATTCTACTATCCTTCTGCACCATCGCAGCAAGAACACACGACTATTTCAGTATTGATGCCCACGGCGATAATACGACGACCAACGCAACGAGTCGTAACACGACGACCAACGAGACGAACGAAACGAGCGAGACGATTAATGATCCTACGGATAACAAGCAGTTAGTCCTGCTAGTGTTGAACGTTCTTGAGTACCTCTGTTCGTCGTATCTCTTCCTCGATTACGCTCTAAGGATCATCTTCTTTCCCAATCTGAAACGCTTCTTCGCCGACTTCATCAACATCACCGACGGTCTGGCGGTGCTTGCCAACATTGCCCAGTTTACTCTGAGTCCCGAGAGCCTCGTGCTTCTCCATGCTGTGAACACCATCCAGCTGTTGAGGATCCTTCGCTTACTCAGACCCATGTCCAAAATGACCTGGTTTCGCCTGATGTATTTCACGCTATGCTGCAGCTACAAGGAGCTGCTGCTGGTGTGCATGTTGCTGATGTTTCTCACCATGATCTTCTCCTCCTTGTTGTACTACCTTGGCGACAAGAGCTCCATCAAGTCTATCCCTCACGGCATGTGGTTTTCCTTGATCACCATGACGACTGTGGGTTATGGGGACATTGTGCCTTCAGACGTGAGTACCCCGGGCTTAATGTTGCTTTCTTGAGAGAGTTTTCTGTTTCTTTTTTTTATTATTTTCTTTTTTTGTTTGTTTTTTGTTTGTTTTGTTTTGTTTTTGTATTCGGGTTTTGTTGTTGTTGTTGTTGTTGTTTGGGTTTAATGTTTTTTTCTTAGAGCATGCAACACAACAGGTTGTATGAAGTACTAACAGGGCACAGGGCACAGGGCACAGGGCACAGGGCACACCAGTACAGTTACGGTTTACCACTTACAAAGTCGTCCAGGTTCGTAGCTCTAGGTTAAGTGTACCGATGAACGGTGTATCTGATGTCCTCATCTTTTACGGTTCTAAGTGAGTGCCTGGCTTTGTGGCAAGAGTTCTCTCAGCTCCACTCTGCGATATTATCTGTCCGTGTTGTTACTCTGTCTACCCCCTTTTTTTCTTTTGCCTTGTGCTGATGTTCTCTGGAGGATGGTCTCTGAGAGTTTGCCGGGTCATTACGTGACCACACCATCTCTGCTTTCTCGTTTTTCTGTTGAACCTCTGGTCTTCATAGTGTTTCATATGCTGGGCAATTGTTCCTTGCGAGATATCGAGATACGTGATGTGATCTGTATCAACATAGTATTCTGAAGCATCTCCTCTCAACAGCCTAACTCTCTCTCTCCTCTCTCTCTCTCTCTCTCTCTCTCTCTCTCTCTCTCTCTCTCTCCCCTCTCTCCCCTCTCTCTGTATGTCTGTTTGTTTATGTCTGTCTGTCTCTCTGTCTCTGTCTCTGTCTCTCTCTCTGTCTCTCTCTCTCTCTCTCTAATTTTTTGTTTAGATTTTCTGCTGTCAATTACAGTTTGCCGATTAAAAATTTCTTTTTCAGAATTTCTGTTATCAATCATAGAGTATGTTTGTTTGCTTATTTGCTTATTTTAGTGTTGAAGTATGTTAGTACGCTTATTCCATCGATTTTATTGTTGATTTTTAGTTCTATTGCATTAAGTCTTCTGTAGGTACCAAAACACATACGATTTATATTCTTGAAATGCTGTGCTACACGTCTTCTTTTTCCATTATCACTATTATCATCATTTTTCTCTCTCTTCACTAAACTTTCAATAGCTGTCTACGTGCTCATCTTTCTTGTGGGACGGTAAACCAAAGAACTGGAATATATTTGGTGAAGAGAGTTTCTTTCGCAATTCTTTATTAGCTCCACTTAGTCAGTACCAAAGAAATAAGAGGGAAGCAGGGAGACTGTTTATAATATTAACCAAAGAACATAACTCTTCAGAGTGACGTAGGAATTATCTCCCATGTTGTAGACTTCTCACATCTAACACAGTTTGCGCTACCCATTCAGCTAGCATAGAAGCAGCTACAAAGCACAAAAACCGTAAGCTCAGAACATTTGTGCTTTGTAGCTGCTTCTATGCTAGCTGAATGGGTAGCACAAACTGTGTTAGATTTGAGAAGTTCTACAACATGGGAGATAACTCCTACGTCACTCTCAAGAGTTATCCACTTAGTCAGTTAGAAATGATCTAGCGGGCTCCTTGAGCCTGCACAAAACTGTGCTGTCAGTTCGTAGTGATTTGATTCAACAACCGTCTATTGTTAGATTAACAAGTGCTTTACTGACCGTTCATGGCGATGGCAGTGTGCAGCGTGTATTTAACACACACAGAAGAACCCTCGGCAACGGTCATTTTGTCCTTAACAAAACCCCATACACCCTCCAGTTTGATAGGAAATCAGAAGTACACACAATCAAATACAAAAATATATATTAATTTTTTTTTTAAAAAGGTGGCTCGTACTTTGGCGAAATGCTTCCCAATCAAGAGAATAATTTACATTTCAGGCAGAGGAATTCCGGTATGACCATGATCATGCGTGCGCGCAAAAATAAGTATATATATATATATAGATAGATAGATATATAACAGGAAGGTTAGTTGTGTTGTGGTTGTCTATAACCGGTAGATGAATTGGGGATGTTTATAGAGGAGTTGTTTCTCTACTTAGAAGCCACACACACAACAAGGAAGGAGAGTGACGAGAAGAAATGCACTAACCACACTAGACATGATTCTCATAAGTAGTCCACACATAGATTAATAACTACGACGTATTTATTTAAGCAGTCAACTTCAGCATAAACATGATTCACCATTCCTACTGTCCTGGGTCCTAATATTCCTAAAATCCTAGAATGTATATGAATCATCAGAACTTGCATATCACTAGAATGCTGAACACTTTCTTATGTCCTACTCTATTCCCTCTCTCTTTGCTTCATGGAAAATAAAACATATTACCTTCTTCTATCCCTACCCTGACAAAAGTATAAAATGAGATGCAGGATTACATACCTTTAAGATAGGTTGGAAGGTCTCTCGCTGGGTGGCAATCGAATGGTCTCTCCTATAGTGATTGACTTTCTGGCTTTTATACAGTGCGTTTCTGTTGTTTCTGTCACAAAACCTTCCCATCTGTCTTTCATTGGACATCGAAATTTGAATAACTAACCTGTCTTTCATTGGACGTCGAAATTTGAATAACTAACCTGTCTTTCATTGGACATCGAAATTTGAATAACCAAGCAATCTTTGGCACCTGGCGGCCCTGGCTGTTATTCAACCCTCTGGACTTTTCGCTTGGACGTTGGTATTTGCTGAAACCTTTTGTGTACTAGATAACCTACCCTCTATAGTTGGATAAGACCAATGTGAGCGTTAGATTCTGCTCGGTGGAAAATGTTGAGTAGTTAATTCATGGATGGCGTGCTCTTCATTACGCAAACCTTACGTACCCCGGTAAGATAGGGCTTGAATATTCTCCCCCCCCCCCCCCACTCCTTTGGAGGTCGGTGGAAAACGCCGAGTAACCAGTTAAATCATGGATGGCGTGATCTTCATTACGTAAACCCGCGTAACGATACGGTCTGAGGGGGACTAGGTCAGTGGAAAATGTTGAGTAACCAGTCCAATCATGGATGGCGTGATCTTCATTACGCAAACCTTACTTACCCGTCTAACAATGCGGTCTGAGGGGCACCCTGTGATAGATAGATAGATAGATCGATCGATAGATAGATAGATAGATAGATAGATAGACAGACAGACAGACAGATAGATAGATAGATAGATAGATAGACAGATAGATAGACAGATAGATAGACAGACAGACAGACAGATAGATAGATAGACAGACAGACAGACAGATAGATAGATAGACAGATAGACAGATAGATAGATATATAGACAGACAGATAGATGGATAGATAGATAGATAGATAGACAGACAGAGTGATAGATGATAGAGATAAATAGATAGACAGACAGACAGACAGACAAATAAATAGATAGATAGATAGATAGATAGATAGGCAGATAGATAGATAGATAGATAGACAGACAGATAGATAGATAGAGAGATAGATAGATAGACAGAATGATAGATGATAGTGATAAATAGATAGACAGACAGACAGACAGATAGATAGATAGACAGACAGACAGACAGATAGATAGATAGACAGATAGATAGATAGACAGATAGATATATAGATAGATAGATAGACAGAGACAGATAGATAGATAGATAGATAGATAGACAGACAGATAGATAGATAGATAGATAGAATGATAGATGATAGAGATAAATAGATAGACAGACAGACAGACAAACAAATAGATAGATAGGCAGATAGATAGATAGATAGATAGACAGACAGATAGATAGAGAGATAGATAGATAGACAGAATGATAGATGGTAGTGATAAATAGATAGACAGACAGACAGGCAGACAAATAGATAGATAGATAGTTAGATAGATAGATAGAGAGATAGATAGATAGATAGATAGAGATAGATAGGTAGACAGATAGATAGATAGATAGATAGACAAATGATAGATAGATAGATAGATTAGATAGATAGATAGATAGACAGATGGATAGATGATAGAGATAAATAGATAGACAGACAGACAGACAAAAATAGATAGATAGATAGATAGAGAGATAGAAAGAGATAAATAGATGGATTGATAGATAGACAGACAGACAAATAAACAGATAGATAGATAGATAGATAGACAGATGGATAGATGATAGAGATAAATAGACAGACAGACAGACAGACAAACTAGATAGATAGATAGATAGATAGATAGATAGATAGATAGATAGATAGATAGATAGATAGATAGATAGATAGATAGATAGATAGATAAATATCATCATCATTATTAATATCATCATGTGCCCTGCTGCATGGCATAAGCGATCATAGCCCTCCATACGAATCTATCCCTTGTCGCTGCAAGTACATTTCCCACCCTGTCTGTCCTCAACCACCTTGCAAGTCCGTCAAATATGTTCTCCCTGGGTCTACCTGGTGTTCTCTTTCCCTCCTGCTTTTCTGTTGTGACTAGGTGCTCTAATTTCTCTTGCCTCATAATTGTGTCCTATAAATGTCGCTTGTCTTTTCTTAATCTTCTTCATAACTGTTCTTCTTGTGTCTGCCTCCTACAAAACTGTCACGTTTGTTTTCTTTCCTCCTGTCCATGGAACTCAACATTCTTCTTAGAAACCACGTTTCAGTTTCCTCAATCTTATCTTTCCTCTGACTTTGCGTATATAGATACATGCCACACACACACACACACACACACACACACACACACACACACACACACACACACACACCACACCACACACATATATATATATATATATATATATATATATATGTATATACACACATGTATATATATGTATATATGTATATATATATTCATATACATATATATTCATATACATATATATATATACATATATAAATGACTGGCAACATGTATAGGCCACTTCACGAGGAAAGGGGAATTAAAGCAATTGGTCACAACAGGAAAGCTGGAGGGAAAGAGAGCACCAGTTGGACCCAGGGAGAAAATGTTGGACAGACTTGCAGGGTGGCTGAGGACAGAGAGGGTGGAAGATGTGCTTGCAGCAGCAAGGTACAGATACATATGGAGGTCCATGATGGCCAACGCCATGCGGCTGTGCAGTTGATGATGATGATGATGATGATGATGATGATAATGAGATATATCAATATATATATATATATATATATATGCATATATATATATATAGATATATATATATATATATGTGTGTGTGTGTGTGTGTGTGTGTGTGTGTGTGTGTGTGTGTGTGTGTGTATTTTACACATGTATATATATCCAAACCAGGTCACTTGCTGTCATGGCGATGACACTGTTTCAGGTGGCTTCCATGTTGATCGGGTCAGTGGTGGCGGTGTTCGGAGTCATCATAATGACCATGACCACGCCCATCATGGTGTCCAACTTCCACTCCCTCTACATCAACGCCATCGTGGGCCAGCCGTCCACCCTGAAGAAAGTGCAGAAGCATCTGGACAGGCCGCAACCTGCCAACAGCGCCTCCGATCGATCCTCTATGGACACCATGAGCTCCCCTAGCTACCTGTTTGACAGACATACGCTGAATCAGACGAAAGAGGCGGAAAGTGAGAAATATGCGACGAGCTGACGGCGCCTCGTACTGCTAAAGAACTGGAACAGATAGGGTCGCGCCTCAATCTCGAAGACATTTCCTTGATCGTCGAATTTGCAGAAAAGACGGCAGGTGTCGTGCCAGGGGTGCGTACAGACTTCACAGAAACTGTCGATAGTCTTGTATCCGAGGACACGAATTCCAAACCCTGCGATGGTTGGGAAGAGAGCAGTTCGGCGGTCAGCGATCACGATGATCATCCACAGGTTACAACTACCGGTGACGATGTCCATCAATACAGCACTGTTTACGAGGTGACCAAGTCTACTTCTAGAAGAGGATATCCTGAAGAGACGTTGCTGAAGTCGACGCTACAACGTTTTGCCTTGGCACAAGAAAATTCAGAGCTGCCCTCATTTGCAGTAAGTCCATGAAGATGGAACTTCAGTGATTGTGTGTTCGATTCTTGTGTTCTGTCCTGGATATTTCACCATGTTGGTTTCGTTGCTGTGTGTGGTTTTTGTGGCTGTGTTAGTGTATTGGTTTTCTGGCTGTATTGGCATGCTGGGCTTATGGCTGGGTGGTTTTGTGGTTGTGTTAGTGTATTGGTTTTGTGGCTGTATAGGTAATGCTGGGCTTGTGGCTATAGTATATGGTTTTCTGGTTGTGTTAGTGTAATGGTTTTGTGGCTGTTTTGGCATGTTAATTTCATGGCTAGATGGTTTTGTGATTGTGTCAGTATGATGATTCTGTGGCTGTATTGGCATTCTGGTTTCGTGGTTGTTTTAGTGTAAAAGTTTGTGGCTGTATTGGCATTCTGGTGTCATGGCTGGGTGGTTTTGTGGTTCTGTTAGTGTATGATTTCATTTTTGTGGCTGCGTTGGTGTAATGGTTTTGTGTCTGTATTGGCATGCTAGTTTCGTGGCTGGGTAGCTTCGTTGTTGTATTACTATTAGTGTGTTGGTTTTGTGGCTGCATTAATGTGATGGTTTTGTGGCTGTATTGGCATGCTGGTTTCGTGGCTGGATGGCTTTGTGGTTGTGTTGGTGTGTTGGTTTTGTGGCTGTATTAGTATAATGGTTTTGTGGTTGTATTGGCATGCTGGTTTCGTAGCTATATGTTATTGTGGTTGTATTAGTGTAATGGTTTTGTGGCTGTATTAGTGTAATGGTTTTGTGGCTGTATTAGTATAATGGTTTTGTGGTTGTATTGGCATGCTGGTTTCATGGCTGTATGGTTTTGTGGCTGTGTAAGTATATTGGTTGTGTGGCTGTGTTGGAATGCTGGTTTCGTTGTTGGTTGTATTAGTGTAATGGTTGTGTGGCTGTAATGGCATGCTGGTTTCGTTGTTGGTTGTTTTAGTGTAATGGTTGTGTGGCTTTAATGGCATGCTGGTTTCGTTGTTGATTGTATTAGTGTAATGGTTGTGTGGCTGTAATGGCATGCTGGTTTTGTTGTTGGTTGTGTAATGGTTGTGTGGCTGTAATGGCATGCTGGTTTCGTTGTTAGTTGTGTAAATGTAATGGTTGTGTGGCTGTAATGGCATGCTGGTTTCGTTGTTAGTTGTGTAAGTGTAATGGTTGTGTGGCTGTAATGGCATGCTGGTTTCGTTGTTGATTGTATTAGTGTAATGGTTGTGTGGCTGTAATGGCATGCTGGTTTCGTTGTTAGTTGTGTAAGTGTAATGGTTGTGTGGCTGTAATGGCATGCTGGTTTTGTTGTTGGTTGTGTAAGTGTAATGGTTGTGTGGCTGTAATGGCATGCTGGTTTCGTTGTTAGTTGTGTAAGTGTAATGGTTGTGTGGCTGTAATGGCATGCTGGTTTCGTTGTTAGTTGTGTAAGTGTAATATGGTTGTGTGGCTGTAATGGCATGCTGGTTTCGCTGTTGATTGTATTAGTGTAATGGTTGTGTGGCTGTAATGGCATGCTGGTTTCGTTGTAGTTGTGTAAGTGTAATGGTTGTGTGGCTGTAATGGCATGCTGGTTTCGCTGTTGATTGTATTAGTGTAATGGTTGTGTGGCTGTAATGGCATGCTGGTTTCGTTGTTAGTTGTGTAAGTGTAATGGTTGTGTGGCTGTAATGGCATGCTGGTTTCGTTGTTGGTTGTGTAAATGTAATGGTTGTGTGGCTGTAATGGCATGCTGGTTTCGTTGTTAGTTGTGTAAATGTAATGGTTGTGTGGCTGTAATGGCATGCTGGTTTCGTTGTTGGTTGTGTTAGTGCAATGGTTGTGTGGCTGTAATGGCATGCTGGTTTCGTTGTTGGTTGTGTAAGTGTAATGGTTGTGTGGCTGTAATGGTATGCTGGTTTTGTTGTTGGTTGTTTTAGTGTAATGGTTGTGTGGCTTTAATGGCATCCTGGTTTCGTTGTTGGTTGTGTTAGTGCAATGGTTGTGTGGCTTTAATGGCATCCTGGTTTCGTTGTTGGTTGTGTTAGTGCAATGGTTGTGTGGCTGTATTGGAATGCTGATTTCGTTGTTGGTTGTGTTAGTGTAATGGTTGTGTGGCTTTAATGGCATGCTGGTTTCGTTGTTGGTTGATTTAGTAATAATAATAATAATTACAATATTTATATAGCGCAAAATCTTGATAATATCAAATCTAAGCGCTGAAACACACACACACGCACGCACGCATACACACGCACGCACGCACGCACACACACGCACCCACGCACACACCACAACACACACACACACACACACACACACACACACACACACACACGGCTATAAATGGGGAGAAAGAATAAAAACAATGGAAAATTATAGAGAGCATATTATATACAATTATATATTGCAATGTGATTCCCCTCCGAGTGGAGACAGGCTGCAGAGGGGATTGAGTGAGGTCAGGATTTTATGCAGAGGAGAAAAGGTGAGTTTTGAGAGCGGACTTGAAGGAGACAAAAGTAGGTTGCTGACGGACTGAGAGAGGAAATTTGTTCCAGGAGAGCAGACCAGAAACAGAGAAGGCTCGTGGACCATAGGTATTGAGCTTAGTGCGTGGAAAGCGAAAAGTCAGAGGATCGGAGGCAGAGCGGAGGGTACGTGAGAGAACATAGATCTCAAGTAGGCTTGACAGGTAATCGGGGCTGCGTTATTGAGGCTTTTGTAGCACATGGTGTCTAGTTTGTACTGTATGCGCTTTGATACAGGGAGCCAGTGAAGTTGTGCCAGGAGAGGAGATATGTGGTCAGCTTTTTCTTTTTGAGTACAAGGCGTGCAGCATTGTTTTGAATGCGCTGTAGGATGTGAGTGGTGGAGGCAGGAAGACCGGACAGGAGTGAATTGCAATAGTCAATGCGAGACATTATGAAGGAGAGAACGAGTTTTGCAGTTGTTTCCACAGAGAGATACTTCCTGATCAGGCTTATACGATGGAGGTGATAGTAGCAAGATCTGGCAGTTTGAGAAACAAAGTTGTTCATGGAGAGGGTAGAGTCAATGCAGACACCAAGGTTTTTAGCTGAATCAGAAATTGGGACTGATGTGTTACATAATGGGAGAAAAAGAGGAGGCAGCTGAGAAAGTTTCTGATGGGTGCCAATGAGGATAGCTTCTGTCTTGTCATCATTTAGCTGAAGTTTGTTGTATGTCATCCAATTTTTGATGTCCGAGTAACACTCAGTGGTGCGAGTCAGGAGGCGCTGTATATTGTCATGTGAGTCACTGTCTTGAAGTTGGGTGTCATCAGCATAGAAGTGGTGTTTTATAGAGTGGGAGTAATGGTTGTGTGGCTGTACTGCCATCCTGGTTTCGTTGTTGGTTGTGTAAGTGTAATGGTTGTGGCAGCTGAGATAAGGGGGGTTTCTAACAAGAATAGTGAGAGTTCCATGTGCAGCAAAGAAAACAAACAAGACAGTCGTGATGGAGGCAGACCCAAGAAGATCATTCATAAGGAAGATTGGGAAAAGACAAGCAACATTTATAGGCCAATTTATGAGGAAAGGGGAATTGGAGCACCTGGTGACAACAGGAAAGCTGGAGGGAAAGAGAGCACCAGATAGACCCAGGGAGAAAATATAGGATGGACTTGCAGAGTGGCTGAAGACAAAGAGGGTGGAAGAGGTGCTTGCAGCAACAAGGGATAGAAACAGATGGAAGGTCATGGTCGCCAACGCCATGTGGCGAGGCACTTGATGGTGATGATGAATGGTTTTGTGGCTGAACAGGCATGCTGGTTTCCTTGTTGGTTGTGTTAATGTAATGGTTTTGTGGCTGTATTGGCATGCTGGTTTCGTGGCTGGATAGTTTTGTGGCTGCGTTAGTGTAATGGTTTTGTGGTTAGTAGTGTATTGGTTTTGTTGCTGTACTGGCATCCTGGTTTCGTGGCTGGATGGTTTTGTGGTTGTATTAGTGTAATGGTTTTGCGGTTGTGTTAGTGTGATGGTTTTGGCTGTATTTGCATGCTGGTTTCATGGCTGTATGGTTTTGTGGTTGTGTTAGTATATTGGTTCTGTGGTTATTAGTGTATTGGTTTTGTTGCTGTATTGGCATCCCGGTTTCGTGGCTAAATGGTTTTGTGGTTGTGTTAATCTTTTGATTTTGTGGTTGTCTTAGAGTACTGGTTGTGTGGCTGTATTGGCATGCTGGTGTCATGGCTGGACGGTTTTGTGGCTGTGTTGGTGTACTGGTTTGACTTTTGTGGCTGCATCAGTGTAATTGTTTTGTGGCTCTGATAGCACGCTGGTTTCGTGGCTGTATGGATTTGTGGTTGTGTTAGTGCATTGGTTTTGTGGTTGTATTGGACGGTTTTGTGGTTGGGTTAGTGTATTGGTTTGACTTTTGTGGCGTAATGGTGTTGTAACTATATTGGCATGCTGTTTTCATGGCTGTATGGTTTTGTGGCTGCATTAATGTAATACATTTTTTTTTCTGTATTGGCATGCTGATTTCAGGGCTGAAGTGTTTCATAATCATATTAATGTACTGGTTTCGGGGCTGCATTAGTGTAATAATTTGGGGCTGTAATGGCTTTCTGGTTTCATGGCTGTGTGGTTGTATTAGTGTATTGATTTCGTGGTTGTATAAGTGTGATGGTTTCGTGGTTGTGTTAGTGTGATGGTTTCGTGGTTGTATTAGTGCGATGGTTTCGTGGTTGTATTAGTGCCATGGTTACGTGGTTGTATCAGTGTGATGGTTTCGTGGTTGTGTTAGTGTGATGGTTTCGTGGTTGTATTAGTGCGATGGTTTCGTGGTTGTATTAGTGCCATGGTTACGTGGTTGTATCAGTGTGATGGTTTCGTGGTTGTGTTAGTGTGATGGTTTCGTGGTTGTATTAGTGCGATGGTTTCGTGGTTGTATTGTGCCATGGTTACGTGGTTGTATCAGTGTGATGGTTTCGTGGTTGTATTAGTGTGATGGTTTCGTGGTTGTATCAGTGTGATGGTTTCGTGGTTGTATCAGTGTGGTGGTTTCGTGGCTGTATCATTGTGATGGTTTCGTGGTTGTATCAGTGTGGTGGTTTCGTGGTTGTATCATTGTGATGGTTTCGTGGCTGTATCAGTGTGGTGGTTTCGTGGTTGTATCAGTGTGATGGTTTCGTGGCTGTATCAGTGTGGTGGTTTCGTGGTTGTATCATTGTGATGGTTTCGTGGCTGTATCAGTGTGGTGGTTTCGTGGTTGTATCAGTGTGATGGTTTCGTGGCTGTATCAGTGTGGTGGTTTCGTGGTTGTATCAGTGTGATGGTTTCGTGGTTGTATTAGTGTGATGGTTTCGTGGTTGTATTACTATCAGTGTGATGGTTTCGTGGTTGTATTACTATTAGTGTGATGGTTTCGTGGTTGTATTAGTGTGATGATTTCGTGGTTGTATTAGTGTGATGGTTTCGTGGTTGTATTAGTGTGGTGGTTTCGTGGTTGTATAAGTGTGATGGTTTCGTGGTTGTATAAGTGTGATGATTTCGTGGTTGTATTAGTGGTGGTGTTTCGTGGTTGTATAAGTGTGATGGTTTCGTGGTTGTATCAGTGTGATGGTTTCGTGGTTGTATTAGTGTGATGGTTTCGTGGTTGTATCAGTGTTGATGGTTTCGTGGTTGCATTAGTGTGATGGTTTCGTGGTTGTATTAGTGTGATGATTTCGTGGTTGTATTAGTGTGATGGTTTCGTGGTTGTATTAGTGTGATGTTTCGTGGTTGTATTAGTGTGATGGTTTCGTGGTTGTATTAGTGTGGTGGTTTCGTGGTTGTATTAGTGTGGTGGTTTCGTGGTTGTATTAGTGTGATGGTTTCGTGGTTGTATTAGTGTGGTGGTTTCGTGGTTGTATTAGTGTGATGGTTTCGTGGTTGCATTAGTGTCTTGATTTCGTGGTTGCATCAGTGTGATGGCTCCATACCTTAGTCTGATGACGTCATATTCGTATTACTATGCTAGTATCGTAGTTAGAGTGATGAATTCGTAGTTACGTTAGTGTGCTAGTTTCGTAGTTGTACATGTATTAGTGTGATGGTTTCTTTGTTATAGTAATATTAGTTTCTTTGTTAACATTAGTGTGATGATTTCGTAGTTGTATTAGCCGGTAGGTTTCATGTTAGAATCTTTATTTTGGTTTCATATTTGAATCGGTATTTTGGTTTAATGAATGTACTAGTATGGTGGGTTTTTTTTGTTTTGTTTTGTTTTTTGTTTTGTTTTGTTTTGTTTTGGGTTGTTTTTTGTGATTTTGTAGTTTAGTTAGCGCCCTACTTTTGTAGCCCTATTGGCTTGTTACATTTTAAAGACATTTTATGAGACAAGAGAAATTTAACTTACTAGTTATCTGGCTGTGATGTCATTAAATTGTTGTTCTCTAGATTCTAAGTACTGTCTTCAAACTGTAATTCGGAATGTGTTCCAGAGAAAATCGCCACACTTGGATAGATCCAGATTATTAGTGATGATTTCAAGGACACCTTGAGTCCACAAAATATACGAAGACAGGGTTTCCGGAGTGAAATGAAAAAAAAAAAAATATGAGAAAAAAACTTTTTTTGTATAGTTATTATGCTGAAACTATCAGGATGACTGACACTAAAGATGGGCTGGGCAGCAAGAATGCCTATTTTTCAGATAGTCATCCCCTTGCACTTGTTATCAACACTGCCCAACATAGTCTGGATCTTTTCTACGTGTCACAGATAGTGTGATATGTATACAAGCCAGTTGTGTCTCAAGGATCGCTCCGTACGTCTGCAAAAGAAGTATATATATATATATATATATATATATATATATATATATATATATATATATATATATATATATTATATGTATTGTGTGTGTGTGTGTGATGAGAGAGAGAGAGAGAGAGAGAGAGAGAGAGAGAGAGAGAGAGAGAGAGAGAGAGAGAGAGAGAGAGAGACCTCCCACCACGAAATCAGTCTTAACTAGCATTTTGGGCATTTTGAGATATACATATCACTGGGAAGTGTACATTCTGCTGATTATTTTGGTACTTGAATATAGCTTGCACTCAAAAACGTAGAAGTTATGTACATGTATGTTTAAAGTCATTAAGTTGTATAACGGCCATTTTGAGAAAACGGCCTCTAAAGTTTTTGTGTGCTCTCCTACACATTTCCCTTAAATTTCTTTATTTAGTGGCTTTGACCCAGTTTGTTTATACTTTTCGCTGTCATTATCTGAAAAGTGCACCAAAGAGCTTTCCATCAGTATATTATATATGAGGGTACTGTACAGGTTACGGTTCATAATAAGAAACAAAAATAGGTACTTTTCGTAGAAAATTGCGTTCTTTCTGCCGCGATCAGTACATCAAAATACCATTTTAAATTGATTGATAGTATTTTTTCAAGAAAAAATATTCTGTGGGGGATAGTTTACCGTCTACAGAAATCAATTTTGAAAAAAAGTCAAACACCCCAGATAGACCCCCAGTCATCTTTTCAGCTCCTAGTACTGTTCGACTGACTGCGAGTTAAGACTGATTACGTGGTGGGAGGTCACATATACATATATATACATATATATATATATATATATATATATATATATATATATATATATATGTGTGTGTGTGTGTGTGTGTGTGTGTGTGTGTGTGTGTGTGTGTGTGTGTGCGTGTGTGTATGTGTGTGTGTGTGCGTGCGTGCGCGTCTGTGTGTGTGTGTGTGCACGCGCTCGCGTCTGTGTGTGTGTGTGTGTTGTGTGTGTGTGGTGTGTGTGTGTGTGTGTGTGTGTGCGTGCGTGCGCGCGCGCGTCTGTGTGTGTGTGTGTGTTTGTATGTGTATCAGTCTTGCATTTCATCGCATATCTACACTCTTCTCCACTTCTTCTTTCAAAATGATCTATATAGCTGACATCTCATTGTCATACTTAGACTTACCAATAATCACTCGCCTTTCATGTGAAATTTACGTACAATCACTCAACAGTTTCAATATCAGACTTTAAATCACGACCAAAGATTGTTCCATTGCAGAGTTCTCCATAGTTATTCACACCTGTATTTGCCAGTTTATCTACAATTACACTTTTGTTTCAAATACCACACATATTCTCAAACTTTCATTCCATATTAACCGACAACTACTCATCCTTTTTTTTTGTGTGTATACCTTTCTCTCAGAACAGTGCCAAGTCGAGCCAGACAGCAAGCCCGTCTCAGTGTTCGCAGTGTGTAGAACGTGTAAATGTGGTCGACGGTCAAGCACACCCTATCAGTTCCTCAGAATCTGTTGATGTGGTGAATAAGACGGCCCACACTATCGGTAATATCACCAAAAGAAAACAGACATCAGGCGTTGCAGATTCGTCAGAATCTGTGGAGGTGCGAACGAAGAAGAGAGCCCGTGCTACCGGCAACATCAGCACCAAGACGAGACAGCCATCTGGCACTGTTAAGTCCTCAAAATCTGTGGCTGTGGCGAGTAAGAAAGCCCGCTCTGCCACCTTCACCACCAAACTGAGCCCCATATCGGACGCTGTTAGTTCTTGTGGATCTGGAGCTGAGGCGGATCAGGAAGCCGACACCACCACCACTACCTCGGACGAGAAATCTCCCAAAGAAGTGGATGACTTTAATACGAACATGATGAAAAGACACAGGTCACTCATAAAGCCGCGCCATCGCACGTGGTATGCAAATTACGAAACAAGTGATTCAACTGACACGGACAGCGAAAGGTCAGCAAGAGACGTAGTGTTTCATCTAGATTCTCTTAATTTTAGTTCTCACTTCGATAAAACACGAACTACATTATGGAAGAACAGCAGATCAAAGAGCAAAACGTTTGAAAGGAAAAGGTCTACACGTTGACTATATTCAGAAATCCTTGGTTTCATACGTGATGAGGAAGAAGAACCAAGACATCTGGAATACATCCTGCATGGATTCCAGACAAAAAAAATCACAATCTAGTAGCTAGAAGAAACATGGAATTTCAGTTTCATTTTCTCAAAAGAACGTCTCTGCGATCGCGATAAATTCCATATGCACTGACGTCACTGTCTTGTGATGGAGAAGATCCAAAATGATGTTGGCACAAGCCTTAAGCCTGCATATGAGCCCCATGAGCTGGCAAGGTCCTGTCATACCTAGCACTGTGGAAATGAGAGCAATTTTGTCGTCAATTCCTGAAAACAACAAAAGTAACCCAGGAAAAATAATCAGATTATCCCCACCAGGATCTCGTTTGTATATCAGGTTTGTTATTGTTGTTGTTGGTGTTGTTGTTGTTGTTTGTTTGTTTTTGTTGTTGTTATGTTTTTCTTCGTCAAATCCTGTATTTTTATAATGTTGTGAGTAAATGACATCTGACAAATAATAGAACAATTAATTATTCAACCAACCACTGGATTGATTAACCAGTGAATAACATCGCTTAGAAGATTGCTGTTGTTGTTATTGCTGTTGATGATACTGTTGTTGTCATTGTAAATCAAATGAACTATGATAAGATCGACAAAAGAAACCTACAATGAAAAAATGAGACAAAAGCCGACGTAATCATTAGTATCAACCCAAAAGCTACAATGTATTTGAGATATTAGCAAAGAGGGAAACAACACTTAAAAGCTAACAGCAAGTGGTGGAACAACTCAGAAAAACGTTGATCAACTTTTACTGCGAGCCACAAATAAAGATATAAGGTATTTAGCATGCGGTATAAATCAAACCAAAAAAATAGCAACGATTCTGTGCATCAATTAGCGAGAGCAACAGAAACTGTAAAGGCCAAACAATCATATTGGAGACCCAACAAAGCAAAATCATAAAAGTTCATCGGCGAAGAGTCATTACAATAAGAAGAGATAACATTCTTTATTTAACCCTTTGGCTCCAATACCCTATCCACCAACTTCAAAAACTTAACCCTATGACTCCGTCACCCTATCTGCCAGCTTCCTGCAGGAAGCTGGTGGACAGGGTGAGGGAGTCAAAGAGTTAAATTTTTGCTTCGCTAGCATGGTTGACAATGAATGATGCTGATGGACAGGGTGATGGAGTCAAAGGTTTGATTAAAAGAGTGCTAGAAAAGCAGTGCACTTGTACAATTAACCCTCGCTCGCAGTGGGGCTTACACAGCGTAAGAAACCAACTGAAAGATTATAGCTAGACACATGAAATAATGTCGACTGCAAAATCTATATACATTTGTTTACAAACAAATGAGAACAAATGAATAAAATCACATCCAGCTGACTTTAGAAAGAAAATTTGATGTATCTGATTGTCTAATAAACATTTAATGTTATTATTACATAATCAATGACGATGAAAATAAAATAAAAAATAAATAAATATCATGTAAATAGACAAATATTTGTATTTCTAATTATTATTGTTATTATTTGTTGTTATTGTTATTGTTGTTAGGGAGAAGAGTGGTAGAATGGTTTAGACATTCACTTGCCAATAACTAAACTCGAGGTTCCAGTTTGACTGCAAAATCGAACTAAACGTCTAGTCCTTCAGAAGGGGACGAAAAACGAGTCGGACTCGTGTGCCTTCTGGCTGCGCACGCTAAGGATCCCACGGCAGTTGAAAATCGTGAAGAGCAGGGCATTGCCCGGCTGCCTTTGTAAAAAACATTGAAAAGATAGGTTGATTTCCCAGGTCCCACCCCGTGAAGACCTATTAGCCTTCTTGCCATTCTGAAGTCTTGGTAAAAAAAAAAGTGTGACAATGAATATGAATTTGAAGCGAGGGTGAGTGGATGGGCCCTGCCCTCATAATGCTGGACCTTGGAAAAGTTCAGGTCTCTATCACCTCACTCCCCATACGATCTCAGGGTTAAGCAAATATCTGGGTAGGACCTCAGGGCCTGGCCAGCCATCGGTTTATGTGTAGGATTAAGGCTTGTGCCGTGATCATTCTGGATCTTCTCCATCACATGGCACCTGTGACGATAGTGCATATGAAATTTTATCCTAGCGCTGAGACGTCATCTTGAGAGATATAGACTTAAACTGAAACTGTTGTTGTTGTTGCTGTTGTTGTTGCTGCTGCTGCTGCTGCTGCTGCTGTTGTTGTTGTTGTTGTTGTTGTTGTTGTCACAGTGGTTTTACCATATGACTTTATGACAAAACACCTCCCTCCACTCAGATGGCTTCAAGCCTGACTCAGTTCAGAACTGGGTCTTCAGGCCTCTAGACAACACTTTCAGGGAATCGGTACAAGAACCTGTTCATAGTTTGGAATGGTGAGGTAGTGATGAAGAAGAGTAGTCATCGCTTTAACCCTTTGACTCCTGCACCCTGTCCACAGGCATCCTGCAGTTGTCAACAACGCTAGCAAAGCGAAAACTTAACCCTTTGTCTCCCTCACCTTGTCGTGTACGTGTGAATTATTATGCTTGTTACATCTACATTTCTGGGTTTGACTATCACTCATGTTATAAACAAATGATGATGTTATTTACGGGAAACGGTTATTCAAGGTTATCATATATATGACTATGAAATATTGTGAAATTTTGCTCCTTATATTAAGATACATACGCGAATTTGTGTACAATAATACACTATCTCCTTCCACGCAAACACAGACACACACAGACACACGCAGACACACACAGACACACACACACACACACACACACACCACACACACAACACGCACGCACGCACGCACACACACGTGCACACATACACACATTAAAACAACAACACACACACACAACACACACACACACACAAACACACACACACAAACACAAACACAAACAGACATATGTATTTTTCTTCGATTAATGTCATGCTTTTGAATATATGTTATATTGTCACCTGAAATAGATATTATCTGATTTTGTGCGAATTGCCATATTCCTAATCATGTCTTAATGAAAAATAAAAAGAAATGAAACAGTGTGTAATATGAATTGTGTGGGTGTGTATGTGTGTGTGTGTGTGTGTGTGTGTGTGTGTGTGTGTGTGTGTGTGTGTGTGTGTGTGTGTGTAGTGTGTGTGTGTATTTGTGTGTGTATGTGTATGTGTGTGTATGTGTGTGTATGTGTGTGCGTATGTGTGTGTGTGTGTGTATGTGTGTGTGTGTGTGTGTGCGTGTGTGTATGTGTGTGTGCGTGTATGTGTATGTGTGTGTGTGCGTGCGTGCGTGCGTGTGTATTCATATGTGTACATGTATGTATGTGTGTTTTTGAGTGTACCTGTGCATATGTGTATGTATGTATGTATATATGTATGTATGTATGTATGTATGTATGTGTGTGTATGTATGTATGTATGCATGCATGCATGTATGTATGATTGCATTATGCATGTGTGTATGTATGCATGCATGTATACATTATGTATGTATGTATGTATGTATGTATGTACGTACGTATGAATGAATGTATGTATGTATGTATGCATATTTGCATGTATGTATGCGTGCATGCATGCATGCACATATGTATGTATGCATAAATGTATGTATGTATTGATTGAATGGGGAACTTTTCTTCGTCCAGTCAGTAGTTTCTTCACATGTAAGCAACAGCAGCCCTTCGAATCCTCAGCAGAGTACAAAATGTAATTTTGCCAGGTGAGTTTCCCATTGGTGAATTCTGACACTGCCAAAAGTAGAAATGATACTGGAAGTAGCCCTTCAATCCTATTTTCATTTATTTGCTGACCTTTTTTATTTTAAAGCTTAATGCTTCATGCCAACAGTTAGGTATTTTATTTTAACTTTAGTATCTGTTTAAAACCATGGTTGAGAATATTATTTCATGTGAAAGATTATTATCAGACTGTAGTCAGCTCCACTTGGCCAGACTTCTATACTAAAGAGTGACAAGGCCAGACAATTTAATAACTACTCTCAAACCAAAAGTAGGGGAACAGTTAGGTGTCGGTTCGGGACATGCCTCAACATCCACAAGCACTGAGGGAAAAAAAAAGAAATTTTCTATGTAGAATTGCAGACAGCCAAGGTTCAATGTAATCCACAGAACGTTACAATTATAGCGAGAGATTTTTATGCTAAAGTGGGACAAGAAAGACTAGATGATGACAGATGGACCTTATGGTCTTGGCACGTGAAATGAAAAGCGAGAGGACTTGTTGTGTGGGCACAAGTGAATAAAATCATAATAAGAAATCATTGGTTTGAGCAACATAACAGAAGAAAATGGACATGAATGAATCCAGGAGGCAATAAAGAAATCAGATTGATTACGTCTTATTAAATAAGAAATTTAGAAATTCTTTACTTAGAGGAGCCTCTGCAAAAAAGCCTATGCCCTGATAAGGCCTTGAACTGGATAGATGGTACAAAACATGACCTATGGGACACTAAGTTAACACCGCCGGGTTTTATGCTGCAGAATGGAACTGATCTCAAGATATCGCGATGTAAAATGAATGAATATGCAAACAAAAATGAAACAAAAATCAATCAATCAATCGAAAAAAAAATACCCATCAACATCAACATCAATCAATCGACCAACCAATATAATCAATATCAACCAATCAGTCTACCAACCAATCAATCAATCAACCAAGCAATCAGTCAAACAACCAATCAATCAATCAACCAATCAATCAATCAATCAGTCAATAACCCAAACTGTGGCCCATCAATCATTCGTACTCTTGATCCCTGTGTTACCACCACGGTGATGTAAATAGGTTAGATAATAGATCCACTTTAATACTGCATCAACTGCAGGTAGATAACTACAGAGTATCTCATGAACCATGGAAGGTAAACTTGTTTGGCAGTGACGGGACACAAGCCTGATTAGCTCAAGTTAAATCTTTTAGGGTCAGAGTCATGTCACTTTCCCATTGGTTTACCTTGTCCAAACACTGAACAGGATCACAGATTACGAATAAAGGTTTGTCAACTCAGAGCTGAACTGGCGCAGATTTAACCCTTTGACTCCAGCACCGTATCCACCAACTGCAAAAAAAAAAAATTAACCGTTTGACTCCCTCACTCTATCCACCAGCTTTCTGCAGGAAGCTGGTGGACAGGATGAGGGAGTCAAACGGTTGTTTTTGCTTTGCTTGCATGGTTGACAATGCAGGATGCTGGTGGAAAGGGTACGGAAGTCCAAGGGTTAAAGATGGGAACTGTACGTTTACCCCTTTCAAACCCTTGTAGTTGCCTGCAGTGTTATACATTTGAATAGTCCTTAGCAGTGTGGAGTCTGTTGGTGATAGTGCAGGAAGGTCTGAAATGATCGTAGCGTTGCATTGTATTATGTCTAATTTCTATTTCTTTTTTTATTAGCACTTTACAAAAAAAATGTATATACAATGATTTGTATTGTTTTTGTGTTCAATTGCTTGTTAAACAAAAAACTGTACCCAAGAAGTGTCTATACATCGATTTATGTTGGTTTTTATGTTTAAGTGTATGTTAAACAAAAATGCCTGACTCGTGATCCCTCCCGCCTCTCGCCCCCCCCCCCCCACTCCATTAACAGACATACTCGCCCCACACACACAACACACACACACACACACACACACACACACACACACACACACACACATTACACACACACACACACACATACACACACACACATACACACACACACACACACACACACACACACACACATACACACACACACACACACACACACACACACACACACACACACACACACACACACATTCACACACACACACAAAAGGAGCTAGTTGTGAGCCAAAGTTCCTAAAACAATTCCGAGTATTTTATCCTATTTTATTTGTTTTTGTGTTGTAATGTATTCGTTTTATCATATTACACTTTTCTTTATAAAGTTTAGTCAAATTTACTTTTTTTTCCATTGTAAACCCTTTTAACAGAACGTCGAAGATGCAAAGCATGAACAACAGAGCCATCGATCATCTAAAACATATTGGTCGTAAAGAAAATCAACTTCAAATATTGACAAGCCTTCAGTGCAAAATGTGAAGATTGCACAAGGTTTTTAAAGATTTTGATCAACAAACAAAATGAAATCCGAGGCATCCGGCACGAAGTTTAATTCAACTATAAAATCCATATTTTCAGATTCATTGGACCCTTTGTTGTTACGTGATACGATCAAGTAAAAAAGCAAAGTTATAGATCACTTCTATTTAGGTTCTAATACTTTAGCAAATATTTCTGCCAGGTCATCGAATGATCTTTCTTGTTTCTATGACTCAAGGTCATTTAGTTCTCTTTTATATATATACATATATCACTACATCCTCAGACACAAGCTCTTATGTGATTTGTGCTTTATATGTTTTTTTTTAATATTGAAACACTAGTCAGTAGTAACATCAACTGTATAAACATCACGTGACATTTTCACAAAAAGTGTAAAAAATTTTTAAAAAAGACTGAAAAACAGAAACAGCAAACGACATATAAACGTGCGCACGCGCGCGCATGCACACACACACCACACACAACACACACACAAAACACACACACACACATACACTAACGGACACACTAACAGACACACTAACACGTACATAGACACACATACGCACTAACACACATACACACTAACATACATTTTCACCGACACGCACACACACACACAGACACACATACACACACACAGACACACATACACACACACACACACTCTTTCTCTCTCTCTCTCTCTCTCTCGCTCCCTCGCTCTCTCTCCGGTACACACACACAACACAACACAACACACACACACAGACACACACGCGCGCACACACACGCATACGCACGCACACATACAGACACACAGACACTGACACAGACACACACACGCGCGCACACACACACACACACACACTCTCTCTCTCTCTCTCTCTCTCTCGCTCGCTCGCTCCCTCGCTCGCTCTCCGGTACACCACACACACACACACACAACAACAACAACAACAACAACCATCCACACATGGACGTTTTTAGACAAACGTGCAAACATTGATGGAAAGCATGCAATCAGATCGATAAAGAACACACAAAAGTTTTATTTGTTTAGTCTTTGTTTTCTTTCTTTCTTTTTTTTTTTTTTTTCACAACCAGTCAAACGAGTACAGTATGAAGAGTGGGGTGAAGATGAGCTAGGAGACTAGCAGAACTTGATCTAAAATCCGAGTGCCTATGAATTTTGACCAAAACAAAAAAGTCACTATGGAGACATCAGCTGGTCTGAAATGTTAAAAAAAAGAAAGAAAAGAAAAGAAAGAAAGAGAGAGAGACAGAGACAGAACATCTCCCTCTCATCATCATCAAGTGCCCTTCCACATGGCATTGGCGATCATGGCCGTCCATACCCACCTATCTCTTGTTGCGGCAAGCACATAGTCCACTCTCTCTGTCCTCAGCCACCCTGCAATTCCGTCCAGTATTTTCTCCCTGGGTCTACCTGGTGCTTTCCTTCCCTCCAGCTTTCCTGCTGTGACCAGGTGCTCTAATTCCCCTTTCCTCATAAAATGGCCTATAAATGTTGCCTGTCTTTTCCTGATCTGCCTCCGTCAAGACTGTCTCGTTTGTTTTCGTTGCTGTCCATGGAACTCTCTCAACATTCTTCTCAGAAATCACATCTCGGCTGCCTCAATCTTGCTCTGGCTTTGCTTATTGACTGTCCACTCCTCACAGCCGTAAACAAAAAAGCATCGTGATAGACACCATTATCCACTCCAAAGGGTTCCACAACCACACAGCACAAAGTCCTATGCATAATGAAACCATTCTTATTCATACTTTTAGGGGCACAAATGGAAACAACACATCAATAATTCTCACGAGACACAATGCAACGATAGCAACCAAGTTACCTTTTCAACATTCAGCTGACGATCACGCTTAGGGGAAGTAATTTGTAATTTATATATTTGAACATGTTTACCATACCAAAGTTAGAGAAAATATGTATGTATATATAAATAAATATGTACATATAGATAGACAGATAGATAGATAGATAGATAGATGGATAGATGGACAGATAGATAGATAGATTAGTGCATTCCTAGATCGATAGATAGGTAGAGAAATATATAGATAGACAGACAGACAGACAGATAGATAGATAGATAGATATATAGACAGATAGACATATAGATAGATAGATAGATAGATAGTTAGATAGATAGATAGATAGATAGATAGACAGACAGATAGATAGATAGATAGACATATAAATAGATAGATAGATAAATAGATAGATTGATTGATTGATTGATGCATTCAGAGATCGATAGATAGGCAGACAAATAGATAGATAGGTAGACAGACAGACAGAGAGACAGATAGATAGATAGATAGATAGATAGATAGATAGATAGATAAATAGATAGACAGATAGACAGATAGATAGATAGACAGACAGATAATTAGATAGATAGATAGATAGATAGATAGATAGACAGATAGACATATAGATAGAAAGATAGATAGATAGATAGATAGACTGATTGATTGATTGATGCATTCAGAGATCGATGAATAGGCAGACAAATAGATAGATAGGTAGACAGACAGACAGACAGATAGATAC
Organism: Monoplex corrugatus; assembly: GCA_030674185.1. Lineage (NCBI taxonomy): Eukaryota > Metazoa > Mollusca > Gastropoda > Littorinimorpha > Ranellidae > Monoplex > Monoplex corrugatus. Next base: position 50,120,073 of record JAPXFY010000015.1, on the reverse strand, counting down.
ATAGATACATAGATAGATAGATTCATGCATTCATAGATCGATAGACAGGCAGACAAATAGATAGATAGGTAGACAGACAGACTGACAGACGGACAGGCAGATAGATAGATAAATAGATAGACAGACAGACAGACAGACAGACAGACTGACAGACAGACAGACAGACAGACAGATAGATAGATATATAGATAGATAGATAGATAGATAGATAGATAGACAGACAGATAGATAGATAGACAGATAGATAGATATATAGACAGACATATAGACAGAAAGATAAACAAAGAATTAACGTTATGTTGTCATTCTTGTGCTTTTGCAGTAATCAATTGTTGACAAGGCTACGACTGATATTTTTTATTGAAAATCAGTATACATTTGTGAACAGTGCACATAGGCCTACCTTTCATATGGAATCGTTATCAGACCAAAGACTGTAAAATTGTTTGACTTAATCTAAGATCAGTACTTTCAAATACACTAAATCCATTGAGGAGCAACTGACAAAAGATTGGAAGGTTGTGAGTTCGACTGTGATCAGTCCTGTCAAAATCCTCACGGGATTTTCGGCCACAGCCAACCCCTAATAGGAGTTGAAGACACTGTAAAAACTCAGCTGCGATCATGCAATCGAGTTCGTCCACTTTTCCGATGCGTCAGTAAGGGTGGTACTCAAATACCACAACCAACACAGTCATCATCATCATCAAGTGCCTTGCCACATGGCGTTGGCGATCATGGCCTTCCATCTGTTTCTATCTCTTGTTGCCTCAAGCACCTCTTCCACCCTCTTTGTCTTCAGCCACTCTGCAAGTCCGTCCAATATATTCTCCCGGGGTCTACCTGGTGCTCTCTTTCCATCTAGCTTTCCTGTTGTGACCAGGTTCTCCAGTTCCCCTTTCCTCATAAAATGGCCTATAAATGATGCCTGTCTTTTCCTAATCTTCCTTACAGTAGGTGTCTGTATCTCTCAAGTCAGGATGGCGCCAGGATATATTGTGAAAAGTAGCGTGGAGCAATTCCCTGCCACGCAGCCTCAATCCAGAATGAACTTCATGGCATTATGATTATCGCCAGCATAGTTATGCATCATCATAGCATTAACGTAGAAGATGGGACCAAAAAATCGACAAAATCAACAACAACTAAAACGTCCACAGTAGAGTCAATATCACGTCAGATATGCAGTTTGAAATCCGGGTGCTCATAGAAGACTGGAAAAAAAGAAGACAAATTAACAAAGAAGGCCATGATGACGACGGACAAAGAAAAAGAAGTCTACGTACATATAGCTACCAATACCCCCACCCCAACTTCATCCCCCAACTGTCAAGGTCGTATTAGGATATCATGCATATTGCAAATAAGAATCAGATTTAGGGACCAAATGAAACCCCTCTTCCCCTTCTAATAGGAAATTTGCTTGAGTGTATATGACACATAAGCATCCTCTCCCACCTCTCTCTGTGTCTCCATCTCAATTCTTCAATTTCAAAACATTTTATTATAATGTTTCAGTATCCAACTGTTTTGGAGTTTAAAGTTCATTCTATTACAATGACAAAAACTCGTAGGCACAAAGCAGACTGGCTCTCTGCCTCTTTCTGTCTCTGTCTGTCTGTCTGTCTCTCTGTTTTTTCTGTCTGGTTGGCTGTCTGTCTATCTGTCTGTCTGTCTGTTCTCTCTCTCTCGCACACACATACACGCACACGCACACACACACACACACATAACACACACGTACACACACACCACACACACACACAACACACAACAACACACAACACACACACACACACACACACACACACACACACACACACACAACACACATGCACACACACACAACACACACCACACACACACACACACACACACACCACACACACACACCACACACACATAACACACACACAACACACACACACAACACACAACACAGACACAAACACAAACACAAACACACAACACACACACACACACAAACACAAACACACACACACACACACACACACACACACACACACACACACACACACACACACACACACACACACAAACACAAACACAAGCACAAGCACAAACAAACAAACAACACACACATGCACTAATACAAAGAGCGCGTATCTGAGCATATAAACGAAGACTGACAGCAACTGGTTTGACGATAGTGCCAACACTTCCTATGACTAAATAGTCATTATATCAAGTCCACAGCATTATTCCCCTGGGAAATTTATTTCTGACCTCAGTCTCACCCCCACCCCCACCCCCACCCCCATCCCGTCCACCGGATTTGTCAGTGTGCCTTTGACCTGAGCAGAAACACTCACCAGAGCGTTATGCAAGTCACTATGTGGACAGACAGTTTGGGAACCGTTCCTGTAAGTAATATATGGACGGTACAGATCATCCCATGAACATAAATAGGATCCGTGATCCATTGTTGTTGTTGGTGGTGGTGGTGGTGGTGGTGGTGGTGTGTTTGTTGTTGTTTGTGGTGGCGATGGTGATAGTGGTTTTGTTGTTGTGGTTGTCGTTATTATTGATGTCGTTGGTGGTGGTGTGGTGGTGGTGGTGGTGGTAATGTTGTTGTTGTTGTTCTTACTGTTGTTGTTGTTTTTGGTGGTGGTGGTGGTGGTCATAGTCGTGTTGTTGTTGTTGTGGTGGTGGTGGTTGTTATTGTTATTGTTGTTCTTGTTATTGCTGTTCTTGTTATTGCTGTTCTTGTTATTGTTGTTCTAGTTATTGTTGTTATTGCTGTTGTTGTTGATGATCTTTTTTTCTTCTTCTTCTATCTCTCCAATGTCTTATACCAAGGCAGCCTGGCAATGCCTTCCTCTTCCTGTTGTAGAGAGAGACAGAGACAGAGACAGAGACAGAGACTGAGACAGAGACAGAGACAGAGACAGACAGAGACAGAGACAGACAGACAAGGACAGGCACAGAGAGAGAGAGAGATGTGTGTGTATATTTTAAGAAATACTCAGAAAATCCATGTGACCTGATCCGAAACAAAGTCCACGAGAGCTTAGTGGTCTTGTAAGTAAGTCGTCGAACTTCCGATCAGAATGTTTGGGTTTGATCTTGTCTGGGTACTTCCCTGTCTGGTGGACGAAGGTAAAAATGTGTCCTATATCCCAGGTCAACACGTGTGCTGATATACTTCTCTGTCAAAGAGCCGTTCGTGTAAAGAATACCCACGCAGACTTTCAAACATGCACGTAGACGTCATATAAATAATGCCAGAGCCCAGCGGCTTGTAGAAGAAAAAAAATGAAAACATCCATCATGCAACCTCACCGAAGATGGAGTATGCAGACTGTTCTGTACATTGTAAGCGAAACGTCCGAGAGAAAAAAAAATGGAAACCTTAAAAAAAATCACCTTCACACAAACCTCCATGGACATTTCTTTCAAATCTCTCAAAAAAATGTTTTTGTGTCATGTATTTTGATAGAGATTACATAAAAGCAGAGTTCTATAGACACAGACAGTTGTTTGCAGAAATGCTGTGTCAATATAGGTGGAAGGCAAGATTAAAAAAAGGTCGCCATGCATTATGCAGACTGCAAGCTATACATGACCAATGTTCCACTGCTGTGCATTGTTTTCAACGTGACAGAAGAACACAAAAGCTTTCTACCCCGTATGTTTGAGTTCACAGGCCTCACAGATGCACTGATACACACAGCACGCAACTGTTATGGTCACCATTTTCTCTGTCGGTCTGATGTTTATCGTTACCATGCCATCATCATGATCTTCGTCGTCATCGTCATCATTTGACAACAAACTCTCTATCTCTGTCTGTTTGATATCTATCATTACCATCATCTTCTTACAGCAAAAATCATCATCAGAAACCTAGAAGAAGACCCTGGATTAAAGGTTGCAGGGAAAACGATAAACAACATTCGGTATGCAGATGACACCGTGCTAATTGCAGAAAGTGAAAGAGACTACAAAACCTTGTGAATATACTAGAAATAGAAAGCAAAGGTAAGGGGCTGGAACTAAACAGCAGGAAGACTGAAGTCATGGCGATCAGTAAAAAACATGAAATCCCCTCATGCAAAATAACAGCAAATGGCACAACCTTGATACAGGTTGATAAATTCAAATACCTGGGAACGATCATTTCATCAGACGGCTGATGCACATCAGAAATAGCCGGCAGAATCGGCCAACCCAAAACAGCATTCAAGAAGATGACAAGCATTCTTACCAACAAATGCCTATCAATTAACATCAGGAAGAGAGTTCTTGAATGTTATATAGAACCAATAATGTTGTACGGATGCGAGGCGTGGGCAGTCAACTAACAAAGCCAGAACAAGATTGAGGCAGCCGAGATGTGGTTTCTAAGAAGAATGTTGAGGGTTCCATGGACAGCAAAGAAAACAAACGAGACAGTCTTGATGGAGGCAGACACAAGTAGATCACTCATAAGGAAGATTAGGAAAGACAGGCAACATTTATAGGCCATTTTATGAGGAAGGGGATTGGAGCACCTGGAGGGAAGGAGAGCACCGGGTATACCCAGGGAGAAAATGCTGGACGGACTTGCAGAGTGGCTGGGGACGAGGAGGGTGGGGGAGATGCTAGGGGCAACGAGAGATAGAGGCATATGGAAGTCCATGATCGCCAACGCCATGCGGCAGGGCACCTGATGATGATGATGATCATCTTCTTCTTCCATGTCACCGTCATCATTTTACAAACATTTTATTCACTGTTTTAATGGTTTCAATTTGTTAAACGTCAATTTGGATTTGTCTTACTTTGTCATTTGCAAATTATGTTTTAGACCAAATCTATCAACAATTATCTGACAGAGTTCATGAGCCTTCGTAAAGCCTGTCTGCTGGCATGCTCTCAAAATGAGATAAAGGCAATAAACAGTGTTGGCTAGGTTTGATTACTTTGATTTGATAAGTGTGTGTGTGTGCGTGTGTGTGTGTGTGTGTGTGTGTGTGTGTGTGTGTGTGTGTGTGTGTATGTGTGTGTGTGTGTTAGTGTGTGTATGTGTGTGTGTTTGTGTGTGTGCGTGAGTGTGTGTGTCCGTGTGTGGACAGATATATAGATATAGATATAGAGATAAATATAGATAATATATCGATATGCATATTTGTAAGTATATATATATATATATATATATATATATATATATATATATATATATATTAGTACTTTAGTAGGCCTCCTTCGGTCATGACTGACCATGGACAAAGTACATCCGTTCTAATGTCTAGATGGGCTGTCTGCTTGGTCCAAGCAGCGTCGCCTGTGACTGTACAGACCAATGTGAGAGAGGCAGTCTCTGTCGCAGCGGTCGCATGTGTATGCTGATGCTGGTCTGTTGGCTGTCATCCCTTTTCTGCGAACTCGCTTTTCTGCTGCAGCAGCTGACAGTTTGTCCTCACCAATCCGCAGCTGTTTCTTGAGAGTAGTTCTCCAGCTGTTGCGGTCGTCTGCGAGGTCCTCCCAGGACTCAGTGTTGATCTCAAGCGCCTTCATGTCACGCTTGCAAACGTCTTTGTATCTCAGCTGTGGGCGGCCAATGTTTCTCTGCCCTGTGGCAAGCTCACCATAAAGGATGTCTTTTGGGATGCGACCATCTTCCATGCGGCGAACGTGGCCCAACCAGCGCAGCCGACGCTGTCTCAGCATGGTATGCATGGTTGGGAGGCCAGCGCAGGTCAGGACTTCGGTGTTGGTCACCTTGTCTTGCCAGGAAATGCCAAGTATGCGCCGTAGGCTTCTCAGGTGGAAGGTATTGAGCCTTTTCTCCTGATGAGCATGCGTGGTCCACGCCTCGCTGCCATACAACAAGGTGCTGAGAACACAGGCATTGTATACAGCCATCTTTGTCTTTGTGGTCAGCTTGGGATTTGTCCACACCCTTTGTGTGAGGCGGGCTAGTGTTGTGGCTGCCTTCCCGATCCTCTTGTCGACCTCTGTGTCAAGGGAGAGGTTATCGGTGATGGTGGACCCAAGATATGTGAATTGATGGATGGCTTCAAGCTCGTAGTCATCAATGGTGATGGCTGGTGGAGATGGCGTGTCTTGGCCCAGGACGTTTGTCTTCTTAAGACTGATGGTCAGATCAAAATCTTTGCAGGCCTGGGAGAAGCGGTCCATTAGTGACTGCAAGTCCCGCTGAGTATGGGTCACAACTGCGGCATCGTCGGCAAATAGCATGTCTATGATGAGGGCTTCACGGACCTTTGTCCTTGCTCTGAGGCGGGCGAGGTTGAAGAGCCTGCCATCTGATCTTGTCCGCAGGTGGATCCCTTCTTGCGCTGTGCTGAACGCATGCCTCAGGAGGAGAGCGAAGAAGATTCCAAAGAGGGTTGGGACCAGGACGCAGCCTTGTTTCACACCGCTGCTTACGTCGAAGGGCTTGGAGAGGTTTCCGTTGAACTGCACCATCCCTTTCATGTTTGAGTGGAAGGACTCAATTAAGCTGTGCAGTTTGGGGGGGCAGCCGATTTTTCGGAAAGCCCAGAAAAGGCCATCTCTGCTGACTAGGTCAAAGGCCTTGGTGAGGTCAATGAATGCCACATACAGGGGCATCCGCTGCTCTCTGCACTTCTCCTGGATTTGGCAAAGGGAGAAGACCATGTCTACCGTGGATATGTCTGCTCGAAAACCACACTGTGATTCCGGGTAGACGCGTTCAGCCAGTTTCTGCAGGCGGATTAGGAGGACCCGAGCATAGACTTTGCCAACAATGCTGAGGAGCGAGATACCTCTGTAGTTGTTGCAGTCGCTCCTGTACAGGGTGACGATCTTGACGTCCCTCATGTCCTGTGGTACAGCTCCTTCATTCCAACTCTGACAGAGAACTGCGTGCAAAGGGTGCAGAAGAGAAGTCTTGCAGTGCTTGATGAGGTCTGGGGGAATTCCGTCGTTGCCAGGTGCCTTCCCTGATGCTAGGCTATCAATGGCCTTGCTGAGTTCGTCCGCAGTTGGCTCTGCGTCAAGTTCTTCCATTACCGGCATGCACTTGATGGCATCGAGGGCTAAGGGGGACACCATGTTCTGTGTGGAGTAGAGGTCGGAGTAGTGTTCCGCCCATCTTTCCATCTGTTGGCTAGGATTGCTGATTACTTCCCCAGTGGAGGATTTGAGGGGGCGATCTTGCTCTGTGTTGGTCCCAGTGCCTTCTTGATGCCATCATACATTCCTCGGATGTTGCCTCTTTCAGCAGCACTCTGTATCTCTTCGCTGAGCTCTGTCCAGTACTCGTTTTGCGCAGCGCCTGGCGTTAAGCTGAACCTTACTTCTGGCAGCCTTGAGGATTTGCAGGTTTTTCTCACTGGGTGACCGCTTATACTTGGTGAGTGCGGCACGCTTGGCCTCAACAGTGGGAGTCATCTCTGATGATTTGGCCTCAAACCATTCGTGGGACTTCACAGTTTTCTTCCCAAAGGTGGCCATAGCAATGAGGTGCATGGTGTCTCGTAGCGTTTCCCATCTCTCAGTGGCAGAGTCTCTGGGCTGCAATGCATCGTATTCTCTCTGAAAGGCCTCTGCGAACTGTTCTACAAGATCTGGCTGAGACATCTTGCTGACGTCAATGCGAGGGTTCCCTTGTTTCTTTGAGCAGTGGAACTTCTTTGGTTGTAGCCTGATCTTGCAACATACCAGAGAGTGGTCTGTGTCGCAGTCTGCGCTGTGATAAGAGCGAGTGTGGAGAACGTTTTTGATAGCGGCACGTCTTACTAGGATCAAATCCAGTTGGTGCCAATGTTTTGAGCGGGGATGCCTCCAGGAGACTTTGTGCTGAGGCTTTGTCTTGAAGAAGGAGTTGGCGATGCACAGTTCATGGCAGGCGCAAAACTCAAGCAGTCGCTGTCCATTCTCATTCATTTTCCCCACTCCAAAGGAACCGAGGCAGAAGGGCCATGAGTCATTGTCTGCACCCACTCTGGCGTTGAAGTCGCCCAGGAGAACAAGTTGTTCTGACCTGGGGATGTTCCTTATGGTTGATGCAAGATTTTCGTAGAACTGATCCTTGGTGTCTGGAGAGGCGGACAGAGTTGGGGCATAAACGCTGATGAGAGTGACATAGCCTTCGGTGGTGTTGAGGCAGAGAGTCAAGAGTCGTTCTGAACCGCCGCTGCCTGGTTCAATCATGTTCAGCAGGCTGTTCCTTACTGCAAAGCCTACTCCGTGCTCTCTTGGGGCATCAGAACTCTTTCCTTGCCAGAAGATGTAGTCCCTTTCCTTTAGTGTTCCTGAGTCAGCCAGCCGTGTTTCCTGCAGAGTGGCAATGTCCACATTGAGCCTCTTTAGTTCGCTGTTTATGACGGCGGTTTTTCTGGCGTCGCTAATGTCTTGCAGATCTTGGGAGAGCCCAGGCATCATTGTTCGGACATTCCAACAGCCCAGTTTCACTGCTGATCCTTTTCCTGATCCGTTTCTTGAATTTGAATTTTTCTTTTTGTTTGGTGCGGTAATTAACGACCTGCTTGTCAGATTTTCTCCTAATCTTCATGAACCCAATGAAGAAGGCAGGTCGTGGCGGGACAGCACCTAACTGGCTGGGGGCTGCCCAGCTTAGGCGGGCGCTAGCTGTCCAGTAAGACACGAAGGTCTCTCCCACCGTCAAAAGC
>JAPXFY010000015.1:50078949-50093949 GCA_030674185.1 Monoplex corrugatus | reverse complement strand
TTAGTTATTGGCAGGTGAACGTCTGAACCATTCTGCTACTCTTCTCCTAGACAACAGCTCTCACAGACCTTGTGGTTGGACATGCTCTGTAACACGCGGCCGGCCATTTACTACGCTGCTCTGCCTACACAATCTGGAGTGAAAATTCTAATTTCAACATGTAATCAGAAATATAAAAAAAAACTTTACAAAGGCCAGTTGGCCAAAAATTTGAGCCTGTCTTGTCTTGTTGTATTAAATACACGTTCTTTTTTTTTTTTCGTGTTTTTTTTTTTTTCTCTTCTTCTTCTGGTTTTGGTATCACTATAAAGTTTGGAATCTCAGCTTTCAAATGGTACTAAAGTTGAGTTTCAGGCTACAAAAACAAAAAGGTTATGGTTTTTCAAAGATGAGAGGGGTCCAGTTGGCCGTTTTGAGAAAAAAACTGTTGAAGAGAATAGGCCTGAATTGTAAAGGTATTGTCAGAAACTCCTTAGCAATAAGCATTAAATATCAACCAAATCAGCTGAAATTCCATATTTCCCTTGTTTACGTAATTGTCCATCCATCCAAAACAACAAAAAGAAAAATGAATTTAAGAAAAGCGTACTTTAATCACCAAAATATTACGGAACTTATGAATATTTTGAAAGGAGAAGAAAACATTAAAACACAAAAAAATAATAATCATCATTTGAATTTGACTTTATTGTGTTATGACATGGTGTAAAAGTTGTTATAAAGCATGAAAATGCAGAAAACTCAAAATCGACTCAGTGTGTGTGTGTGTGTGTGTGTGTGTGTGTGTGTGTGTGTGTGTGTGCGTGCGTGCGTGTGTGTGTGTGTGTGTGTGAATGTGTGTGTGTGCGTGTGTGTGCGTGTATGTGTGTGTGTGTGTATATATGTGTGCGTGTGGATTCCAACATGTAATATTTCTGCTTATCCGTTTGTGTGCGTGAGATATTAGACCACTGAAGTTATCTGACATGACATCATTGTTTTCACAACTGGTCATCGTACTCCACACAAGAATTATTTACAAACAATACGGGGATTTGACACAGTGCCGTTTTTTTTCCTGACGTAACTGCTGTAGTCGTCACAAGAATTATTCATAAGTAATCGTAACCCCCTACACGAGTTTCATAACATGATTAAATGATACAATGCACAACACTGCTGGACGTCTATCTTCTGTGACCCATGGATCTGAATCATACTGGGGACAGAAAACATTTTGTACTCTCTTTGCAACACGCGAAGCCAGAACAAGATTGAGGCAGCCGAAATATGGTTTTTAAGAAGAATGTTGAGAGTTCCATGGACAGAAAAGAAAACAAACGAGACAGTCTTGATGGAGCCAGACACAAGAAGATCATTGATAAGTAAGATAAGGAAAAGACAAGCAACATTTGCAGGACATTTTTTAAGGAAAGGGGATTATCTATGTATCCATCTATGCGTGTTTGTATATATGTTTGCATGTACGTATTTATCTATCTATCTATCTATCTATCTATCTATCTATCTATCTATCTATCTATATATCCTATCTATATATCTATCTATCTATCTATCTATCTATCTATCTATATATCCTATCTATCTATATCTATCTATCTATCTATCTATCTATCTATCTATCTATATATCCTATCTATCTATCTATCTATCTATATATCCTATCTATCTATCTATCTATCTATCTATCTATATATCCTATCTATCTATCTATCTATCTATATATCCTATCTATCTATCTATCTATCTATCTATCTATATATCCTATCTATCTATCTATCTATCTATCTATATATCCTATCTATCTATCTATCAGTCTGTGTCTATCTATCTGTCTGTCTGTCTATCTATCTATCTATCTATCTATCTATCTATCTATATATCTGTCTGTATGTTTGTCTACCTATCTATATAGCTAGGTAGCTAGCTCTCTATCTGTCTATTTATCTAAATATCTGTCTATCTATCTGTCTGTCTATCAGTATACTATCTATCTATCTATCTATCTATCTATCTGTCTGTCTGTCTATCTATCTATCTGTCTATTGATCAATCTATCTATGTATGTCTATCTATCCATCTGTCAATCTGTCTATATGTCTATGTATGTATGTATGTATGTATGTATGTATGTATGTATGTATGTATGTGTGTGTATGTATGTATGTATGTATCTAAATTATCTATCTATCTACCTATCTACATATCTACATATCTACATATCTACCTATTTATCTATCTATCTATCTATCTATCTATCTATCCATCCATCCATCCATCCATCTATCTATCCATCTATCTGAGCGACCACTATGGTATGCATGCAGCTTATCAGGAAATGATTCCCACAACCTATCCACCAACTGCAAAAATTTAACCCTTTGACTCCCTCACCACATCAGGAAGATGGTGGTTAGGGTGAGGCAGTCAGTAGATAGGGTGAGAGAGTCAAAGGGTTATGTTTTTGTTGCTTAATGCTTTTTCTTAGCTAGCATGCTTGCCAATGCAGCATATTGGTGGACAGGGTGCCGGAGTCAAAGAGTTAATTAAGAGCCATCAGAGTAGGCATGGCTGAAATTTTCCAGAGTGGTCCAACAGCAGTGTAGCATCCACCATTTCAACAATGTGCTTTCCCCTAGGGAAAAGGAACCGGAGTTTCACTTAGAAAATCCATTATGACGAGAAAAATAAAAGTGAATAAATTAACACTAAACAAAAGCGAGCGTTATCATTCACGACAACAGCTTTGGAACCATTCCTGCAAAAAGACATTACGAGACTAGCCTCCGTTTGCACATCCAAGTTCGTGATCATAATTTTCTATTGTCACACTGTTTGCAGGTAGCTCAGCGTCATGTTTGCATTTGTGGTTATCGCGAACGTCCTTCTATGCACAGGAAAGCGTGAGTGGGGTGGCAGGTTTGTTCTCGAGTAGATGGGTTGTTCATTGGTTGATCGACCCGGTCCGGTTGGCACGTGACAAAGGTAGGGTTATAGGACTGTCAAGTTTCTAGTTTGCTTAGCAGTCGTTTGGTGGGCATCAGTGCTGGAGGAACAAGGTGATTGTACATGTATGTTGTTATTTTGATTGCCTTTGTATATTTGAGTTATTTGTTTTTCTGCGTGTTTTGCATTTATCGTTGTTTTCTTTACATTTTTTGTTTGTTTGCGTTTGTCTTTGTATTCTTTCATTCCCTTTTTTCTAATTGTTCATCCCTTTATTAACAATTTGACTCCTGCACCCTATCCTCCAACTGCAAAAACTTAACCCTTTGACTCCTGCACCACATCAGAAAGGTAGTGGTTGGGGTGAGGCTGTCAGTTGATAGGGTGAAAGAGTCAAAGGGTTAAGTTTTTGTTGGTTAATGTTTTTTTTCTTCGCTAGCATGCTTGCCAACAGCAGTATAGCCTCCACCATTTCAACGACGTGCTATCTCCTACTGAGAGGAACTGGAGTTTTGGTTAGAACATCCATTGTGACGAGGCAAAAAAGGTGAATAAATAATAAACAAAAGCCAGCGTCATTACTCATGGAACAAGGTGATTGTATGTTGTTGTTTTTTTCCTGTCTTGTGTGTTCAAGTTATTTGTTTTCTGTGTGTTCGCGTTTTTCGTTGTTGTTTTTTTTAACTTTTTTTGGGTTGCGTTTGTCTTTGTTTTCTTTGATTCGTTTTTTTTTTCTTTTAATTATTCATCTCTTTATAAACTCTTTGACTCCCTCACCCTATCCAGCAGCTTGCTACAAACTGAACTCTTTGACTCTCTCACCATAACCTCCACTTTTCCTGTGGGAAGCTGGTGGATAGGGTGAAGGAGTCAAAGGGTTCAGTTTTTGTTTTGCTAGCACGCTTGACAATGCAGGATGCTGGTGGACAGGGTGCTGGAATGAAAGGGTTAATTCATTTATTCATTTTGTGTTTTCAGTTGGTTGGTTGGTTGGTTGGTTGGTTGATCTGTTTGGTTTATTCATCCACCATTTCATTTCTTACATTCGTTCTTTCTTTCAGTTGTTTGTTTGTTCATTTGTTTATTCAGTTGTTGGTTGGTTTTTCATTTAAATGATATTTATGGTTGTTTCATTGATATTTTCTTTACCCCTCTCTCTCTCTCTCTCTCTCTCTCTCTCTCTCTCTCTCTCTCTCTTCTATCTATCTCTTTGTGCCCCCTATCTCTCTCCTTCCTCTCTCTCTCTCTTTCTCTCTCTCTCTCTCTCTCACACACACACACACACACACACACACACACACACACACACACACACACACATACATTGTCCATTGTATGATTGCGAATAAATCTGTGATTGTAAGTATGTGACAGAATATGTTTTTGTAAGCATTTAGATCCTTGAGAAAGTTGATATATAAATACGAGTCATTATTACACTGTGTGTAATCATCATCATCATCATCATAATCATCAACAACAACAACAACAACATCATCAATAATAATGATAGCAATAATCAGCTTCATGAGTCATGTAACAAAGATCCTATTAAGAAAAATCACGATGAGGACAAGGAATAGAATCAAAAGTCAAATAGCAGAAGAACAATATGGATTTGTCAAAGGGAAAGGAACTATTGTTGCCATATACATCCTAAGAACTATCATAGAGAGGTCACTCGAGATGAATAAGGATTTATATTTATGCTTTGTTGATTATACCAAGGCTTTCAATCGGGTAAGACATGAAGAATTGATCAACCAACTACAAAGACTCAGTATTGAAGGAAAAGATCTACGAATAATCAGACATATGTATTGGGGAAAAAACAACTGCAGTGAGAATAGAAAACGATATAAGTGCTTCCCAAAATACCAAAAGAGGAGTCATACAAGGTTTGTGTTTTGTCACCAGATCTGTTTTCACTTTACAGCAAAAACATCATGAGAAACCTGGAGGAATATCCTGGATTAGAGTTTGGAGGTAAAATGATAAACAAGATTTGATACGCAGATGACACCGTGCTAATGCAGAAAATGAAAGGGACCTACAAAACTTTGTGAATATAATAGAAATAGAAAGCAGAGGTAAGGGGTTTGACCTAAACAGCAAGAAGACTGAAGTCAGGGTAATCAGTAAAAACATGAAATCCCCTTGTGCAAAATAACAGCAAATGGCACAACTGTGAGGCAGGCTGATAAGTTTAAATATCTGGGAACGATCATTTCACCAGACGGCAGATGCACATCAGAATCGTCCAAGCCAAAACAGCATTCAAGAAGATGAAAAAACATTCTTACCAACAAATGTCTATCAATTCACATCAGGAAGAGAGTTCTTGAATGTTACATAGAATCGATAATGTTATACAGTTGTGAGGTGTGGACAGTCAACAAGCAAAGCCAGAACAAGATTGAGGCAGCCGAGATGTGGTTTCTAAGAAGAATGTTGAGAGTTCCATGAACAGCAAAGAAAACAAACGAGACAGTCCTGATGGAGGCAGACACAAGAACATCATCCATACGGAAGATTAGGGAAAGACAGGCAATATTTACAGGCCATTTTATGATGAAAGAGGAATTGGAGCAACTGATCACGACGGGAAATCTGGAGAGAAAGAGAGCACCAGGTAGACCCAGGGAAAACATATTGGACAGACTTGCAGAGTGGCTGAGGACAAGGAGGGTGGAAGATGTGCTTGTGGCAACAAGGGACAGATGCATATAGAGGGCCATGATCGCCAACGCCATGTGGCAAGGCACTTGAATAATAATAATAATAATAATAATGATGATGATGATAATAGTAATAATAATAATAATAATATTATCATTATTAATGATAATGATGATGATAATAATATGAAAATAATGATGATAATAATAATGATAATAATAATAATATAATAATATATTATAATAATAATAATAATAATAATAATAATAGTTATAAATTAACTATAATAACAGTAATGATGAAATAATGATAAGAACAGATGTAATAATGATAACAAGATATTGTTATTATCATCATTGTTATCATTATTATCATTATCATTTCATTATTGTTGGTGGTGGTGTTGTTGGTGTCGGTGGTGGTGATGTTGGTGTGGTGGTGGCGGTGGAGGTTGTGGCGGCGGTGGTGGCATAGCTGTTGTTTTTATACCGTTTCTATGCCAGGGGTGAATTCACTATCAGGATCTTTGGTATCAGTTATTCTTGAGGAGAAGGATGTGAAGCAGTCGCATGATTCTTTAACCCTTTGACCACCACAGCCTATCCACCAGCTGCAAAAACTTAACCCTTTGACTCCCTCACCGTATCCACCAGTTTCCTGCAGGAAGCTGATGGATAGGGTGAGGGAATCAAATCGTTATGGTTCTGCTTTGCTAGCATGGTTGATAATGCAGAATGCTGGTAAACAGGATGCGGGAGGCAAAGGGTTAAGGATGGAGAATGTCATTCAGTCTTGATTCGCAGCTGAGCCAATTAATGTTATCGGTACTTAGGGTCTTGGGGTGGTGTGCTAAGTATATCTAATCAAAATAGGCATTACTGGACTCCACTGATGTAGCAGTGCAGAGTGTTCTCTGGTGAACGATCCCTGGGCGACTTGGAATCAGTAACTTCAATGGACGTTCTGGCACTTGGGTCTTGATTGCATAAACTTTGGTTTTGGTGGTGTCTTGAAGATCCAAAACTGAGCGGCGTAAGGGCAATGCTGCTGAAGCGGTGTAGAGGATAGGAGCAGTAGAGCAAAACAGTTCAAACATTTCTGTTTGTTTTTGTGTGTTTGTTTGTGGGTGTTCTTTGTTTTTGTGTTTGTTTGTGGGTGTTCTTTGTTTTTGTGTTTGTTTGTGGGTGTTCTTTGTTTTTGTGTTTGTTTGTGGGTGTTCTTTGTTTTTGTGTTTGTTTGTGGGTATTCTTTGTTCGTTTGTTTGTTTGTGGGTGTTCTTTGTTCGTTTGTTTTTGTGTGTTTGTGGTGTTCTTTGTTTGTTTTTGTGTGTTTGTGGATTTTCTTTGTTGATTTGTTTTTGTGTTTCTTTTTGGGTTTTCTTTGTTCGTTTGTTTTTGTGTGTTTCTTTTTGGATTTTCTTTGTTCGTTTTTTTTGTGTGTGTTTCTTTTTGGATTTTCTTCGTTTGTTTTTGTGTGTTTGTTTATGGGAGTTCTTTGTTTTTGTGTGCTTGTTTGTGGATATTCTTTGTTTTGTGTGTTTCTTAGTGAATGTTCTTTGTTTTTTGTGTTTCTTTGTGGATGTTCTTTGTTTTTTGTGTTTCTTTGTGGATGTTCTTTGTTTTTGTGTTTCTTTGTGGATTTTCTCTGTTTTTGTGTTTCTTTGTGGATTTTCTCTGTTTTTGTGTTTCTTTGTGGATTTTCTCTGTTTTTGTGTTTCTTTGTGGATTTTCTCTGTTTTTGTGTTTCTTTGTGGATTTTCTTTGTTTTTGTTTTTCTTTGTGGATGTTCTTTGTTTTTGTGTGTTTCTTTGTGGATGTTCTTTGTTTTTGTTTCTTTGTGGATGTTCTTTGTTTTTGTGTTTCTTTGTGGATTTTCTTTGTTTTTGTGTTTCTTTGTGGATGTTCTTTGTTTTTGTGTTTCTTTGTGGATGTTCTTTGTTTTTGTGTTTCTTTGTGGATGTTCTTTGTTTTTGTGTGTTTCTTTGTGGATGTTCTTTGTTTTTGTGTTTCTTTGTGGATGTTCTTTGTTTTTGTGTTTCTTTGTGGATGTTCTTTGTTTTTGTATGTTTCTTTGTGGATTTTCTTTGTTTTTGTGTTTCTTTGTGGATTTTCTTTATCGTATTTGTGTGTATATATGTGGATTTTCTTTATTTGTTTTTGTGTTTCTTTGTGGATTTTGTTTGTTTGTTTGTTTTAGTGTAAGGGCTTTCTGTAATGTGATTATACATGATCTTAGGTCAGTTTTTAACAAGTAGCTTTGTTGTGTTTTCGTCCATGTCCATAGTTTTTGATGTTTGATGTTGTTGCTGATGATGGTTGTGGTGGTGTTTTTGTTTTGTTTTGTTTTGTCTTTCAGCTTGCAGACTGAAATACACATGTCATTAAGATGTAGACTAGACTGTTCCACTGATAAATAAAGACGAATTTAAGGCGTAAAACCCGTACACTAGATAGGACCTCAAGATCTTGGCCACAGCTTACGCCTAATGTGCAGGCTTAAGGCTTATGTCATGATCATTTTTGGGTCTTCTCCATCACAAGGCATCTATAGCATCGGTGCATATGGAAGTTATTCCGAGCATGGAGGCGTTATCTTGACAAACTGAAGCTGAAGTTCAAGCATCACCTGACTGATGATATTGAAGACTTGCCTCAGTTTGCCCATGTGTGCGTCCGTGTTATAAAAAAGAAAAAAAAGTACACCGTTTGCGGACATCCCATAATCAGGTTTGCACCCATTTTTCTGCCAACAACATTATATTCGCGCGGGACAGCCAAAGTCAGTCGATTTGTGCTGTCGGATTGAAAGGCTGATTGAGTTGTGTATCGATCCACGAGCTACCTGTTCATGAAATGTACATTAGAACACCGTTGGATTTGCTACAGAGTCTTGTCTGTGGGGATCACGTGCTGATGGAACAAGGTGCGTTAATAACGAGTTGTGGGTTTTATGTTCGACTGTATATGTTTTGTTTGTTCACGGTTTTTGTTTTGTTTGCTTTATTTCGATTTTAGTTCCCTTTTCTTTCTTTCTTTTTTTTCTCTCTGTCTCTCTGTCTCTCTCTCTCTCTCTGTCTCTCTCTCTCTCTCGTTCTATCTCCCTCTTCTCTGTCTCTCTGTCTCTCTCTGTCTGTCTGTCTGTCTCTCTCATTCTATCTCCCTCTTCTCTGTCTCTCTGTCTCTCTCTCTCTCTGTCTCTCTGTCACTGTCTCTCTCTCTCGTTCTCTCTCCCTCTTCTCTCTCTCTCTCTCTGTCTTTCTTTCTGTTTGTATGCCTGTCTCTCTGTCTCTGTCTCTCTCTCTCACTCTCTCTCTCTCTCTCTCTGTCTGCCTGTCTGTCTGTCTGCCTGTGTGTCTGTGTGTCTCTGTCTGTCTCTCTCTTTGTCTCTGTCTCTGTCTTTCTCTCTCTGTTCTTTGTCTGTCTCTCTCTCTTTCTCTGTCTCTCTCTCTCTCTCTCTCCTCTCTCTCTCTCTCTCTCACTCATTGTCTGTCTGCCTGCCTGTCTGTATGTATATGTGTCGGTCTGTCTCTGTCTGTTTGTCTGTCTGTCTGTCTCTCTGGTCTGTCTGTCTGTCTGTCTCTCTCTCTCTCTCTCTCTCTGTTCTCTGTCTGTCTCTCCCTCTCTCTGTGTCTGTCTGTCTCTGTCTGTATTTCTGTCTCTCTGTCTGTCTTTGTCTCTCGCTCTCTCTCTGTCTCTGTCTCTCTGTCTGTTTCTGTCTCTCTCTGTCTATGTCTCTGTCTCTCTCTCACTCTCTCTCTGTCTCTGTCTCTCTCTGTCTCTCTCTCACTGTCTGTCTGTCTCTGTCTCTGTCTCTCTCTCTCTCCCTTTTTTTTTCTCTCTCTCTTGAACATCGATTATGGCCGGAATGTATTCACTAATCACGTTCCTGTCTGCATATGTGTATGTGGGTTTTCTTTGTTTGTTTGCTTGTGTGTGTGTGTATGTGTGTGTGTGAGTGTGTGTGCGTATGTGTGTGTGTGTGTGTGTGTGAGTGTGTGTGCGTGTGTGTGTGTGTGCGTATGTGTGTGTGAGTGTGTGTGTGTGTGTGTGTGTGTGTGTGTGTGTGTGTGTGTGTGTGTGTGTGTGTGTGTGTGTGTGTTTAAACAAAAATGCGTATTCGCCTGAAACATTCAAACAGAGAAAATGTTAATTCAACGCATCTTTGTAGGTTCCAGAAACAGAGGAAAATAGAATGAGAATACATGTGTACTGAATGAAACAAGACAAGAGGAAATAGTTTGGCCAGCTGAACTGTGTCTCAAACACGCACGCACGCGCGCGCGTATACACACACACACACACACACACACACACACACACACACACACACACACACACACACATACACACACACACACACACACAGAATCAATCAATCAGTCAATCAATCAATACGACAACTGAAAAAAGAATATCCATTAGATGTTTGCCCAAACAGTCTTTGTACACAGAAGACAACAAAGAAACAAAATCACTATATGTTAAAATACTGACAGTCTATTTGAGCTTGAACATTGGCGGTCCTTTTGATTCAGATTTATCTAAACTTTCAGTCAGACTTTTAGGATAATCTCTAAACTCTCAGAGTCAGACTTTTCAGATTATATCTGAACTGTCAGAGTCAGACTTTTCAGATTATCCCTAAACTCTCAGAGTCAGACTTTTCAGATTATCCCTAAACTCTCAGAGTCAGACTTTTCAGATCATCTCTGAACTCTCAGAGTCAGACTTTTCAGATTATCTCTGAACTCTCAGAGTCAGACTTTTCAGATTATCCCTAAACTCTCAGAGTCGGATTTTTCAGTCTATCTCTAAACTTTCGGAGTCAGACTTTTCAGATTATCTTTAAACTCTCAGAGTCAGACTATTGAGATCATCTTTAAACTCTCAGAGAGTCAGACTTTTTGGATTGTCTCTAAACTCTCAGAGTCAGACTTTTCAGGTTATCTCTAAACTCTCACAGAGTCAGACTTTTCGGATTATCTCAACCTCTCATAGTCAGATTTTTCATTATCTCTAAACTCACAGAATCAGACTTTTCAGATTATCTCTAAACTCTCACAGAGTCAGACTTTTCAGATTTTCTCTAAACTCTCACAGAATCATACTTTTCAGATTTTCTCTAAACTCTCAGAGTCAGACTTTTCAGATTTTCTCTAAACTCTCAGAATCAGACTTTTCAGATTTTCTCTAAACTCTCAGAGTCAGACTTTTCAGATTATCTCTAAACTCTTAGTCAGACATCAGATTATCTCTAAGCTCTCAGCCAGACATCAGATTATCTCTAAACTCTTAGTCAGACATCAGATTATCTCTAAACTCTTAGTCAGACATCAGATTATCTCTAAACTCTCAGCCAGACATCAGATTATCTCTAAACTCTTAGTCAGACATCAGATTATCTCTAAGCTCTCAGCCAGACATCAGATTAAATAATAATAATAATAATAAAGGCAATTTATATAGCTCTTTCCAGAGCACAAAGCGCTTCACATAAAATCAGTATATAACTAAATACAAATAGATACACCAACATAAAATTTAAACATACCGCTGCTAACACTATATAACATAAAACATAAAATTTACGTTCAACAAGACATATTAACATAGTAAATTCAAATATTACTAAAAATAGTGACAATCATACAAAAATATTTTCTCTCTCTTTCTCTTCACACACACACCACACACACACACACACACACACACACACACACACACACACACACACACACACACACACACACACACAGACCCAAACACACTCCCTCTCTCAACCACTCAGTTTCTCTACTATCAAATTCTATCACGCTTACACATACTCTTACTCGTACTCTCACTCTCTTGCCCCACCCCAACCATACTCTCGCTCTCTACCGTGCTCCCAATATTCCTTGCTCACTCTCCTCTCTCCCGCACAGCCTCTCTCTCTCTCTCCTTTCCTCCCTCCCTCTCTCTCCCTCTCTCCTGCTCACATAAACATGCTTCACACACACACACACACACACACACACACACACACACACACACACACAAACACACACACACACACACACACACACACACATATATGTAGGAACGATGATCAGGGCTGAGAGAGAAGAGAAAGAGAAGATCAATGAAAGTATTGAGTGAAAAGATAGGTCTTCAGACTAGACTTGAAAGAAGGAAGACATTGCTTATGGCGAATATGATAGGGAAGGGAGTTCCAGGTCATGGCAGCAGAGTGGGAGAAAGCTCTCTGACCATGCAGTTTCCGATTGAAACGGGGAACACAGAAAGTTCTTGTGTCGGTAGAGGATCGGAGAGTTCTGGATGGTACATACACTTGAAGAAGTTCAGACAGATAAGAGGGAGCGGAGCAAGTAAGAATTTTGTAACAGAGACAGCAACATTTGTATTTGATTCTTTGTTCAACTGGAAGCCAATGCAACTTTTTCAGAAGAGGAGAACATGACTGGGATCTAGGGGCTTTACAAACAAGCCTAGCTGCTGAATTCTGAACACGTTGGAGAGGTTGAATGACAACTGAAGGGCAGCCGATTAGAATAGAATTACAGTAGTCCAAGCGTGAAAGAATATAAGAGGAAACAAGAGTTTTAGTGGCCTCCTCAGTAAGAAAGGGGCGGATAGAAGCAATACGTCTTAGTTCCATATAAGAAAGCTGGCATATCTTAGTGACATGTTTTTGCATAGAAAGATCATGATCTAAAAGAACTCCTAAATCCCGGACACAGTCAGAAAATTCAATGGAACTAGAACCTATAGGGAGAGAAGAAGAAAGTGTGTTGATATCATGATGTGAGAAACGTATAGCCTCCGTCTTGTCACATTTAAGTTTCAGCTTATTTGATGACATCCAGAGATCAATGTCAGAGGTACAGTTTTGGAGAGAAGAAATTGCATCAGGATAGTCATCAACAGAAGCTGAATGAAGAAGCTGAGTGTCATCCGCAAACATTTCATGCGAAATGGAATGGCCGCGGATGACATCAGAAAGAGGGGTAGTATACAGAATGAATAAAACAGGACCGAGCACGGAGCCCTGAGGCACACCAAAATCGAGGGAGGTTTCATTTGAACGGTGACTATCCACTAGCACAAACTGTTTCCTGTCTGAAAGATAAGAGTGAAACCAATTAAGAGCTAAGTCTCTAATACCAAATGTATGTTCCAAACGGGAGAGAAGAATTTCATGGTCTATGGTGTCGAAAGCAGCTGAAAGATCTAACAAGAGGAGGACAGAAATTTTATTTTTATCTAACGAATTGAGAATATCATTAATGATACGAAGGATGGCAGTCTCTGTGCTGTGCTCTGAACGATATGCTGACTGATGGGGAGATAGAAGGTTGTTGGCAGTCAAATGAGCTGAAAGCTGGTGGAGGACAATTTTCTCGAGAATTTTGGACAGAAAGGGGAGGTTGGAAATGGGGCGGTAATTTTTCAACACGTTGGGGTCAAGGGAAGACTTTTTCAGGAGAGGCTTAACAAGAGCAGTCTTAAAATCAGAGGGAACAGAAGCTGAAGATAGTGATTCATTAAGAATGCGAGTGATAGTGGGGAGAAGGGTGTCGAGGTGGTCATAGAGAAGAGGGATGGGGATGGGGTCGAGAATACAAGAGACTTTGGGGGACTCAGTAATCAGCTTCCGTACAAATGATTCAGAAACAGGAGTAAACTGACAGAGTGGTGTACCTTTATAAATAACGGACTGGTCAGTTGTGTCAGAGGATGACAGAAACCCATCACGGATGGTCAGAATTTTCTGGGTAAAAAAGTCGGAAAACAATTTTGGTAACTGAGATAATTCATGTGTGGACGGCAGAGTAACATCGGAAACCTTTCCTAGCATGCCTGTGACAGTTCTAAAAAAGATCTTTGCATGATACTGCTGAAACAACTTTAGAAGAATAGAATTTAGTTTTAGCATCATGGACGAGATCGACAATTTTCTGTTTTGCGGTTTCATAAATCTGCTTATGTACCGTCAGGCGAGACGATGCCCAGCGACGCTCAGCTTTACGGCGCTCACGCTTAAGTTGCAAAAGATCATGTGCCACGGAGCTGTACCACGGGGCAGAGCGACGTTGCTGCACCCTGTGCTGACGTAAGGGCGCGTGCTTATCCAAAACTGTTCGCAAACCGAGACTGAGATCAGAAAGAGAAACATCATGAGTAATGACACTTTTTAAATCTTGAGAAAATGCTGCCTGATCTATCTGGCGAATGGCACGAATATATTTGAATTGAGGTGTTGATTTTTGTTTTAGAACACTAAGATGACAGACAATACAAATATGGTCAGACATAAGATAATTACTACACTTTGCAGATTGTAAAAGATTATCATTGTCACGAAAAATTACAAGGTCTAAAATATGACCACTGCTAGGAAAAGTAGGTTCGTTAACAGCTTGAGACAGACTAAACATTTGCAAGAGTTCCCGAAACTGTCTTGTTCTGGAGTCATGCTGATCTTGATAATGGATATTAAAGTCACCAACAATCAAAAGATTACTCTCACACGTGATGGAATAGTCAAGAAAGTCTGGGAGCTCATCGAAAAACATAGTGTGGGTCAGTTTATTTCTTTGACTGGGGGGAGGACGGTAGACACAAAGCAATCGAAGTTGCTGGCGTTGCACAGTCAACATTAATTCAGCAACCTCAAACGAGGTGTGGGTGAAGGAGAACGAGGTGTTGACAGAGGTGTGAGATGCAAGACAATCTTTCATGATGACGGCAATGCCGCCACCACCTTTAATCAAGCCAGTCAGCTGACTGGGAAAAGAAAACAGTTTATATCCCGAGATTATCTCTAAACTCTTAGTCAGACATCAGATTATCTCTAAACTCTTAGTCAGACATCAGATTATCTCTAAACTCTTAGTCAGACATCAGATTATCTCTAAACTCTTAGAGTCAGACTTTGTGACTCCTGTGTCTAAAGAGGATGCTCCAGTAACGTGTGTTTGTTGGTTGGTTGGTTGGTTAGTTGGTTGGTTGGTTGGTTGATTAATTGGTTGGTTGGTTGATTGGTCGGTTGCTTGGTTGCTTGATTGCTTGGTTGGTTGGTTGGTTGTTTTGTTCGATGGTTTCCTGGATAGGGATATATCGGTGATTCATCGATTTTTTGGTCCCAGTCGATGTTCTGCCTTTAGATCATCTTTCAGGTTTCTCCTTCTCCTCCGACTTACTGGAATCCAGTGTAGGGCCAGCTGGCGGAGAAAACGTCTATAAACAGCTGAAGAGAAAAAAATGAGAGCCTTCACGTTTTATGTGCTCATGCTTTTTCTTGCACAACGTGAAGAGACGAACCAGTCCCATTAAACAACCATCATAATCTTCGTTGTCATGGCTACTATCTATT
>JAPXFY010000015.1:50061449-50063949 GCA_030674185.1 Monoplex corrugatus | reverse complement strand
AAAGGAGGAGAAGGAGTAAGGCTGAAAGATACCAGGCAGTGTCGAAGAAGAGGACACAATGCACATCAGGATTTTGAACCTCCAACCCACTCCCAGCACCAAAGTTATTGGTTTCTCGAGAAAGATGCTGTTTGATTGTTGATTATCATTTATTGATGTATTCATTTAGTTGTAGTTAGTATTATTGTTAGTTTTAGTTAGTTACTACTTACTTACTTACTCTTCTTACTTAACTTACTTACTTACTTACTTACTTACTTACTTACTTACTGCTTACTTACTTACTTAGTTTAGTCCCATTATTTCCACGCCACCTTAATGCCACAGAAGCTGGAACAGTTTTACAGCACCATGGTGATGATGACAATGAGGGTGACAATCATGATGCAGTGGAGTTCTGTTCAGGATTGAGTGCGTGACGGGGCTGTACTCTTACGCTTACTATCATAATATATCCTGGTGTCAACCAGGCCCGACAGACGCAGACACCTGCGGTGCTGGTCTGAATGATGCATCCGTGAAATAGATGAGACTCGACTGTGTGGTCCCAGTCTTCCCAATGAGCTCATAGCACGCCCAACTATGGGTAGGAGCCAGTTAGAACCGAAAAAACCCAGAATGATTTTTTTTAAGGTACTGATGGGGATTCGAACCCACAACCTTCTATTCGGTATTCCGTTGCACTAATCACTACACCACGGCGACTGGCAGATTTTTTATTTATAATGTAGGTGAATGTCCTCAACCACACAAGAAAGAAGAAGACTTTTGTCGGTAACGTGCTGACAAGTCCTGAGGTGGCATGCCCCTTAGCGTAAAGCGAAGCTCTAAACAACACGAACTAAACTGACCTGAATATTGTTGTCTGTCTTCAAAATGAATCGAAGTGCTGGGGGATAACTGGCCTGAATATTGTCTGTCCTCAGAATGAAATGAAGTGCTGGGGGATAACAAAATTGAATGTTTTCTAAAAACGAGTGTGCCTGCCACGTTCAAGTAAACAGGAACCAGGAAAAAAAAATACGAAAAAAGAAACAGAACACGTAGTTAGTACAACAAGACAATACAGGCGAAACTTTTCTGCCGACTGGCATTTGTCAAGCGTAAGATCACAAACAAACGAACAAACACCAAATACAAAAATTAGGAGAGAAAGACTGAAACTTCCTTGCTGCTCCGTCCAAAGCAGCAGGAAAGTTTCATCTTTTTCTCCGAGTTTTTGTTCTCTGGTGTTTGTTTGTGATCTTACGCTTGACAAAGGCCAGTTGGCCGACAAATTTCGCCTGTATTGTCTTGTTGTACTAAATACGCGTTCTGTTTCTTTTTTGAGCGTGTTTTTTCTGGTTCCTGAATATGGTCTGTCCTCAGGATGAAATGAAGTGCTGGGGGATCATTGGAACTGAATATTGTCTGTCCTCAGGATGAAATGAAGTGCTGGGGGATCATTGGAACTGAATATTGTCTGTCCTCAGGATGAAATGAAGTGCTGGGAGATCATTAGAAATGAATATTGTCCGTCCACAGGATGAGATGAAGTGCTGGGGGGATAACAGAACTGAATATTGTCTGTCCTCAGGATGGAATGAAGTGCTGGGAGATCATTAGAAATGAATATTGTCCGTCCACAGGATGAGATGAAGTGCTGGGGAGATAACAGAACTGAATATTGTCTGTCTTCAGGATGAAATGAAGTGCTGTGAGATCATAAGAAGTGAATATTGTCTGTTCTCAGGATAAACGAAGTGCTGGGGGATCATTAGAAGTGAATATTGTCTGACTTCAGAATAAAATGAAGTGCTGGGGGATTATTGGAAGTGACTATTGTCTGTCTTCAGGATGAAATGAAGTGTTGGGGGATCATTGGAAGTGAATATTGTCTGTCCTCAGGATGAAATGAAGTGCAGGTGGATCGTTGGAAGTGACTATTGTCTGTCCTCTGTCCTCAGGATAAAATGAAGTGCTGGGAGATCATTAAAACTGAATATTGTCTGTCCTCAGGATGAAATGAAGTGTAGGGGGATCATTGGAAGTGAATATTTTCTGTCTTCAGGATAAAATGAAGTGCTGTGGGATTATTGGAAGTGAATATTGTCTGTCCTCGGGGTAAAATGAAGTGCTGGGAGATCATTAGAACTGAATATTGTCTGTCTACAGGATGAAATGAAGTGCTGGGGGATCAATAGAAGTGAATATTGTCTGTCTTCAGGATGAAATGAAGTGCTGGGGGATCATTAGAAGTAAATATTGTCTGTCCTCAGGATGAAATGAAGTGCTGGGGGATTAACAGAACTGAATATTGTCTGTCCTCAGCGTGAAATGAATTGCTGGGGGATAACTGACCTAAATATTGTCTGTTTTCACGATGAAATGAAGTGCAGGGGGATCATAACAGAACTGAATATTGTCTGTCTTCAGGATGAAACGAACTACTGTGGGATCATCAGAAGTGAATATTGTCTGTCTTCAGGATGAAATGAAGTGCTGGGGGATCATTAGAAGT
>JAPXFY010000015.1:50051449-50058949 GCA_030674185.1 Monoplex corrugatus | reverse complement strand
CAACAACTTCAATGTCAGCAATGAATAAATGCATATAACAACGTAATTTTTCCGATTGCTCCCATACCTTGCTTCACATATGAATCAACCGTCATGAGGAGGAAAAACACCTTCACAACCAAGTCCCACGAATGGTGACGTTCCCTGTCACACAACGCTCAGACGCTATGATTTCCAAACGTCCCTTGAGTCTCACAAACGCTTAAATGGGGAACAGGTGCTGACAATGAACGATGAAAGAAGACCGAAGACCCAGGAATCAGTAGAATGATGAATCCCGAGCAGGACGATGACGAGGAATGGGCCCAGACGAAACAGCAGAGCAGAAGTCTCGTAGCGTGGTGATTACTGGCTCGCCACCCCACGCCTAGACGGCCGTCGCAGGGGCAACAAGCCAGCACTTAACTGCCGAATCCTGCAGGAAGTTGCTGTTGCAGAAACGCCCACCAGCCGTACTTGCTCCGCACGTTCGCCACCGTTACAG
The DNA here is from genome assembly GCA_030674185.1 of Monoplex corrugatus. Classification (NCBI taxonomy): domain Eukaryota; kingdom Metazoa; phylum Mollusca; class Gastropoda; order Littorinimorpha; family Ranellidae; genus Monoplex; species Monoplex corrugatus. Next base: position 50,058,465 of record JAPXFY010000015.1, on the reverse strand, counting down.
CAGCTCGGTCACGTTCGCCTTTTCGTAGAACCTTGGGCCAAACACGGACATGGACGATGATTGTGGCGCAGGACACTACTGATTTTTACCCACTACACCGACGAAATACAGGAAATGCAGGAAGCTGATGGACAGTGTGAGAGAGTCAAAAGGTTAAGTTTTTGTTTTGCTAGCATGGTTGGCAATGCAGTATGCTGGTAGAGAGAATGTGGGAGTTAAAGGGTGTTACCTTACCTGACTAAGGTAAAATAATCTGTGTTGGCCAGTGAAACCCTACCTGACTGAGGGCTGTTAGTATGAGTAGACAAGTTTAAATCTATTTAAGATAGGGTCGTCTGTGTTGGCTACTTAAACTATGCCTGACTAAGGTGTGTTAATCTGTGTAGACCTTTTAGAATGTTCCTGACTAAGGTACCGTAGGCTGTGTGAACCATTTTAATCGTAGCTGGCGGTTCGACTATGGGGTATTCAAGTAATGGTGAAGGTGGTGATGATGGTGGTGGTGGTGTCAATTTGCCTAACACGTTGTCATTTGAAATCTGTTCTGCTAAAATATTGTTGTCTGTGTCTATCATTTATAACCTAGCTATGTACAGTCAATTATTCGATCAGAAATGCTCCGATTCAACCCAGATAAGGCAAATTTGTAGTCTCAAACATTCCAAGTGGAACTGCATAAAATGAATTGCTGTTTTGAGCGTTCAGCATTTCCCATGAATAAGATCAATCATTCTGTCAGAACAACCTAAAACATACCTGGATAATTTATCATTCAATACCAATTATTCATAACACTCTTGGATACGATGAACTGTTCTGTTATTTAATGTCCGCTGAACCAACGTGTGACTGAAACGTTTAACATACTTGGATAACGTAAAATATTAAAACATCTACCCGGAAATGGATGAGCTAAACCAATCGAAGTCTGCTCGATAGAGTAAAAAAGATCCAATATATGCTTGGATTAAGTATATCGAACTCTACCTCGTTAAGGTAAAATATCTTAAATCTATTTGGACAAGCTAAAACAGTCAAACTCTATATAGAATTAGATGAGGGAAGACATTCACAATCTATTTGGATAAGGTAAAACATTTAAAACCTACTTGGATGAAGTGAAATATTCAAAATATATCTGGAAATGGATAAAGTAAGACATTCAAAATATATTTGGATGAAGTAACACAATCAAAATCTACTTGGATCAGGCAGATTTTTTTCTGCGATATTTTTATTTCTTCCCCCTACCTTCCCCCCACTTTTTTTTTTATCAGTTCACGTGTGTGCTTTTAGACCAGTCACTACGTTCTTCGTACGAAGTAAAAGATAATATAACTTGTGTTTCCAGGCGTACTTCGTGTTGTTCATGCTGGTGCTGCTGTTGTCGCTGTTCTCCATGATCGTCAGCACACATACAGCCTTCAGGCGTAAGATGGACATCGACGAGTGGAAGGAAGTGTTGGGAGACAACTACGACAAGCACCAGTCTTTTCTCAAAAAACGTCTTGGGATACCCGAAGACGATCGTTCTTCCCGTATCCAAAAGAGATCCGTGGATGAACGCTTTTACTCTGTACCTTCCGATCGTCAGGCTGAGACAGCTGGGATAGACAGGCCCAGACTATATCCGGACCCTATATACGAGCTAAATCAGAACCCCCAATCCAGTCCAGGCATTGCTGATGACGCTTCTGACACGATCAACTGGCCCGACTCTGATAGATACTTTGCAGACGAAACTCCTGACAAAGATTCAGATTTCGATTCACTGCTGATGAAGACTCAGACGAAGGACTCAAACAGCGTACTCTCAGATAGGCAGGAAAACATACACTATAACAAACAAGGCGGGAGTGGTAGTTTAAAAGACCTTATCGTGAAACCTTCTTCGCGAGAAATGCAAGACAGGAAGAAGGCCAAAATGGAGACTTTTAGAATGAAACGAGCAGCTCCTAAACCGGCAACCCCTGACCCTGGAGGCCAGAGCGAGGAAACAACGGAAGCTATGCAGGGAGGCAACTCGCAAACCAACGAGATGAAGAGCAGTAGTACACCACCGGGAGGTGATCTATTCGCTAATTACTATTACGATCACGAAGTGGAACCTGCCAATTACGACAGTTACGGAGCTCGTTTGGACTTTCTGAACTATGTGGACACTGCTTGTCTGGCGTTCTTCACGCTGGATTTTATTCTTCGTCTGCTGACCTGTCCCAGGCCGTCCCGTTTCTTCTGCGGTCTGTTGAACCTGGCGGATCTGGTGGCCATACTGGCCGGCTACCTCATGATACTGGTGGAGAGGCTCCTGCCTGCTGAGAAGTACTCCGTGTCTAACTGGGATTTGATTGAGTGCCTGCAGATATTCAGGTTAGATCTCTTTCTCTGTCTATCAGTATTTGTCTGTCTGTCTGTCTCTCTCTCTGTCTTTGTCTGTCTGTCTCTGCCTCTGTCTGTCTGTCTGTCTCTGTCTGTCTGTCTGTCTGTCTGTCTCTCTCTCTCTCTCTCTCTCCCTCTTTCTCTCTCTCTGTCTCTTTCTGTCTGTCTGTCTGTCTCTCTCTCTCTCTCTCTCTCTCTCTCTCTCTCTCTCTCTCTGTCTCTCTCTGTCTCTGTGCGTGCGTGTGTGTGTATGTGTGTGTGTGTGTGTGTTTCTTCTTTTTCTTTCTTTTTTTTAGGATCATTGGTCCCATTTTGTACGCCACCTTAATGGCCACAGAAGCTGGAACAGTTTTTACACTGCGACGATGATGATGATGATGTCGATGAGGATGATAATCATGATGCTATGGAGTTCTAGCTAGAATTGAGACTGCGTGACAGGGCTATACTCTACGCTTACTATCATAATATATCCTGGCGTCAACCAGGCCCGAGAGATACAGACACCTGTGGTGCTGGTCAGAAAATTTGAGCAACACCCTCAATGACGCATCCGTGAAGTGGATGAGACTGGACTGTGTGGTCCCAGTCTTCCCAATGAACCCATAGCACGCCCAACTCTGGGTAGGAGAAGTTAGAGCCGAAAAATCCCACAGTGATTTTTCAAGGGACTGATGGGGATTCAGACCCACAACTTTCCAGCCGGTGGTCCTTTGTGCTAACCACCTTACCACGGCGACTGATCTTTTTCCTGGGATCTTTACTGAGGTGGGATCTTAACTAGTGTTACACACACGAAACCTCAGTATATCTTGTCATCCGAAAGAACACACCGCACTTAAGCCACCACTTCAGGTCTAACAGAGTGGAGGAATTGGTACGAAAACTTTCTGTCTTCTCCGTGATTCGAACCCGAATCTCTTGCGTCTTAGTCAAGCAGTTTAACCGTTCCGCCACACTGTTCGTATTGCTGATAAAGTGGGGGGTTTTTTGTTGTTGTTTTTTTGATAATATGGCTACTGCGCTCTTTGACACCATCACATCCCTCCAAGTCGCTCTGTCTTGACTTTTGTGGACAACTTCTTGAATAATTATTTAGGCCACTGATGTTGGTTGATGTTCCTCTCGATGCATGAGATTGGAGGTCTGCCTTTCTTCCTTTTTGCCTATGTGTTACTGTTCTTATTGTTGTCATTGTTGTCATTGTTGTTATTGTTGTTATTGTTGTCATCGTTGTTATTGTTGTTATTGTCGTTATTGTTATTGTCTAGAACATAACCAAAAATCAGTGGCCTAAATATTCAAGAAGTTGTTCACAAAAGTCAGAGTGTCTGAAACAATAACCACATTGTCTGTGTGTGCATGAAATCCATTCAGCTTTTCTCTCTTATCTCTCTTTCTCTGTCTCACCAGGTTTTTACGGTTCTTCCGGCCACTTCGGGACGTCATCGGCTTCAGAGTCTTGGTGCATTCAGTCAAGGTGTGTGCTTTGTAAATGAACTAGCAAACACGCGCTCTCGCATACACGCCCGCCAACCCACAAATGTCACGTAAACGAACAGAGTCAAAGATAGACAGACTAACAGACAGTTACACACACACACACACATATATACATGCACACACACACACGCATTGACACACACACACACACACACACACACACACACACACACACACACAAATACACAGACACAGACACAGACACACACACACACACACACACACACACACACACACACACACACACACACACACACACACACACACAAACAAACAAATTGACGCACGCATGTTCATAACCATTATGGTGGTGGTGGTGGTGGTGATGGTGATTTTAGTGATTGTTGGTAGTGATATTTCATGTGGGGGTTGCTGTTGATGGTCTATCTGTCTGTCTGTCTGTCTAAGTGTCTGTCTGTCTAAGTGTCTGTCTGTCTGTTTCTCACTCTCTCTTTCTCTCTCTCTCCCTCTCTCTCTCTCTCTCCCTCTCTCTCTCTCTCTCTCTCTCTCTCTTTCTCTCTCTCTCTGTTTCAAACAATAAATTCTAAGTACTGTCGTGTGTTTGCATTTGTGTTTATGTGTTTATATATGTATGTCTGTCTGTCTGTCTGTCTGTCTGTCTGTCTGTCTGTCTGTCTGTCTTTCTCTCTCTCTCTTTCTCTCTCTCAATGTTTCATGTTTCAAATAAATTCTACGTACGGTCGTGTGTTTGCATTTGTGTTTATATGTGTTTATATGTGTGTATATGTGTGTGTGTGTGTGTACGTGTGTGTGTGTGTACTGTGTGTGTATGTGTGTGTGTGTATATATATGTGTGTGTGTGTGTGTGTGTGTATGTGTGTGTGTACCTGTGTGTGTGTACGTGTGTGTGCACGCGTAGGCATATCCTCACCTGTCTCACCTGTCGGCATCACCGGGTTCAGAGTTGGCCGCTGCAACACTTAGCTACCACCACCTCCTTCCAGGCCGCTATGTTTTGACTTTTGTGGACAATTTCTTGAATATTTAGGCCACTGATGTTGGTTATGTTCTCGATGTATGAGATTGGAGGTTTATAGGCAATCCAAACGACCCCCCCCCCCCCCACCCCGCCAAAAAAAAAAAAAGAAAAAAAAAGAAAAACGACCAGGCGAATCCATTTGCACCATAGACGACCGTAGCAGTCTCTTTCTATGGCTAGATGGTTGGAAATCAATGCCTAGCCAGCAGTTGAAGTCGCCCATGACGATGAGCTTTGATTGTCTGCAGACCGATACGAAAAGAAAAATCACTAGTAACCTATATAAAGCTTTCCGATATTTCTGAGATGTGTGCATGCACCTTAGTCTGCCCCATACTGTTGCAGACAGCATGTCGCTGCAAAGTCTGCACATTCCTTCTTTGGTGGGCGTGCATGCTGGGTGGGCGTGCATGCTGGGTGGGCGTGCATGCTGGGTGTTTTCACGATCCCATAAGTCACCTGACGCTGACTTGACTTGCAGTATCTTTGCCGTGCATGCTTCATGTTCTATTTGCGTATACATACACGAAGGCAGTCTTGGCACTTATCGTTATCATCATCATGTGCCCTGCCGCGTGGCCTTGACGATCATGGCCCTCTAAACAAATCTATTCCTTGTCGCTGCAAGTACGTCTCCCACTCTCTCTGTCCTCAGCCACCCTGCCAGTCTGTCCAATATTTTCTCCCTGGGGTCTACCCGTTGCTCCTTTTCCCACCAGCTTTCTTCTCGTGACCGAGTGCTACAATTTCTCTTGCTCTATGAAATGTCCTATAAATGTTGCTTGCCTTTTCCCTGATTTTCTTTCTTAACGATCTTCTTGTATCTACCTCCTTCAAGACTGTCTCTTTTGCTTTCATTCCTTTCCATGGAACTCTCAACATTCTGGGCACTTGTTCGTTTGCGTATGATTATGTTGAACTGGGCAATCGAAAAAAACAACAAAAAAACATCTCCACTCTTTACTCACCATGCGGGAGGTACCCAGGCAGGATCGAACCCCGGAACTCCCGCTGTCTTCCACACTGGATTATCCCCTCCCCCCCCCCCGTCCCCCGTTGACATTGTTTGCAGTCATGAGTATTGTGGATTTTTTTTACCTGTCACAGTTCTGCTTTATGTGGTCACTGCTTCTGAAAGGTAATTGAATTCCATTGTATGAATTCTGGATTTCAATGGCAATGACAAAAATCGATGGAAAGTAAAGTAAACACAATTCTTGTTTTGAATCCCTTGAGAGCGCGTGGCTCATTTAAAAGCTCTGTCGCTGTTTAACTCTCCCGTTCCACAAGAAAGGAATTATCGCAGTGAATGGCGAAGCTTGTGCACAAATTGCAATCTTTTTTCCCATCCGCTGAATGTTTAAACTTTACGGACCAAACTTCATTTAGACTGGCCTTTGATTTCATGGTCAGTGAATCCAAGTGAAGTCCAAGTCTATTGTATTATCTCCGAAAAAGGAAATGACATCGTTATCTTCTGTAAAAGTGAAAGACAGACACCTAAAACAGTCACATTAGAATATAAAAGCTTTCAACTTAAACTCAACTTCGTGTATAAAAAACGAAAAAAAAAAAAAAAAAAAAAACTAAACTAATATAACAGCAGATATGTACATCCCTCTCTCGCTCTCTCTGTCTGTCTCTGTTTCTTCTGTCTGTCTCTATCTCTGTTTTTCTCTCTCCCGCTCTCTCTCTTCTCTTCTCTTCTCCTCTCTCTCTCTCTCTCTCTCTCTCTCTCTCTCTCTCTCTCCTCTTCTCTTCTCCTCTCTCTCTCTCTCTCTCTCTCTCTCTCTCTGTATCTGTCTGTCTGTCACTGTCTCTGTCTGTCTGTCTGTCTCTGTCTTTGTCTCTCTATCTATCTATCTCTCACTCTCTTTCTCTCTCCCTCTCTTTCTCTAAGACACATGCACAAGCACACACACATTCACACACAAGCACACACACACGCACACACAAACACACACACACCACACACACACACACACACACACACACACACACACACATACACACAGACACACACACACAACACACGCACATACACACAAACTACCACAACCACCGCTGTTATCTTATGTATTAATTCGTTGAAGTATTCTGATCGAGTGGAACATTTATAAGCATTCGTACAAAC
>JAPXFY010000015.1:50021449-50023949 GCA_030674185.1 Monoplex corrugatus | reverse complement strand
TTGTTTGTTTGTTTGTTTGTTCACATATCTATTTATTTATATCTTTCTTTCTCTCTGTATTTCGCTCTTTCTTTCTTTCTTTTATGATTAAATCTCGATGGACATGATCACCGACTAACCGTTTTGTGGAGATGGGAAAGAGAAATTATTCATAAAAAGAGGGTGATGGAGAGGGCACCGCAAAAGATGATCTGTACAGTGTTGTTTCAATGTTCATGTTTTGTACAGTATTATTTAATATCGATGATTTACACAAAGTGTGTGTGTGTGTGTGTGTGTGTGTGTGTGTGTGTGTGTGTGTATGTGTGTGTGTGTGTGTGTGTGTGTGTGTGTGTGTGTGTGTGTGTGTGTGTATGTGTGTGCGTGTGTGTGTGTGTGTGTATGTGTGTGTGTGTGTGTTGATTTTTGTTTTGTTTTGTTTTAGTATGAACATTTTGTTAAGTGTTATCTAGCATAGTGTTTTATTCAGTGTTGTGTTCATGTTTATGACTTCGTAAATGTCACTTAACAACATTGTTTTCTAAGTATTGTTTCAGTGTAAATGTTTTGTACAATGTTAATTAATACCAATGTTTTGTAAACAGTTTTTAGACGAAAGCTACGGAACTGTGAGTAGCGATTTTTACACTGTTGGGAGACCTTGTTCTTCAAAATTGGTAGCATTAAGTTTTTAGATTGTTTTTTTTTGTTTTGTTTTCAGTGTGAATATTTTGTTTAGTGGCATTTAGTATAATGTTTTTTTTTGTTTTATGTTTTTTTTATAATGGTGTTATTTTCATATCAATGCTTTGTAAATGCCGTTTAGCATCATATTTTGTTTGTTTGTTTGTTTTTAGTATTGTTCAAATGTAAATCTTTTGTAAAATATAACTTAGTATCAATGTTTTGCACAGTTTTGTTTAAATGTCAATCTTTTGTAAAGTATTGCTTGATATTAACGTTTGGCACGGTTTGGTATAATGTTAAATGCAGTTTCTCATACTCACATACATTTTTCTTTTCTTCGTTTTTTTCAAGGTGATTTGAAAAACCCAACTGATTTTGAGTTGCCTGCTGTCATCTGTTTTAAAGATTTTTGGCTTGGATTAGTTGATCATGTTGAATTTTCGTCATAAAGTACGGCTGACGAAGTCTATGTGTCTTAAAATTTGCAAGTGTCTTGTTTTTTCTCTTTCTTCTCAAATTTAGCCCTGATATGGCTCTAACGGTCGGCTGGGCTATAAGCAAAATGAACTTGAACTTGATCCTCTCAAATTTTGCTTTGATGCGTTTCCTCTCAAATTTTGCTTTGATGTGTCTCTCAAATTTACTTTGAAGTGTTCCTTTTCTTATGTTCATTAAGAATAATAATTTTGTCAAAACAAAACTGTTATAGTGATTTTCTTTACTGTTAAAAAATATATTTTTGTTATCGTAGTTGTTGAAGTTGTTTTTTTTATAATTCTGGATTAGCAGCTTGTGTGTACGTTTGTTTCCCTGATATCGGTTCGTTTGTTCGTGATTTCGTTTAAGATATGAGTGCTTTTGATGATGATAATCAGAATGGCTATTAGTATAGCACCTCAATTCACAAGAGCCCTAAGCGATTCAGTACATGTCAAACACGAGAGACAAAAGCGGAAACATGTAAAGCAAACACCTGCCAATCCCCACTGCTATAATGAAAACAGATAATAAAACAATTTTAAAGAAGCAAACAAACAAAAAACAAAAAAAGAAATCATGATACGCTATCGATTTCATATGTTAATCGGTCATGCAAAAAATCATTCAAATACAAACACTCATGTATTTACACATACATACATGATCACGCACACGAGCACACAGATACAAACATCCAGCCACACAGTCGAACACACCTGCACACACAGACAGAGCGAGAGAGAGAGAGAGAGAGAGCGAGAGGAGAGAGAGAGAGAGAGAGAGAGAGAGAGAGAGAGAGAGAGAGAGAGAGAGAGGAGAGAGAGAGAGAGGAGGATTCATTCACATAGACATGGATTACGCCTAACAAAGATGAATCTTCTGAACAGATTTGAAGGTAGTGGTTGAAGCTGAAAGTCTCGTGCCATTTGCCTGATGTTTGGGATAATATTTAACAGGATATGATTTTCTGGTTATAATATCTGTTTTCCATCGTTGTTGTTACATGCGCTTGTGTTTTATCTTAAAGGTTTTCCTAATTCTTCTTGCATATTATATATTTTCTGTGAAATATTTTGAGATTTTATTAAGATCTAGTCATGCCGTCTATCGCATGTGTTTTGTTTTGTTTTCTTCGTGTCTTTCTTTCTCTTCTTTTCTTTCATTCTTTCATTCTTTCTTTTCTTTTCTTTCTTTATTCGTTCATTGTTTCTTTGTTTCAAGGTCATAGTACCTCAAAAAAAAAATAGTGTACAAATGGAAGAGAAGAAGATTTTTGGACAACATGACCATGATTGTTGGGCGGTCAGTTGGCTGGTTTGTTGGTGTGTTTAATGATGATTGTTTATCATTGAAA
>JAPXFY010000015.1:50008949-50016449 GCA_030674185.1 Monoplex corrugatus | reverse complement strand
GTAATTCTGGTGTGCGGACTGCACTCGAGTTTTCGTACAGATGGCTCTAGTGTTGTCTAAAACTTGACCTTTGGCCTTGTATAGTACCTAGCACTATCCAAAGCTGCTGATTCAATTATGTCAGTATCAGCAAAAACATAGTGTGATTTTGAATTTCTTCTTTTAATTACAGTTCAATTCATTAATGGTGAGAAGAAGAAATGGTCCTTAAGATCATATCTTTTTTGCAGGTGTAAACAAATTTTAAAAGAGAGCATATGCAGGTTTAAGCGTGCATACACACACACACACACACACACACACACACACACACACACACACACACTCGCACACACACACACACACACACACACACACACACACAACACAACACCACACACACACAACATCAGCTAAGCACACACAACACACACACAACACACATAACACACACACATACACACAACACACACCAAACACAGACAGAGAGAGACAGAGATAGAGAGAGACAGACAGACAGAGACAGAGAGACAGAGACAGACAGAGAGAGAAAGAGAGACAGACAGAGAGACAGACAGCGACAGAGACAGACACAGAGAGAGAGACAGAGAGCGAGCTTCCATGTATCTTACTTCTCTTCTTCTCATGTCAATTTGAATCAATCCCACTTTTTTTTTCCCAATAGAAGAAGAGATAAAAACAAATCAAGCAGAAAAAAACGAAAATAACCATGGCTCTACAGAAGAATTTACCACAGGCTTTCCAATATGTTTAAAAGGAATTTAACGCTTTCATAGAGTAACATATGAGCTCGACCCAAATACATCAACTGCCTGGCAGACACATTAAGCCCACGCAAAACCTTATGCACTGGCATTGTTTTGAAATGGGAAAGAAGGGTAGAACTTACGAAATATTAAGCTGACACAGTCAGATTGAAAAGAGCATGAAAATAAAGGCATTGATTAGGCCAGTTTTTATTTTGCCTGTTGGGTTTGAATCAAGTCAATAAACTTTGAGTTCATGATTTTATTAAACGGAGGCATCTAACAAAACAAAACAACCAAAGGCTAAAATATCTTCATCTAATGGAAAAAAAACAAAGGCCAAAATACCTGCATCTAGCAAAACAAAACGAAGGTTAAAACATAAGCATCTTACAAAACAAAACAAAGGCTCAAATATCTGTATCTAACAAAACAAAACAAAGGCCAAAATATCTGCATCTAACAAAACAAACCAAAGTCCAAAATACCTGCATTTAGCAATACGAACCAAGGCTAAATATCTGCATCTAACAAAACAAAACAAAACAAAAATAAGGCCAAAATATCTGCATCTAACAAAACAATACAAAGGACAAAATGCCTACATCTTAAAAACAAAACAAAGGCCAAAATACATGCATCTTAAAAAACAAAACAAAGGTGAAAATATCTGCATTTAAACAAAACAAAATAAAGGCCAAAGTATCTGCACCTAATAAAACGAAACAAAGGTCAAAATGCATGCACTTTAAAAACAAAACATAGGCCAAAATAGCAGCATCTAACAAAACAAAACAAAACAAAACAAAGGGCTGAGAGTCGAATCCACACCCCTAGTGTTGCCTGCAAAGGCACTCTGACCAACTGTGCTAAAATGGCCACAGAACATTAGAATAACAACAGTCATCATCAGCAGCAGCAGCAGCAGCAGTAGAGCAGCAGTAGCAGCAGCATTATCGTCGTCGTCGTCATCGTCGACGTCGTCATCATCATCATCGTTTCCTAGTCATCCACAGAACAATAGAATAATTACAATCATCGTCATCACCATCGTCATCATCGTCGTCATCATCGACGTCGCCATCATCATCACCACCATCATCATCATCACCACCATCATCATCATCATCGTCGTCGACATCGTCGTCATTGTCGTCGTTGTCATCATCATTTTCACCATCGCCGTCGTCGTCATCGTCATCGTCATCATCGACAACACCAAGACTTCTTTTAGTGTCACGTTTCTGTTAAAAGGGTATTTTATACACTTTACAACATCGTACAAACAAACACACTTTACAGCAGCACACAGATAAAAGATCATATTTATTGTATAATTATACAGCAACTCTTCACAATATCAAAATTGAAAGATCACATTCGTAGCACAGACGTGTAAAAGTTAAAATATACAAAATTTTAGACCAGAATACATTTACGATAAGACACAGTAACGATTCACAAAATACTGAAATATATAAAGTGGATTTGAAAACTGGACGTAACGTGAAGATTAAGAGAGGTTGTTACAACAGGGAAAAACAGAATGTAAATATCATCACAAGTATACGAAGAAGTGCTGTTTACATATGTTCTTCGATAAGAGCTGATCTTAGATACGTTTACGTGTGACATTAAGCTTGGTGCCGTGACTTCCAGACCTATGGGTTTTTAGACTCATGAATGGTTCTCACCCTTTACCCAAATTTGGTAAAGATCTATCCAGAAACAGCTGAGAAAAATAATTTCTGTCATAACCGCGCGCATACTTACACACAAAGACAGACGCACAAACACACACATTCTCTTTGGTCGACATGGAACCAGTTCCCCTCCCCCCCCCTTTTTTTTTTTTTATGGGAGAGACTCAAAATAACAATCAGTGTGAGACAATACAAGTATCCAAAAAAGAATAATTTACGATGACAGAGTAATGATTTCTTAGTATAATATCATAAAACAAGACGATAAATTTACAATAAATGTCATGTAGTAACGCTTTGCATGAAATACGAAAACGAAAATAATACTCATTCTTAAACATTGAAAAGAGCAGAAATTAAAGAATCATTCAAGTTAACAGTGTGATCACGATTGTGTGCAATGGTTTGAAAATAAACTGCGTGGGCAAACTGCTAAAAGAAACACCTGCACGAAAGCGGATCGCTTTGGAAGATGCCAATATTTAGACAAGAGCTCTGAGAAATTTCTGACAATTAAACAGGAAAAAGGTTCAGTTAAATAAGCCAATACATACACACACAAGCGCTTGCTGGCACGTGCACAAACACACACGCGCGCACACATACACGCACACACAAACACACACACACGCGCGCACACACACACATCTCTGTCTGTCTCTGTCTCTGTCTGTCTCTCTCTCTCTCTCTCTCTCTCTCTCTGTCTCTGTCTCTGTCTCTGTCTCACTCTCTCTCTCTCTCTCTCTCTCTCTCTCTCTCTCTCTCTCTATCTCTTAAAGGTAGCCAAGAAAAATTGACTAAAAATGTGATGTATCTCATATTGTTTCATTGTCTTTATCTTTACCGATGGAAAGTAAAGATTAATTAATCTTTTAAACTGGTACTTTGGAATTCCACTCATGAAGGCATTTTATACTCAATGAAGGGGCGAAAACGTTCGGAGTTTTGAATCATTTTGAAAGAATAATTCTGCTGAGTTTTCTTCTTCATCTTCATCTTCATCTCTTCTTCTTCTCTTCTTCTTCTTCTTCTTCTTCTTCTTCTTCTTCTTCTTCTTCTTCATTTCTTCTTCTTCTTCTTCTTCTTCTTCTTCTTGTCTTCTTCTTCTTCTTCTTCGTCTTCGTCTCTCTCTTCTTCTTCTTCTTCTTCTTCTTCTTCTTCTTCTTCTTTTTCTTCTTCTTCTTCTTTTCTTCTTCTTCTTCTTCTTCTTCTTCTTCTTCTTCTTCTTCTTCTTTATTTCTGTTTCTTCTTGCTTTTTTTCCTCGTCCTCCTCCTCTTCTTCTTGTTTTTGCTCTTCTTGTTCTTGTTCTTCTTGTTCTTGTTCTTGTTCTTTTTCTTCTTGTTCTTGTTCTTGGTATTCTTCTTGTTCTTGGTATTCTTCTTCTTCTTCATCTTCTTCATCTTCTTCTTCTTCTTCTTCTTCTTCTTCTTCTTCTTCTTTTTCTTCTCTTCCTCCTTCTCCTCCTCCACATCTCCCTTCTCCTCCTCACAGGGCATCAACAGGACAGTTTGTATCATATCCTATTCATCATCATGTCGAGCTTACTCGGCTATCCATGACACGTTTCTTCCATCCTTCTCTGTCAGACACTGCAGTAGGTAGTTCATCATACTGACAGCCCGTATCATCGATCAGTTGGTCGATGAAGGTCTTCTTTCGACGTCCTGGGCTTTTTTTGCCGTGACTGGGTCTCCATAGTAGAACATTCCAAACCAGTTCTTCCTTGCTACGCCAGCAGTGTCCCGCGAAGCGCAGTCATTGTTGACGTATTGATTTACTGATTGGTGGGATCTTACCATATAACTCTTTGTTAGTTGGATGTTCTCTCCAGGATTTGTTCTGGGCTGCATGCAGCATTCGTGTGTACGCTCCATCAATCTTCCTCTCCAATGTCGTTTTAAGGGTCCAAGAGATTGAGCCATATATAAGAACGGACTCCACTGCTGCTCGGAAGAAGTTCCTTTTCAGATTGTCTGGTAGATTGGATTTCCAGATTTTGTCCAGTTGATTTAGCGCGCCCCAGGCATTTCCGAGTCTGGTGTTGACGTCTTGTTCTGTGGAGTCAATATAGCTGCCAAAGTATATAAAGTCTTGAAGTCTTTTAAAGTCTCTATTAGATACAGTTAACCAGTGCAAATAGACTATGATAGGTAATGGCGTAATGTATCATTGCAAGGTAGACAAACCTACTTACCCTCACTTGAGGAGAATGACATCGTATATGAAATTACTTTTCTAATAAGCAAACATATCGAAGGTAACTTGTCATAATGAAAGATAAAAAGGAAAGGGAAAGAAAAAAGCAGATACACACTTCGGCAGGTAAATCCAGACATGCTGTTTCTTTGTTTGTTTGTTTGTTTGTTTGTTTGTTTGTTTGTTTGTGTTTATTTGTTTGTTTGTGTTTATTTGTTTGTTTGGTTGGTTGTTTGGTTGGTTGTTTGGTTGGTTGGTTGGTTCGTCGGTTGGTTGGCTGGTTGGTTGGTTGGTTGGTTGGCTGGTTGATTGATGGCTGGTTGGTTGGTTGGTTGGTTGGTTGGTTGGTTGGCTGGTTGGTTGGTTAGTTGGTTGGTTGGTTGGTTGGTTGGTTGGCTGGTTGGTTGTTTGATTGTGTTTGGTTGGTTGGTTGGTTGGTTGGTTTGTTGGTTGGTTGGTTGGTTGGTTGGTTGGTTGGTTGGTTGGTTGGTTGGTTGGTTGGTTGGTTAGTTGGTTGGTTGGTTGGCTGGCTGATTGATTGGTTGGTTGGTTGGTTGCTTGGTTGGTTTTCACAAGTGTTTTGAAGAGCACCAGTAAGTAACAAGTCAAACATAGAATCACACATTCAAGTGGAATGATTTCTTTTTGATTTCAGTCACTTTTCCACTAAATTGAAATCACGACTAAAGCCATCTCTTAACAAGATATAAAAGGACATGAAACGTTTTGAATGGTTTGACAACAAACAACTGTGCACAAAATATCCCCCAAGACGCGGGGCAAGATATACAAATATGGCTCAAACACTTTATTCAAAATATCAATTAAACAGGACACTACGTCATTCTCGCCAAAGTCTCAGCGAGTTGGCACCTGCAGACTGATTCCTCCTTGTGGCATTTCCTGTGTCTCATCTGGATCATCGTCTAAGGTCTGAAAACAAAAAAATAAAACCATTAAGATTAGGACAGCGGGGTTTTTCCATTTGTGACCTCCCACCACGAAATCAGTCTTAACTCGCAGTCAGTCGAACAGCACTAGGAGCTGAAAAGGTGACTGAGGGTCTATCTAGGGTGTTTTGACTTTTTCTCAAAATTGATTTCTGTAGACTATAATTTTTCCCCCACAGAAGTTTTTTACTTGAAAAAATATTATTAGTCAATTCAAAATGGTATTTTAATGCACTGATCGCAGCAGAAAGAATGCAATTTCCTACCAAAAGTACTTATTTTTGTCTCTTATTATGAACCGTAATCTGCACAGTACCCGCACATGTAATATACTGATGGAAAGCTCTTTGGTGCACCTTTCAGATAATAACAGCGAAAATTAGAAACAAACTGGGTCATAGCCACCAAATAAAGAAATTTAAGGAAAATGTGTAGGAGAGCACACAAAACTTTCGAGGCCGTTTTCTCTCAAAATGACCATCATACAACTTAATGACTTTAAACATTTTACATTTTGCATTTTTATGAGTACAAGCTTTATTTAAATACCAAAATAATCAGCAGAATGTACACTTTCCAGTGATATGTGTATCTCAAAATGCCCAAAATGCTAGTTAAGACTGATTTCGTGGTGGGAGGTCATATTTGGTCTGGCTCCGAGAGTGAGCGGCCACTGTTGTCAGTAAGGGAATTAAATAGGGAGTGTCCATAGAAAGTTGGATCATAACAGACATTGCTGAACTCCACTTAAGAGTTATTGGAGTTTTTTTCAAGAGGGACAATTCCATATGCGCTCCACCCAAATCTGCCAGCAATTATCTGAAATATTTCTTGAGCCTGCACAAAACCCTATGCGCTGGCAAGGTCTTGAAACGAGGAAAGGGGAGAAAGGACCTATCAAACACTTAAGCTGACAACCACCAGAACGATGAAAACATTTTAAGATGGGTAAAGAAAAAAGCCTAGATTTCAATGTTGCGGGCTGTGATTGAACCCCACGTAAGTGATTAAGCACAAATGGAAGATCCGTTCTGTTAGATAACTCTGAAGTGGGTTGATATTGCTGGTTACCGCGACTTCCATTGAATGAACTTGTGGTAAGTGGTGTATTAACCCTTCAACTCCCACACCTTATTTACCAACTGCAAAAACTTAACCCTTTGACTACCTCACCCTATCAGCTAGCTTCCTGCAGGAAGTTAGTGGATAGAGTGAGAGAGTCAAAAGGTTTAAGTTTTTGCTTCGTTTGCGTGGTTGACAAATGCACGAAGCAGGTGGACAGGGTGCGGGAGTCAAAGGGTAAAGCCTGATATCCAGTCAGGAGGTCGTGGATTCGATCCGCCAAGACACCTCCGTTTTGATGGGTAAAGGGGGTGGGAGAAGATTTTTCCTACCTCCCACATCAACATGTGTGGGGACCTGCCAGTGTTTGAACCCCCATTTTGTGTGTACACGCATGAAGAATATCAAACATGCACGTTAACTGTCCTGTATGTGGTGTCAATGGCCGGCTTATGGAGAAATGAAGACACTCATTTCCCCCTCAGACATTCATCATCATCATCATCATCAGGTGCCTTGCCGCATGGCGTTGGCTATCATGGATTTCCATCTGTCTCTATCTCTTGTTGCCTCAAGCATCTCTTCCAACCTCCTTGTCTTCAGCCACTCTACAAGTCCGTCTAGTATCTTCTCCCTGGGTCTACCTGGTCGTCTCTTTCCCTCCAGCATTCCCGTTGTGACCAGGTGCTCCAATTCCACTTTCCTCATAAAATGGCCTATGAATGTTGCCTGTCTTTTCCTAATCTTCCTTACGAATGATCTACTTGTGTCTGCCTCCATCAAAACTATCTCGTTTCTTTTCTTTGCTGTCCATGGAACTCTCAACATTCTTCTCAGAAACC
>JAPXFY010000015.1:49996449-49998949 GCA_030674185.1 Monoplex corrugatus | reverse complement strand
TAATTCGTGCCTGGGTACTTTCTGCCTGGGTACTTCCTGTCTGGGTACTTATTGCCTAGGTACTTCCTGGCTGGATACTTCCTACCTAAATACTCCCTGCCTTGGAACTACTTCCTGCCTGGCAACATCCTGTCTGTGTACTTCATGCCTGCTTACACCATGCCAGGTCAATATGTGTACAGGACTGTTCGTGATTAAACATCCTTCGTGTGTATACGTACACAGTACATAAATATGTACCATAAACATCTTGAAAGTCATGCCAATGTCTGATGGATTATTGAATCATGAATACACCCAGCATGCGCTTCCTCCGAGGACAGAGTATGCAGAAAGTGCAGCAACATACTGCCTGCACTGTGTGCGCAAAAAACAAAGTGCATATACACCTCAGAAAAATCGGCACGCTAAAAATAAATATTTTTTTTAGATAATGATAAAGAATCGTGTATCCTAAGTTCCATAGCAGTAGTGGCCATCGGCTGGTTTATGATAAACACAATCATTTGTCCTTTGTTAACCCTTTGACTTCCGCACCGTATCCAGTAACTACAAAAATGCAACCTTTAGACTCTCTCACCCTGTCCACCAGTTTCCTGCAGGAAGCTGCTGGATAGGGGTGAGAGAGTCAAAGGGTTACGGTTTTTGCTTCGCTAGCATGGTTGACAATGCAGGATGCTAATGGATAGGGTGAGGGAGTCAAAGCGTTAAGATGAGGGGTAAGCCAATAGGCCAGTTGCTGTGCTACAAACCGGGATGCAGCTCCAGACATGCTAGCATGGTTGACAATGCAGGATGCCTGCGGACAGGCTGCGGGAGTCAAAGGGTTAAAACTTGGTATGCTATGTGTCTGACCTTGACGACACACAATCTTACTCCACATCAAACCTTCTGACCTGTCAGCTCTTTTTTCCCTCATGATACCCATGGATGCTACATGGTACAAGCGGACAGATCAAAAGAAGAAGAAAGAATAATTATGTGATGTGTATTTTTCCAGAGTTCAAGTTCAACCTGCTTGCCGATCATGATGACTCCCAGTTGCTGAGCCAGCTCGATCAGGCAGCCTCCGTTATTGCATTCCTCTGAGCGAAGTCCCAAAAGTCGATTGTAATGACCAGGGTAGCCAGCAAACCTGAATGACGAGAATAAACAAGTGTTTATAGTGTGGTTTTTGTCTGCCTCTTGTCTCTGTTTCTGTCACTGTCTCTCTCTGGTTCTCTGTCTCTGTCTTTCTGTCTCTGTCTCTCTTTGTCTCTATCTGTCTGTCTGTCTGTCTGTCTGTCTGTCAGTCTCTCTTTCTTTCTCTCTCTTTCTCTCTCTCTCTCTCTCTGTCTCTCTCTCTCTCTGTCTGACTGTCTCTCTCTCTCCGTGTCCCTCTCTCTCTCGCTCTCTTTCTTTCTCTCTTACTCTGTCTCTCAGTGTCTCCCTCCCTCCCTTCCTCTCTCTGTATCTGTCTCTCACTCTCTTTCTCTCTCTGTCTCTCTCTGTCTCTCTCTGTCTCTCTGTCTCTCTGTCTCTCTGTCTCTGTCTCTCTCTGTCTCTCTGTCTCTCTGTCTATGTCTCTGTCTGTCTGTCTGTCTGTCTGTCTGTCTCTCTCTCTCTCTCTCTCTCTCTTATTGTTTGTCGTTCTTATTGATGCTCTTGGTAGAAGTATATTTAATGCTTTTTATGTTTATATTTCTTTTTCGTTCTTTTTTTTTTTCCTTCTGTCTCTGTATATTCACGGTCTTTTATCGGTCATCTTTTCTCCATATCGTATTTCGTTTTTATGTTTCCACGCTTATCCTACGTGTACAATAGTGGTGATTAGCTATTAAACCTTTTTAAAGTGTCAGGTTTCTTGCTGCTGTTGTTGTTGCTGTTGTTGTTGTTGTGGTGGTGTTGTAGTGGTGGTGGTGGTGGTGGGTGGTGGTGGTGGGTGGTGATGGTGCTGCTTTTGTTTATTTGATTGAACAGCTTTTATGGACGGTCGATTGATTCTTTGACTATCCGGTTGATGAGTGGCTGTCTGAGTGTCTGACTATTTGAACGAGTGTGAGAAACTGAGTAACTGACACACACTGACTGATTGATCAATCGATTGCCTGACTGATTGATTCATTCATCCATTCGTTCATTTATTCACCGGTGGTGGATTAATAGATTGATGGACAGATGATGGATGGATTAGTGGATCGATCGATGGTCGTCTATTTATTCGTTCTTTCGCCAATATCTGAGTTACCAACATTTAGCCAACGTTTTACCAGACATTCAACCAAAAACAGTGACAACACCTTGTCTGAAAAAACAAACAAACAAAAACATAACAACGCACGGAGTTTCATGAACTCTCTGTACTTAAGACACGTTTATGCGTATCCAGTTTTTTTTTAAGTTTGATGTTGGTGATGATGATACATTGATAAGGAAGAAAAGGAGGATCACGAGAAGGAAAAAGACGATCGAGTATGACCACAATGATAATGATTGTCAATGTTATTTTGCTGTTGTATTG
>JAPXFY010000015.1:49986449-49991449 GCA_030674185.1 Monoplex corrugatus | reverse complement strand
TGATCGTTTCAAACTATCAAATTCCTGTATACACATTGATCATTTCAAACCATCAAATTCCTGTACACACATTGATCGTTAAAAACCATCAAATTCCTGTATACACATTGATCATTTCAAACTGATCAAACTCCTGTATACACATTGATCATTTCAAACCATCAAATTCCTGTATACACATTGATCGTTTCAAACCATCAAATTCCTGTATACACATGATCATTTCAAACTGATCAAACTCCTGTATACACATTGATCGTTTCAAACCATCAAATTCCTGTACACACATGATCGTTTCAAACCATCAAATTCCTGTATACACATTGATCATTTCAAACTGATCAAACTCCTGAATCGTTCCTGAACACACATTGATTATTTCAAACTAAACAAACAATCACTCTTTCAATTTGTTAATTAATCGGCTTGCTCGGTACATCAGTTAATCAATCAGTGAAATCTAATAGATATTTCACATCCGCCTACCCAATAGTCTGGTTTAACCCTTTCGCCCCCCCCCCCCGCACCCTATCTACCCGCTACAAAAGATTAACCCTTTTCGCTTCTTCAACCTATCTACCAGCTTCCAGCAGAAAGCTGAAGATAGGGTGAAGAAGTCACAGGGTTCAGTATCTGCATTACTATCATGGCTGGCAATGCACGACGTTGGAGGGTAGGATGTAGGAATCAAAGGGTTAAGAAATAACTGACCCCCCCCCACCCACCCTTTTCGCAAAACAAAACAAACAAAGAAAGAGAATGGAGGAAGGATGACCGAAACAAGATCGTAAAGCACCAAGCTGACACCACCAGAATGCAGGAGCACTAAGGTGGACAAGGAACGGGCCAGCTTTTATGTAGCAGACAGAGACTGATCTGGTGATATCAATAATAATATAATAATAATAATAATAATAATAATAATAATAATAATAATATAATAATAATGATAATAGTAATAACAATAATAATAATCACAATGATAACAATAGCAATGCATATGATGATGATGATGATGATGATCATCATCATCATCATCATCACCATAATAATGATAATGATAATAATAATAATGATAACAATAATAATAATAATAATATAATAATAACAACAACAACAATACTACTATTACTACTACTACTACTACTACTACTAATAATAAAATAATAATAATAATAATAATAAATAATAATGATAATAATAATAATAATGATAATAATAACAATAATAAATAAATAAATAAAGTGTTGTTGGGAGCGGGAAGAGAAGAGGGAGGTAAATGAAGCTGGGAGCAGAGAGAGGGGGGGGGGGTGTCCGGGATTTAAACCCAGAAACAAAGTTGCAGTGTGCACGACAACCAGTACCTCTTCCTGTTCGAAGTCCAGGCAGTCCCAGTGGTGAGCCAGGCTGGCGTTCTTCCGTTTCCAGTACTCCAGAAATGTCACAGCTGGCACAGACAGCAAACGTGATGTACATGTACTAATGTGTGTGTGTGTGGTGGGGGGGGGTGTTGGTTGTGTGTGTGTTGGGTATGTGTGTGTTGTGTTGGGTGGTGTGTGTGTTGGTGTGTGTGTGTGTGTGTGGTGTGTGTGTGTGTCTGTGTCTGTGTGTTGGGTGAGAGAGAGAGAGAGAGTGTGTGTGTATGTGTGTGTGTCCGTGTGTGTGTTAGTGTGTGTGTGTGTGTGTGTGTTGTGTGTGTGTGTGTGTGTGTGTGTGTGTGTGTGTGTGTGTGTGTGTGGGTTGTGTGTGTGTGTGTGTGTGGTGGTGGTTTGTTTTGGTTTGTGTTTGACGGACAAATGACTGGACGAATTGATGAAGAGGTGGAATGGAAGAAGGATGAATATGTTGGTGGGTGGATAGATGGATAGATATAATTGCTTGACAGACTGGTGAGCCGGGTGTGGGCAGTTTGCATTTTGGTGACTGGATAAATCCATAGACATAAATACGCAGTGAGCTGTGAACACATGCATGCGTGGTTGACAGATTTTGATTGATTGATTGATTGATTGATTGATTGATGGATGATGATTGATTGATGGATTGATTGAGGGATTGATCGAATGGTGGATTGATTCGTTCACTGATTAAATTATGTGCAGGCTAAAGGCATGTGCCATGATCACCATACACATGGCACCTGTGACGTTAGTGCATTTGGAATTCCTTCCGATGGTCCAGACGTCGATTGAGAAAACTGAAACTGGAACTTAAATTGACCAAATGGCAGATCCATTGCTTACACATACATACACATGACCACTTACTTTTCCCCTGGACGGACTTGCAGGGTGGTGAAGACAGAGAGGTGGGAGATGTACTTGCATCGACAGGGTAGTATTCGTGTGGAGGGCCATGATCGCCAACGTCATGCGGCAGGGCACACATGATGATGATGATGATGATGATGATGATGATGATGATGATGATGATGTTGATGATGATGATGATCGATGATGACGATGATGATGATGATAATGATGATGATGAACCTTCTATTCCTCTTCACACATGCTAACCATGATGTCTAAACTATTTCGTCTTTTAAACATCAAACACAATTATTGTCACCACAATAAATCATGAGCATCATAAAGTAATATCCACAGTTCACTGACCCCAGAAGGAAACAAAGATGGCGTACAGGACAGTGCCCGGATGATCAAACAGATAGGCGACCTTGACATAGACGCAGACGTCGGAGAGATGCCACGTGTCCCCTTCATCACTGAGTGGGCACATCAGGTAGTCTGACCCGCTCCTACACACCTCCTGCTGTATCACACACACAGACACAATGACACAACACACACACACACACGCACCACGCAACCACACACCATATCACTAACTACGTCATATACATCCACGCGCACGCACACACACACTCACGCACGCACTCACAACGCTCAAACAGTATACACGTATATAACGCATACATTACAAATATACACAATATACATAACACACGCAATAATAAATGATGCATATATAACTATAACACAAATATTAACACGAGTACAGTACACACACGTACACCATATACACATACACAATATATACTGTATAATACATAATAAAAGAATAATAATACATATATTATATATTAATAAATGTATATGTGCATAATTACATCACATAAATCACTATATATATACATGTAGCATTATCCAATATACACATTACATGATACACACATACAATATCACACACATCGCACGCGCACACAACAACACACAATACGGCACAATCAATCGCAACCAACATACACAGCATACATTAATACACTCAGACAGTGCATGAATAGCTTTGCTAAGTCCCAAAACCCCACCATTCATAGGCCGCCACACCACACTCACACACACACACACCGCGCGCACACACACACACACACACACACATCATAATAAAAATAAACTACAACAACACACACATACACACCACACACATGCACACACACACACACACACACACACATCACACACACACATGCACACCCACACACACCACACACACACAGCACACACACACACACACACACACACACACACACACACCCCACGCACCACACACATCACACACGCATGCACACACAAAATCACACACAGACACCAAAACACACACACAACACACACACACACACACACCACACACGAACACACACACACACACACAAACACACACACACACACACACACCCCAGAGAGAAAAGAAACACGAGAGACGAGAGCAGACGACGACGACGCACCACCACGCACACGCGAAGTCTTGTTTTGTTATATCAAATACGCATAATACATTCTGCTTTGGTTTATGTTTTTCTTCGTTTCTTCTCTCTACCTTTACCCTTCACCCTTTACCTACCCGACTTCCTCTTTAATCTTTATTGTTTTTATTGGCCCTTGGTTAAAGCACCACGCTGGTAACGCAAGAGCGTGGGTTCGATCCTCAGCAGACCCTAGTTTTTCCCCAAGACCTTACCATCCAGCGCATGAGTTTATGCCAGGTTAGTTTGGACATGTAAGAGACATCAGAGCTGCCATGTAATGAAGACGTGGCCCAGGGCAAAATGGAAGGACCAGGACGACAAGGAGGACTGCCGACTTCTATGTAGAGAACATAGTCAGTGGATGAAGTTGCCGAAAATGAAATCTACAGAGGACTTGGATAGACGGGATGGAGACAGCTGACGGGGCATGCATCAGCGGTTACCATCAAGAATGATGTCGCCGACAGGGCATATATTAACCACGATCCTTTTCAGATCCCATCCACATATATATGGCGTCAGTGACGTCAGTGCGTAATAGGAATCTATTTCAGCGCGAAGTGCCATTTTGAGAAACTGAAAAACTGAAAATGAAACTGAAATGAGAATTGTTTTTTTTTGTGTTTTGTTAATTTTTGTTTTGTTTGTTTTGTTTTGTTTTGTTTTTGTTTATTGTTTGTTTGTTGTTTGTTGTTTGTTTGTTTGATTTTTGTTGTTGGTTGTTGTTGTGTTGTTGTTGTTTGTTTGTTGTTGTTGGTTGGTTGGTCGGTTGATTGGTTGGTTGGTTGGTGTTGTTGGTTGGTTGGTTGGTTGGTGGTGGTTGGTTGGTCGGTTGGTGGTTGGTTGTGTTTGGTTGGTTGGTTGTGGTGGTTGGTTGGTTGGTTGGTTGGTTGGTGGTGTTGGATTGGTTGGTGGTGGTTGGTTGGTTGGTTCTTCTTCGTTTGGTCGTTCGTTCGTTTGTTGGTTAACGCGCTCAGGGAATCTGCCAGATGACGGTTCAGGTTGGTGTGGAGCGCATATAGAATTTATACGAGTGCGATGAATCCTTCGTGAAGAAACCCAGACTACAGACTTCCTACTGTACCCTGACCCTCCCAAGTACCCAGTCACCACCACTGACTCACGCAGGCACGTTTTGGTCCATGGTGAACACTCCATACATAAACACCAGCACACCCAGCACTGAAGCCGGAAGTAGCCAGGCTGTGTAAAAACCTGGAATTGAAAAGAA
>JAPXFY010000015.1:49963949-49981449 GCA_030674185.1 Monoplex corrugatus | reverse complement strand
GCAGGGCAGGCAGACACAGGGGAGAGAAGAGAGAGAGAAAAGAGAGATGATAGAGAGAGAGAGAAGACAGACAGATAGATAGAAGAGAGAGATAGACAGACAGATAGATAGATAGAAGAGAGAGATAGACAGACAGATAGATAGAAGAGAGAGAGAAGACAGACAGATAGATAGAAGAGAGAGAGAGAAGACAGATAGATAGAAGGAGAGATAGACAGACAGATAGATAGATAGACAGAGACAGATACACGATAGACACAGACATCGGGAGAAACAGACTCACATCATGCAAAGGATAAGCAGCAATGAAGACACTGTCTATAAACAGACAGATAGATAGAAGAGAGAGACAGATAGACAGACAGATAGACACAGACATCGGGAGAAACAGACACTCACATCATGCAAAGGATAGGCAGCAGTGAAGACACTGTCTATAAACAGACAGATAGATAGAAGAGAGAGACAGATAGACAGACAGATAGACACAGACATCGGGGGAGAGAGAGACTCACATCATGCAAAGGATAGGCAGCAGTGAAGACACTGTCTATAAACAGACAGATAGATAGAAGAGAGAGACAGATAGACAGACAGATAGACACAGACATCGGGAGAAACAGACACTCACATCATGCAAAGGATAGGCAGCAGTGAAGACACTGTCTATAAACAGACAGATAGATAGAAGAGAGAGACAGATAGACAGACAGATAGACACAGACATCGGGGGAGAGAGAGACTCACATCATGCAAAGGATAAGCAGCAGTGAAGACACTGTCCTCCAGCAGTCGTTCTATGCCGATCTCCGCCTTCTTGCGTTTGCCATACACTGTAGTGGACAGCAGGTGACTCAGGATGCTGTGTCTCTGAACGGGCGGGAAAAAGCTCTCCTGGTTCTCACTGCCCAGAAACCTGACAGACACACAGACAGACACATACAGACACGCAGACATACGCACACGCATACACATAAAACATACACACACATACACACACGCAGGCACACACACAGACACACAGACACAGACACACACATTCACAAACACAAACACAAACACAAACATACACCTATAAAAACCTATACGCAGTACGCACATGCAATTTTGTCACAAGTCGTTAATACGGTGCCGCCTTTGTTTCATTTTCTTTTGTTTTATTTATTTTATTTTATTTTATTTTATTTTATTTTATTTTATTTTATTTTATTTTATTTTGTTTTATTTTATTTTATTTTATTTGTTCATGTATTTATTTATTCATTTATGTACTCTATTTGTTTATTTTCTTTTTGTCTGTATGCGTGTATTCATGATAGGAAGAAATGACAGAAAGCAAAGCAACAAGGCAGACACAAAGAGAGTGACAGAAAAGAGGAAATTTCTAGCACAGGACTCCCAGAAGGTGGGGATACTGTTTATACTGAAAGAACCCCCGGCATCCCCATGGGGATAGCGGGAGGGGGGTGAGTGGCGAGTAATACACTGTTGAGGTACAGATCTGGCATATTAACCCACTTGCCCGGGTTTGACTCTGTCGTGTGAAACGTTGCGTTAACGGCCTCCAAGCCAACCGGTCGTGAAAAGGTACCTGCTTCTGTTTTAAGAGTTGTGGACGGTACATTAATAATGTTGATCTTCACTATTAAATCTTTAATTGCAAAACTTACAAACTGTATATGTAACAAAAAGTGTGTATGCATATTACGCTTTCGTTTAAGTATTAAACATGACATGAAGTTACAGTAGTGTGTTATAAAAATGTACAACATGGTAAAAAAAAAACATTGGTTATCCTTTGTCTATGTCTTATTACATTTAAGTTTTGTTACTATGAATGTTATATAGAACCAATACTGTTGTACGGATGTGAGGCGTGGACAGTCAACAAATAAAGCCAGAGCAAGATTGAGGCAGCCGAG
The DNA here is from genome assembly GCA_030674185.1 of Monoplex corrugatus. NCBI lineage: Eukaryota > Metazoa > Mollusca > Gastropoda > Littorinimorpha > Ranellidae > Monoplex > Monoplex corrugatus. Next base: position 49,979,527 of record JAPXFY010000015.1, on the reverse strand, counting down.
ATGTGGTTTCTAAGAAGAATGTTGAGAGTTCCATGGACAGCAAAGAAAACAAACGAGACAGTCTTGATGGAGGCAGACACAAGTAGATCATTCATAAGGAAGATTAGGAAAAGACAGGCAACATTTATGGGCCATTTTATGAGGAAGGTGGATTTGGAGCACCTGGTCATAACGAGAAAGCTGGAAGGAAAGAGAGCACCAGGTAGACCCAGGGAGAAAATGCTAGACGGACTTGCAGAGTGGCTGAAGACAAGGAGTGTGGAAGAGATGCTTGAGGCAACACAGAGATAGAGACAGATGGAAGTCCATGATCGCCAACGCCATGCGGCAGGACACCTGATGATGATGATGATGATGATGATGATGATGATGATGATGATGATGATGATGATGATGATGATGATGATGATGATACTATGAATTTACTTTACGAATACGGGTTGTCCAGACGGGTCATCCCGTAGCTGCAATGCACAGCCGTCCATTTTTGTTCTGTTTACATGTTTACCATATGAAAGTGGATTTTGCCACATATTTTTTGCCAGGAAAAACTCTTACTTTGTTGCCGTGGGATCTTTAATGTGCGTTGAATACATACAAGACCTTCGTTTATCTTGTCATCCGAAAGACTAGCACAGCACTCAGACCACATTAAAGATCTCGTCCAGTGGAGAGAGGAGAAAATGTCCTGTCTCATCCGTAATTCGAACCAGAGTTTCTCGCGTTCCAGACGATGCTTTAACAAACCACCATGCCAAACGCTACCTCTGCTCCAACCATATCCGTCCAGTTGAGTACAGTCCGAAAGTATTAGTTCTGTTCTTACCTGTTGATTTTGGACGTTTTAAACTGACAAGTGTAGAAATCCACGGGCTGGTTGGGTACGTCCTGTTCCATCAGATTAGGGATGTGTAACCTGCGCAACAACCCGCTCGTGAAGTTGTCGCTTGGGTTGGGGTGTGCCTGCACACAGTTATTTTTACTTTGTTGGGGTGTGTGTGTGTGTGTGTGTGTGTGTGTGTGTGTGTGGTGTGTGTGTGTGTGTGTGTGGGGTTGTGTGTGTGTGTTTGTTGTGTGTGTGTGTGTGTGTGTTGTGTGTGTGTGTGTTGTGTGTGTGTGTGTTGTGTGTGTGTGTGTGTGTGTGTGTGTGTGTGTGTGTGTGTGTGTGTGTGTGTGTGTGTGTGTGTGTGTGTGTGTGTGTGTGTGTGTGTGTGTGTGTGTGTGTGTGTGTGTGTGTGTGTGTGTGTGTTGTGTGTGTGTGTGTGTGTGTGTGTGTGTGTGTGTGTGTGTGTGTGTGTGTGTGTGTGTGTGTGTGTGTGTGTGTGTGTTGTGTGTGTGTGTGTGTGTGTGTGTGTGTGTGTGTGTTGTGTGTGTGTGTGTGTGTGTGTGTGTGTGTGTGTGTGTGTGTGGTGTGTGTGTGTGTGTGTGTGTGTGTGTGTGTGTGTGTGTGTGTGTGTTGTGTGTGTGTGTGTGTGTGTGTGTGTGTGTGTGTGTGTGTGTGTGTGTGTGTGTGTGTGTGTGTGTGTGTGTGTGTGTGTGTGTGTGTGTGTGTGTGTGTGTGTGTGTGTGTGTGTGTGTGTGTGTGTGTGTGTGTGTGTGTGTGTGTGTGTGTGTGTGTGTGTGTGTGTGTGTGTGTGTGTGTGTGTGTGTGGTGTGTGTGTGTGTGGTGTGTGTGTGGCACTCCACCGTAATTATCTCCCGGACATCAGACGAAGACAGCTTAAATATCTTTTTCTTCTTCTTCCTCTTCTTCTTCTCTTCTTCTTCTTCTTCTTCTTCTTCTTTCTTTCTTTCTTTTTTTTCTTTCTTTCTTCCTTTCTTTCTTCTTCTTCTTCTATTTATTTTTTCTTTTTCCTCTTCTTCTTCTCCTCCTCCTCTAGTCTTCTTCCTCGTCCTCCGCCTCCTCCTCATCTCCTCCTTCTCATCTCCTCCTTCTTCTTCTTCTCTTTTCTTCTCCTCCTCCTCCTCTTCTTCTTCCTCCTCCTCCTACATCTCCTCCTCCTCCTCCTCCCCCTTCTTCTTCTTCTTCTTTTTCTCCTCCTTTTCTTCTTCTTCTTCTCCCCTCCCCCCTTCTCTTCCACCTCCTCGCCTTTACATCTGAAGACCAGCTCTCGAGAGAAGGTTGGCTATAGTCTGCAAAGCATCCACAGTCCCATACAGTTTCTCCTCAAGGATTGTCGGCTTCGGCCACATCGCCTTCCTTATCATCTATAATTCGTGTCTTGCTCTGCCTGTCCACAAGGACACGCAGGAAAGGCTGTATTTTCTTTTTTCTGAAATGATGTTTGTTCAGCAAATGCCCAGTTCTCAGAAGAAAGATAACCACCTGTTCTGACCTTGACAGTCGGTGGGCGTCCGAGGTATTTTAACCCTTTGACTCCCTTATCCTGTCCATCAACATCTGCATTATCAACCATGCTAGTGAAGCAAAAAAAAAAACTCTTTGACTCCCTCACCCTTTCCATCAGCTTCTTCCTGCAGGAAGCTGGTGGATAAGTGAGGGAGTCCAAAGGTTTTGGGGTTTTTTTGCAGTTGGTGGACAGGGTGCAGGAGTCAAAGGGTTAAACAGAGATTCAATGATGGTATTCATCTCTTTGAGGGAGACTTCATTCTCTTGTTGTTCATCTTCTGCTCCTAACTTAGCCATTTTGTCTGCCTTTTTTCATGTTTTTTTGATGCCGCAGTGTGAGTCCGAATACATTGCAGTACTGTCTTGAGGCACTTGTGTTTGTGTAGCGTCATTTCCAATTGTGGCTGCCTTCTGTTGGTGAACTTGAGTATCTAGAAACCCCCTGTCGCCACCCCCCCCCCCCCTCCGCCCTCTCCCAGCCACAACATGCTCACAGCCCCACTCTTATCTCTCCAAAATGGCCTATAGACGTGCGTCGCTTTCAGAAGAAAAAAAGTTTAGAAACCTAATGGGATTCAGTCCCAAGGGCGAGTGTGTATATTGTGTGTGTGTGTGTGTGTGTGTGTGTGTGTGTGTGTGTGTGTGTGTGTGTGTGTGTGTGTGTGTGTGTGTGTGTGTGTGTGTGTGTGTGTGTGTGTGTTGTGTGTGTGTTGTGTGTGTGTGTTGTGTGTGTGTGTGTGTGTGTGTGTGTGTTGTGTGTGTGTGTGTGTGTGTGCGTGTGTGTGTTGTGTTGTTGTGTTGTTTGTTTGTCTCTCTCTCTGTCTCTGTCTCTATCTCTCTTTCTCTCTCTGTCTCTCTCTGTCTCTCTTTTCTCTCTCTCGCGCTCTCTTCTCTTCTCTCTCTTTCTCTCTCTCTTCTCTCTCTCTCTCATCTGCTCTCTCTCTCTCTCGCTCTCTCGTCTCTGTCTTGTCTCTGTCTGTCTGTCTGTCTTCTCTCTCTCTCTCTCTCTCTCTTCTGTGTGTGTGTGTGTGTGTGTGTTGGTGTGTGTGTGTCCCTCTCTGTCCGTAGACAGACAGTCAGAGAATAGACGCTCAAGACAGACAGACAGGCAGACAGACGGAAAGAGAAACAGAAGCAAACGCTCAAGACAGACAGACAGACAGACGGACGGAAAGAGAAACAGAAGCAAACGCTCAAGACAGACAGGCAGAAGCAGACGAAATAAGAAATGCAGACAGACGTAAAGAGAAACAGACATTCAAGACAGGCAGACAGACAGAGGCAGATCAGAAAAGAAATACAGACAGACGACAGACAGACAGACAAAGGCCGACGAGAACAGAAATACAGACAGACAGACAGACAGACAGACAGGCAGGCAGACAAGGCCGACGAGAAAAGAAACACAGACAGACAGACATACATAACAAGACATACACATGCCGACGGCCGTCACACCAATGAATACAACCGCGAGAAAAACCGGACCTAAGGGAGAGTAATCATGCGTGATTGGAATCCATCTAGAATATTCTACACTTCTTCCCCCTGTCTCCGTATTGATTTTCCTGACATGCTGTCGCTCGCCTACAGAATGCCCAGGACATTTGTCAAGGGATTTTACTTAAAATGTTACAGGCGTCAAAACGGCGCTGTGAACAAACTGCCGTGGCGTAGTGGTTAGAGCAACGGACTGAGAGGATGTGGGTTCGAATCCCATCAATTTATAAAAAAAATAAAATAAAATAAAATTTAAAATAATAAAAAGGAAGAAAAAAAATCACTGTACACATTTTCAGCCCCAACCAGTCATTGTTGTTGTTATTTTGTTTAAAGCCCAGCCGATTGGGTTAAGCCACATCAGGCTATAACAGTTTCAACCAGTCAGAGCGTTGTTTGTGCTAAAGGCTCATAGGGAACACTGGCATCAGATACCAGCATCTAATCTACTTTACAGACGCGTCTTTCGGAGTGTTGCACGTATTTACCGATCAACACTGCAGGTGCCTGTATCTCTCGGGCCTGGTTGATGTCAGGATAAGTTATGAAAGGAAACGTGGAGTGCAAGCCCTGTCAAGCCGTCTCACTCCCAGAATGGAAGTCCGTAACATGATAATTATATTCCTGTCGTCAGGCATACATCGTCACGGCATCGCAAAAACAACATTTCCTGCAGACTCTGCAGTCACTAAAATGACTTAGAAAATGGAACAGAAACAACTGGCGTTGAGAGCGTTCACCTGGAAAACCAAAGGTCCTGAAATCGAATCTCAAGTACGGGAGTATTCCCCGGCACAAGATTATAAGAGAGGGAGCACAGGTTTTTTGTTTGTTTGTTGTTTTGTTTGTTTTTTTGTTTTGTTTTGTTTTGTTTTGTTTTGTTTTGTTTTGGTAGTAGTAGTAGTAGTAGTAGTAAAAGTGGTGGTGGTGGTAGTGGTGGTGGTGGTGGTGGTGATGGTGGTGGTGGTGTGGTGGTAGTATCATCATCATCATCATCATCATCATCATTATTATTATTATCATTCTTCTCTTCTTTCTTCTTCTTCTTCTTCTTCTTCTTCATTATTATTATTATTATTATTATTATTATTATTTTATTATTATTATTATTATTATTATTATTATTATTATTATTATTATTATTATTATTATTATTTTTTGTTGTTGTCGTCGTCGTCGTCGTCGTCGTCATCATCATCATCATCATTATTACTATTATTATTGTTATTATTATTATTATTATTATATTTTTTGCCCGTTATCTCATTTGGTTAAGGCACCATATTCAGAACACAAGGGTGGTGGGGTTCGATCCCCATACAGTCCACACTTTCAGCTGTCTTATATATAAACTCAGTTGGTTACAAGGCCATGCTAATAACGCAGGAGGTCGTGGATTCGATCCCCCCCCCCCCCCTTTCGCCCCAATGTGGACTACTCATTTTAGCTGTTGGTTGGTTGGCCCTTTATGATAGAGCTGTACACTCAAGATCTCATGTCTCAAGTTCAGATCCTATCCCACAACATACGTGTTGGTTTTGTTCTCTGCCCATCTGAAATGCTCTGATCATTCTAGTGGTACCCATATTTTCCACATCCTGTTTCCCATCCCCACTCCTCACCCCCATCCCTTCCACACACACACCCTCCACCGATCCACTTCCACCACCCCCCTCCTCTACCGAATACTTGATCCTAATTGACACTGACATGGACTTCACTTGTCAAGAGAGTAGTGAAGCTCTGCCGGCTATCGTCATGCGTTAACTGTAGCTGCGAGGGATATCTCAGCTGCCCTTCTGTCAAATGTCAAATCCTTTAAGTAATGATAAGAATTAGCCTATAGCGATTTAACAGAGAAGAAAAAAGACAGGCTAAACAATCCTTCTGCCAACACATACCAGAAGAAGAAAAGAAAAGAAAAGATGATGTGGAGAAGGAGGAGGAGGAGGAGAAGGAGGCAGAGGAAGAAGAAGAAGAACAAGAACAAGGAGAACAACAAGGAGAAAAAGAAGAAAAGAAAGAAAGAAAGAAGGAGAAAATGAAAAAAAGAAGAAAGACAAAAAAGAAAAAAGAAAGAAAGAAAGAAAGAAAGAAGAAAAAAGAAGAAAGAAAAAAGAAAGAAAGAAAAAAGAAAGAAAGAAAGAAAGAAAATAAGAAAAAGAACAAGAACAAGAAGAACAAGAAAAAAGAGGAAGAGGAGGGGCAGAAGAAGCAGAAGAAGAAAAAGAAGAAGAACAACAACAACAACAACAGCAACGACAACAAGAAAGAAGGAGAGAGAAAGAGGCAGACAGAGAGAGAGAATAAAAGAAATAGCGTAACGAATGCACCATTTTTGTCAATATCGGACAAGATTTTTTTAAAAAAAGAGTTAAAATCTCCACCAAATGTACAACAGCAAAACATAGGATGTTCTGTACCTGCATGTACAGCAGAATACAACCGCAAAACCTGATCTCCTCAATCAACAAATAAAAAACAAGCAACAAACAAACAAACAAACAAACAGACAAATAAACAAATAAATAAACAAATCTCACCTGTAGAGGAGCCCTCAGAGCCAAGTCCTCAGCAACCACACAACACAGTTCCCATGGCGCATGCAGTTTGATGAAAGTGATCATCTTTTTCCCGCTCTCCAGTCTTTCCTGTTAGTACCAACATAAATCCCAAGATAGTTTATATATTTTACTTCTTGTACCAGTAAAAATCCCAACATAGATACATACTTTACTTTCTGTACCGGCAAAACTCCCAAGACAGTTACGTATTTTACTTCGTCTACCAGCAAAAATCCCAAGATACTTTACATACATGTACTTGACTTCGTGTACCAGCAAAAATCCCAAGATACTTACATACTTGACTTCGTGTACCAGCAAAAATCCCAAGATACTTACATACTTTGCTTCAGAATCTTTGGTAAACCCACCATTTCATGTATGTCGAGTAAAAACTAAACAAAACTAAACTTTTTGTGAATTTTAGATTCATGTTCCTGGACATGGAGGAAAGCCTGTAGAACTTCCGTATATAAATCGTTTATACAAAATTAAACTATGCCGAAACGAAGTAAACTGAAGCACGCTAAATAAAACAACAGAAAACAAACTAAACTACACTAAACTAAACTAGATTAAACTAAACTAAGCTAAACTAAGCTAAACTAAACTAAACTAAACTAAACTAAACTAAACTAAACTAAACTAAACTAAACCAAACCAAAAACCTAACTAAAAACTAAAACTAAAAACCTAGACTAAACTAAATTAAACTAAACTAATTCAGCTAAAGTAACTAACCTAAACTAACCTAAGCTAAACTAAGCTAAACTAAACTAAACTAAAGTAAACTAACCTAACCTAAACAAAATTAACCTAACCTAACCTAACCTAGACTAAACTAAACTAAACTAAACTAACTTAAACTAAACTAAATGATCAATGTAAGATTTTTATGCAAGATTTTGCGAATTCACATTTATGACCTTTTCTGACATGTTCCTTGACATGGAGGCAAACCAGCAAAAATGTCCTGCGTCAGTCTTTAATACAAGACTAAACTTAACTTAACTAAACCACACTGAACTAAAATAAACAACATTAAGCTAAAACAAACACACACACACACACACACATATATATATATATATATATATATATATATATACATATATATATATATTTATACATATATATATATATCTATCTAAACACACACGCACATCACACACCATACACACACACAACACATACACACACACACACACAACACACACACACACACACACACACACACACACACACACACACACACACACACACACACACAAACACACAAACACACAAGCAACCAAACCAAACCAAACAGAAAACAATAATACCAAACAAAACTAAACTTCAAAAAAATTAAGTAGCCAGTTTTCATTTTTGCTTTGCCAAATCAACGTTTCTCAAATGAAGGCTCGTTGCCAATTTTTAAGCGTTTTTTTTTTTGTGTGTGTGTGTTTTTTTTTCTCGGATGCGCTTAAATATACACGTCATTTTTGATGAGCGTGCAAGCTGTGTGTTTTCATGTTCCTGTAAGCTAACGGAAAACTGACACGACTTACAGACAGACAGATAGACAAACAAACAGACAGACACATAGACAGAAAAACGGACAAACAGAAAAACAAACAGAGATACAGACAGGCAAACATACAGACAGACAGATAGACAAACAGTCAAACAGACATATAGACAAGACAAACAGACAAACAGACAGACAGACATACAGACAGGAATTCAGACAGAAAGACAGACATACAGACAAATAGACAGACAGACAGGCAAGAAGACAAACAGCCAAACAGACAGACAAGCAAGCAGACAAACAAACACACAGAGATAGAGACGGATACACACTTTTTTTTTTATTCTGTGTACGCTTACTTCATGAAGGGAATTTAAGGACTAGACGGTCTGCACACCATGCTAATCTGGAAGATTGGGGAAAAAATGTCCACCCTTTACCAACCCCTACCCCCTCCCAGAAGGGATGTACCCAAGCAGTATCGAACCCTGACTTTCTCGACTGGAAGGCAGACGTCTTACCAATTTGGCCCACACGTTCGTTTACGGCCGATTCAGTTTATACACTTGCCATCGCTCAGTAGGGTGGATATGTGGTTCAAATCGTTGTCGTCGTCGTCGTCATCGTCGTCGTGGTCGTCGTCATCGTTATCATCATCATCATCATCATCATTATCACACCACCACCATCATTATCGTCATCGTCGTCGTCGTCGTAATCATCCTCACCACCACCATCACCACCATCGTCGTCGTCTTCGTCATCATCATCACCATCTCCATCATCATCATCATCATCATCATCATCACCGAAGTCATCATCGTCGTCCTCTTCATCATGACCAAACCAATTTCAACACTCATGGTCTCTCAATGGGCCAGATTTGTAGTAAAAATTGAGATTATAACCGTGGCATCATCATCATCGTCATCATCACCACCATCATCATCATCGTCGTCGTCATCATCATCACCGTCATCATCATCACAGAGCTGTACTCGTCATCCTCGTCCTCCTCCTCATCGTCGTCATCATCATCGTCGTCGTCGTCGTCATCAGTGCCATACTCTTCATCCTCGTCTTCATCATCATCGTCGTTGTGGTAGACATCATCATCATCATCATCATTACCACAACCATTCACCACCACCACCACACCATCAGCAGCAGCAGCAGCAGCCATCGTCGTCGTCATCGTCGTCATCATCATTAATACCTCTTCCTTCTGCACTCCAGCCTTAGCCAGGTTCTTCAAGAACTTGTTTCTTTGCATGACCTGTTTGTTGGAGCCTGTCGGCTGCTTGCGTATCTCCATCACAGATCTTCGTACACCAGGATGAAATCTGCCCAAAAACACAAATGTGATTAAATCTTCATTCAGTTCCGGGACCCTGGGGTTTAAATCCTTTGTTTGGTATTGTTAATTGCTTGCGTATCTCTACCACTGAGTTTTCGTACACCTGGATAAAATCTGCCCAAAAACACAAACGTGGTTAAATCTCTAAGTTTCTTTAGAAAATGTTAAGGATTTGAAATAAAATGGCTCTATAAAAACTGATGATGGAACCTGCTCCAAAGACATCAAAATAAGAATTGGAAAAAGGGTCCAGACAAAAACATCTGGAAAGACAGAGGCATACCAAATGGCCTGAAAGTTAGACTTCTAAAATATTTGATCTGGCCAGTCATGGTTTATGTCTGCGAAGCCTGGACTCAGAAAAACTGATTGCAGAAGAATTGAGGCAGCGGAGATGTGGTTTTATCGGAGACTACTAGTGTCAAATGGACAGACAGATGAACTAATGAAAGTGTCCTTGAAGAGCTTGATACCACCAGAAAACTACTAGCAGACATCAACAAGAGATGACTAAAATACATTGGCCATGTGTCACGCAACAAGAATCAGACCTCATGGCAACCATCTTTCAAGGAAAAACAGTGGCAAAGAGGAAGAAAGACAAACCTCCAATCTCACACATGAGAACATAACCAACATCAGTGGCCTAAATATTCAATAAATGAAAATGTCCACAAAAGTCAAGACAGGAATGGAATCTTTATTTAATGTCTGTTCACAATAGTGATTTTAGACACACACACACAACACACACACACACACACACACACACACACACACACACACACACACACACACACACACACACACACACACACACACACACACACACACACAGGGAGAAAAAAACAAAAAACAAAGGGTGGGGGATGGGGATGGGAAGGGGTAGTGGGAGTTTGAATGTAAGAAGGGGAACAATTACAATTAATAATTCAGAACATTAAGTTAACAGTGTCAATTAATAACAGACAACATTATCACTCTCATAACAATTTGCCAACAGGGGATCTGAGAATCAGCTGGACTACCGAAATAATATCATTATTTTTGTTGTAAAGGATATCTCTAGAGACAATACATGAAAAATCGAGATTGTTATTTCTATATGTCGTAAGTAAGATAGGACATTCAAAGAGCAGATGGTGGACAGATAATGCTTTTGAACAAATGCATACATTCTGTGCATATTTTGTTTTCCAAGAGTTAAGCCTAAGTCCAGACAGAGCGGCTGGAGGAAGATGATGGTGTCTACGTATGCAGCGGCTAACACTGAACCCGGTGACACCGAGAGGTGAGGTGAGATGAGCTTAAGTCTTTATTCAATGCTGACTGTGGGACGAAGGTTTAAATCCCTTTGTTGGATCTTGTTAACTGTTTGCGTGGCTCCATCACCGAGTCTTCGAAAACCAGAGTCAACTCTACAGCAACACAAGCAGTAACAGGCAGACTGGCTCTGTGGACTCAAGATCTGTTTGTTCCGAGTTCAGTCCCAACCAACAACATAGAAACTGGCCTATCCATTGTCCATTTTATACTTCAAAGAGTCAGGAAGTCAGCTTCGTGTTTCATAGCTCCCCCTTCTCCTCTCCCCTCTCCCCAACTCTTTCAGCTCCCCATTTCATGACCATGATGTTGTCATTTTTGTTTAAAGCTCAGCCGACTCCGTAGAGCCATATCAGGCTAATACCGTTTCAATCCATACACAATACTTCAACAGGAGAAAAAAAAAGAAACAGAAAATCAAGTACACATATCGATGCATTCGCGCACTTAATTTATGGAGGTGTCTCAGGCGTTGATCACTCCGTTCAGTTTATCACGCAAGGGATTGAAAAAACATACCTGACTACAAATTTTAACATAACTAAGGACATTAATACATACATAAAAACGAGCCAAAATACCGAAAATTGCTTCCGCATGTCTTAATTCCCTAGAGCCAAAAAATGCACTGAATACGTATACCCAATTATCAATCCTAAGAGAAAGTACGTAAGACTTAACAGAACACATACAGGTGAATGGACCAGCACGGCAGAAATGATAGAAAGAAAAGACAGAAAGCAAAGAACAAGGCAGGAACAAAGACAGTGACAGAAAACAGGACATTTCTAGCACAGAATTTCCAGTGTGTCGGGACACTGTTTATGTTGAAAGAGCCCCCGGCATTCCCACAGGGGGGATTCATGACCTTGCCAATGCATAAGTTTAAGTGCAGGCTAAAGGAGTGTCATGTAACATTGCAAGAATTGGGTGGAGCGCATAGGATTTTTCCAAATGCCTTTAACCTCTTTTGAACAGTCTCCGAATTTCAAAACAAGCGTGATAAGCTTATATGTGATGTGTATGTGACAAGGTTCAAATCCCTCTATTGGGTCATGTCCACTGGTTTACTGTCTACAACACTGAACTGCATCTTGTTTTCATCATTTCAGTTTGGGTTACCCCACTCCATTCCGTATTGTTTTTAGAGTTTCCATTATCTTTTTATTATTATTCTGATTATGCTTTTGTTATGTATAGAGTAATAAGGAATAGTGTAAGACAGGCCCTGAGAGACCTAGATACTACTGTCCTTAAGTAATAAAATTGTTATGTGCAAGAAGTAAAGAATGCTTCCATTATTTTTTATTATTATTTTGATATGCTTCCGTTGTGTGTAGAGTAGTAAGGAATAGCTGTTAGACGGTCCCGGGGGGGAAACTAAATAACTACTGTCCTTAAAAGTGTTGTGATGTGAGAAATAAGGAATAAGCTGTAAGGAAGAAATCCGGGGGACCTAATGCTACTGTCTTTCAGTAATAAAAGTGTTCTGAAGTTTGCAGTTCAAAAGTCTTGGTATACCAGGATGAAGTCTAAAACAACACCATCACGTTTATGCCAACCTTCATTATCATGGCGCCAGAGATTTAATTCTCCTGACATACCGTACGTGTTTCGGCAAACTGATAAGATTTCTATTACTGCAGTCGTAGATTCCGTCTGACTGGATTTTCTGCTTTACAAGAAATGTGAAGCCATAGCACTATTTTCACGGTTATATCAAAAAACGCGCTGCACTCTTGTCATGGTCATGACTCTCTTCTTTTTCTTCTTATTCCTATAATTATTATGATTGTTATTATGATTATGATGATGATGATGATGATGATTATCATTATTATATTATTATTATTATTGTTATTATTATTATTATTATTATTATTATTATTATTATCATCATCATCATCATCATCATTTTTATTGTTGTTATTGTTGTTATCAGCAGCAGCATTATTATTATTATTATTATTACTATTACTATTATTATTATATTATTTATATTATTATTATTATATTATTATTATCATTATTATTATTATTATTATTATTACTATCATTATTATTACTATCATTATTGCTATTACTATTATCATTATTATCATCATTACGTCTAGAAACAGTGGTTGATAGTGAGCTAAATATCAAATTCGTGAGTGGAACACCACTTTGGAAATGTGAGAATTTAACAAACAAAAAACAAAAACAAAACAAGAAAAGAAAAGGAAAAGAAAAAGAAATAAACACGACAAACAAAGAAAAGCAAATAAAGAAACACAACAAAGCAAGGTGAAAAAAAAGGGACCTGTTAGTTTTTATTGTATTCTAGTCAAAACAAACATGCCAGAAACATCGAATTGTGTAAATTAAAGAGCCCAAATATCAACATAGCGAGGAAAAAGCCACTTTGGACATATGGAGGTTCACCGAACAAACAAACAAACACGCAAAGAAAGAAACCAAAAGCTATAGTAACAAACAAAACAAAAGAAAAAATATCATAAATACCAATTAGTTACTATATATCCTTGTCAAAACAAGCATACAGAAAAATCACAGCCCATTAACACAGCACGTGTGTTAACGAAATATGTTAAAAACAGGAACAGAACAATCGTTGAAGTGATACATAGCGATGCTGAAGGTGATGGCCTGAAGTTCTACGTATTCTGGGATGCTCATCATCATCATCAGGTGCCTTGCCACATGGCGTTGGCGATCATGGCCTTCCATCTGTTTCTATCCCTTGTTGCCTCAAGCATTTCTTCCACCCTCTTTGTCTTCAGCCACTTTGTAAGTCAGTCCAATATCTTCTCCCTGGGTCTACCTGGTGCTCTCTTTCCCTCCAGCTTTCCTGTTGTGACCATGTGCTCCAATTCCCCTTTCCTCATAAAATGGCCTGTAAATGTTGCCTGTCTTTTCCTAATCTTCCTTATGAATGATCGCTTGTGTCTGCCTCTATCAAGACTGTCTCGTTTGTTTTCTTTGCTGTCCATGGAACTCTCAACATTCTTCTTAGAAACCACATCTCGGCTGCCTCAATCTTGTCTGGGATACCTAGCAAAGGTAAACAACTGCATGCTGGGGCATATTTCTCCTGCTACCAAACTAAATTGATGATAGTACTTTGTAGCTGGTTTAAGAACGATTCAACGCACTCGGGCAATTCCATACGCCGTTTACACAAATCTGCCTGCAATTTTCTGGCGGACTCTCTGAGCCTGCGCAAAACCATATGCGCTGGCAAGGTCTTGAAATGGGGAGAGGGGGATAGGGGCCTATGAAACACTAATTTGACACTACCAGAATGTTGGAATCATTACGACGGGCAGCAAACAGGCCAGGCTTTTATTGCTGCGGGCTGGAACTGAACTCAAGATATTAAACCTTGAGTCTGCGGCTTTTTGAAAAGAACCAACAAGCCAGCTCAAAAATAAGTATATTAATAAATAAATGAATAAATAAATAAATGGATGCATACATAAATAATTAAAAAGTTATGAATAAATAAATGAATAAATAAATAAAAAGATAAATAATAAAATAAATAAATAGACAGACATATGGATAGATAGATAGATAGATAGACAGACAGACAGACAGATAGATAGATAGATATATAGATAGATAGATAGATAGATAGATAGAATAGATAGATAATAGATAGAATAGATAGATAGATAGATAGATAGATAGATAGATAGATAGATAGATAGATAGATAGATAGATAAAGAGAGAGAGAGAGAGAAATGATTGAATAAGTAAATTAGTAACTAAAATGTGCCAGCAACCGGATGTTCAAGGGACCTTTAAATTTTCAGACTAACCCTCTTCTAACAGCTATTCCTGCTGGTAAGATACTCATAACGCAGAGGTTGCGAATTCAGCGCTCGGGTGGGCCACAAAGTGGTAACCCATCCGAAAATTGAACCCCCAATCCTTCATTTGTCAGACTGATGGACACAACAGTTACCCACCGATCTGCCTTTGTCCGTCATTGAAGTAACAGTCCTGGTTATGATAGACAGAGGCCTGGAACTCCACGCTTTCAGAAGATGCAAGACTCTGAAACAGAACGATACAACAGGATTATCACACACTGACATCAGTTTGTTTTATTTGTCTAATAGCATTTGAACTGAGCACAAAAGTATCGGCATAAACATGACTACCGTAAATATTAATGCAATCAGTCATTATAATAAAAAAGAATCAATTTCGGTTTCAGTTTCAGCTTCAATATCTTAAGATAACGTTTTTGTGTTCAGAATGAATTCCATATGCACTGACGCCATTGATGTCATATGATGAAGAAGATCCAAAATGATCATGGCATAAGCCTTAAGCTAGCGCATGAGCCCTATATGCTGGCAAGATCTTCAGGAAGTCATATTTAGGAAAGACAAGCTACTGAACAGGACCGAAAGATTTCAAACAAGATTTTAATATTCATGTGTAAACTTAGAATAGAGTGTGAAAAGGATTCTAATATTCATGTGTAAATTTAGCACAAACATGATAGGAAAAAGCAAAACAATGATGGGTAACAATAAAGACAAAACTGGACCAGTTCAAAATGGATTTATTGCGTTCGGGCAGTTTTATATATGCTCCACCCAATTCGCCAGCGATGATCTACCAGATTCCTTGACCCTGAACAAAAACCTTATGCCCTGGCAAAGTCGGGGAATGGCAAAGACCCTGAACAAATCCCAATGTGCTGGCACAGTCTAGGAATTTTGACGACCCTGAACAAATCCCTACGCCCTGGCACAGTCTGGGAATGGGGAAAACCCTGAACAAATCCCTAAGCCCTGGCAGTCTGGGAATGGGGAAGACCCTGAACACATCCCTAAGCCCTGCACAGTCTGGGAATGGGGAAGACCCTGAACAAATCCCTAAGCCCTGGCACAGTCTGGGAATGGGGAAGACCCTGAACAAATCCCTAAGCCCTGGCACAGTCTGGGAATGGG
>JAPXFY010000015.1:49953949-49956449 GCA_030674185.1 Monoplex corrugatus | reverse complement strand
TAACCACTACACCACGGCGACTGGTAACTGCTGGCATTTTTTTTTTTTTTTTTTTTGTGCGAAGCATTTATGCAAATAACCGGATGCGATGAAGTTCTCTTGAACAAATTCCAAATTCTATACGCCTACCAAGTGGTCCCTGGACATTCGCCACATTTAATACCTCCCTTCCCCTCTCACCTATCACCACCCCCCACCCCTCACCCCCCTTGGCTTGGCCATTGTTCCTTGCTTGTCGGTCCCCATTGGAGAATGTCCCCTAACCTCACCTCCCATCCCTTCTCCCTGTCCTGACGTTTCATTTGTCAAAGGCGAAAAATGACCCAAGTTTTATGTATCAAAATAAAGATAAGAGGAAAGAAAAACTATTTCCATCGACTGTATGGTTTTCTCTGACTTCGTAATGAGTGTTTCAGTTTCAGACAACATGAATACGCGTGCATGCATACATAAGCTCGTGGTACATATCCACTTACAGTCTTTCTTTCTTTCTTTCTTGTTAGTGCTCTTGTTCTTTTCTTTTTGCTCTTTGGCTCTATTTTCTTTCCTTCTTTCTTTCTTTCTTCTTTCTTTCATTCTTTCTGTCTTGATTTCTTCGTTTGTTGGTTGGTGTACTTGTTTAAAATTACTTATACTACAACTCTCGTAAATCAAAATTTCTCTCTGTCTCTATCTCTCTGTTTCTGTCTCTCTGTTTCTGTCTGTCTGTCTCTCTGACTGTCTGTCTGTCTGGCTTGCTGGCTGGCGCTCTCTCTCTCTCTCTCTCTCTCTCTCTCGTCTCTCGTTCTCTCTCGCTCTCTCTCTCTCTCTCTCTCTCTCTCTCTCTCTCTCTCTCTCTCTCTCTCTCTTGCTGTTGACGACTCGGAAGACAGAGAATGAAAGACTCTCTCACTCTCTCTCTCTCTCTCTCTCTCTCTCTCTCTCTCTCTCTCTCTCTCTCTCTCTCTCTCTCTCTCTCTCTCTCTCTCTTGCTGTTGACGACTCGGAAGACAGAGAATGAAAGACTCTCTCACTCTCTCTCTCTCTCTCTCTCTCTCTCTCTCTCTCTCTCCTCTCTCTCTCTCTCTCTCTCTCTCTCTCTCTCTCTCTCTCTCTCTCTTGCTGTTGACGACTCGGAAGACAGAGAATGAAAGACTCTCTCACTCTCTCTCTCTTTCTCTCTTTCACCCACACACACACACACACACACACACACACACACACACACACACACACACACACACACATACACACACACACGCGCAAACTCAAACGCACGTACGCATGTAACACACGCATTGTTCTTTTGAAAAAAAAATAACCATGTTCTGAGTTCCGAGTTCTGACACACACGCACACCTACACATACAAAAACTCAAACAGAATGTATAGTCTTAATGCTTGCATCATTTTTTTTAACCCAAGTCATAAAAAAAAGTTTTGGAATCATATTCTCTTGAATAAACCATTTGTTCATAAAAGCATAAATGCAGCTGGCTTTGTTAGTGTGTATATTGGAATGCTGGGGAAGGGGAAGTCATAATACAGACAGGAAGTCATAATTCAGACAGGAAGTCATGATACAGACAGGAAGTCATAAATACAGACAGGAAGTCATGATACAGACAGGATGTCATGATACAGACAGAAAGTCATAATACAGACAGGAAGTCATAATACAGACAGAAGACAGTCAATACAGACAGGAAGTCATAATAGATAGGAAGTCATAATACAGACAGGAAGTCATATACTAGAAGGAAGTCATAATACAGACAGGAAGTCATGATACAGACAGGAAGTCATAATACAGACAGGAAGTCATATACAGACAGGAAGTCATAATACAGACAGGAATCATAATACAGACAGGAAGTCATAATACAGACAGGAATCATACAGAATCTAATGGAACATAAATTAACCATTAGAGTGAATCAACTTTTTTTTTCAATGTTGCCTGAAACCCACAAGGGAATAAAAGGAATACAACTCCGTCCTGTTCTGTGTAAACAGTGGCTCTAGTTTATACGTAAAGATGTAAAAAATGTAATATTTCCCATGGACAGCAAAGAAAAACAAACGAGACAGTCTTGATGGAGGCAGACACAAGTAGATCATTCATAAGGAAGATTAGGAAAAGACAGGCAACATTTATAGGCCATTTTTATGAGGAAAGGGGAACTGGAGCACCTGGTCACAACGGGA
Source organism: Monoplex corrugatus (assembly GCA_030674185.1). Taxonomy (NCBI): domain Eukaryota; kingdom Metazoa; phylum Mollusca; class Gastropoda; order Littorinimorpha; family Ranellidae; genus Monoplex; species Monoplex corrugatus. The sequence goes on along the minus strand of JAPXFY010000015.1, from coordinate 49,954,262 downwards.
AAGCTGGAGGGAAAGAGAGCACCGGGTAGACCCAGGGAGAAGATACTAGACGGACTTGCAGAGTGGCTGGGTGGGGACAAAGAGGGTGGAAGAGATGCTTGAGGCAACAAGTGATAGAGACAGATGGGAGTCCATAATCGCCAACGCCATGCGGCAAGGCACCTGATGATGATGATGATGATGATGATGATGATGATGATGATGATGATGATGATGATGATGATGATGATGATGAATATTTATATTTTCTTTGGCTGTCCTTCATTCTACTACTACTCCTATGGTCACAGAGTGTGGGGTCATTTTTAACAAT
>JAPXFY010000015.1:49936449-49943949 GCA_030674185.1 Monoplex corrugatus | reverse complement strand
CAATAAATCATTACGCTGACAGAACACACCAGACCCAATCACTCACTGCACGCAGACAGCATCAGTCTACTACACTCGCTGCCATGGTTCTTAGAACATATTTGTAATGCGATAGCGTGTCCAAGAGGAAACATATCAGCATACAAAAAAATGAAATGAATTATATAAACAGACCATGAAACGAGTATATCAACATACAAGCAAATGAAACGAAAAATGTAAACAGAATATAAAAGGAATCTATCACCATACGAGAACATGACATGAAAAGTATAAACAGAATATGAAATGAATATAAGAAATGGAAAACAAATGAAACAAACATTTTTCCCCAACGAAATAGAAATACGAAAACACGAAGAAATACACTATAAATGAAATAAATAAAATAAAATAACATAACATAACATACAAACATAAAGATGAAATAAAATGAACTAAACTAAACTAAACTAAAATACAGTAAAATGAAAACAAAACGAAATGAAGTAAAAAATAAGATAACAAAATGAAACAAAATAAATGAAATAAAATAAACTCAATAATAAAACCTATGTAAAAAAAAAAATACCCACAAGCTAGGTTGTTTTACACACGCGTTTTGAATAAGATCGAGATGTACGCTATAAACACATCTAAGCGCTCTTTTTCTCCCCATGCCTTGCAGACAACGAAATCCACAAGACTTTTACAATAATAACTGTTAGCACCACTGTGTGGCTACGACAAACCACTGACCTCTGTATAAAAAAAACACCGACAGAACATTCGCCCCCTGTCTCGCCAAGCAAACAATCACTTAGTGTATACTGTATCTACGACCTACAGTCGTATCATGTTCTTTGAATCGGTCAGTGGTAAAAGCCAGGAGACAGTTTGGTAACACTTGCAGTGACAGAGGTAGGGTCTTGTAGGCCTACTACCAATGGACGTATTACCGCTGAAGGCTGCAAAGTAAACTGAGACATGTAGCGTTGGCTTTTGTTACGCTTTGATGCTGATGCTTTCGGAAACCTTGTAGCAGTGACATTATTTCGTGGAAAGTATGTCGCGTCACATGACACCCGTGTGGATAGTGTGGATATGTTCCTTTTTTGATGGTAAGATACACATATACATATGTCATTTACATTTAACCAAGATTATTCCAGTGGTAGGCTGATAAAATACCAGTATAAAATATAGACTAGGTAAAACATAGTCTCTGTGTAGGGCCTCAGGGCCTGGCCAGCTCATGGGTTTATGTGCAGGCTTAAGGCATGTGCCACGGTCACCATATGCGTGGCACTTGTGACGTTAGTGCATATGGAATTCGTTCCGAGCGCGGAGACGTCTTCTTGAGAAACTGAAACTGAAACTGAACCGGTGGAAAGTTATGTCGCGTCAAATGACAACGTGTGGAAAGTTATGTCGCGTCAAATGACACCGTGTGGAAAGTTATGTCGCGTCAAATGACACCGTATGGAAAGTTATGTCGCGTCACATGACACCGTGTGGAAATTTATGTCACGTCACATGATACCGTGTAGAAAGTTATGTCGCGTACATGACACCGTGTGAAAGTTATGTCGCGTCAATGACACCGTGTGAAAGTTATGTCACGTCACATGACACCGTGTAGAAAGTTATGTCGCGTCAAATGACACCGTGTGGAAAGTTATGTCGCGTCAAATGACACCGTGTGAAAAGTTATGTCGCGTCAATACACAGTGTGGAAAGTATGTCGCGTCATCATACACCATGTGGAAAGTTATGTCACGTCACATGACACCGTGTAGAAAGTTATGTCACGTCACATGACACCGTGTAGAAAGTTATGTCTCGTCACATGACACCGTGTAGAAAGTTATGTCTCGTCACATGACACCGTGTGAAAGTTATGTCGCGTCAAATGACACCGTGTGGAAAGTTATGTCACGTCACATTACACCATGTGGAAAGTTATGTCACGTCACATTACACCATGTGGAAAGTTATGTACGTCACATGACACCATGTGGACAGTATGTAACGCACATAAACCGTGTGGACAGTGTATTCTGTCACATGACACCATGTGGACAGTAGTTGCGTCACATGACACCGTGTGGAAAAGTATGTCACGTCACATGACACCGTGTGGACAGTGTTACGTGTCACATGACACCGTGTGGAAAGTATGTCGCGTCACATGACACTGTGTGGACAGTATGTCACGTCACATGACACCGTGTAGACAGTATGTCACGTCACATGACACCGTGTGGAAAGTTATGTCACATCAAATGACACTGTGTGGAAAGTTATGTCACGTCACATGACACCGTGTGGAAAGTTATGTCACGTCACATGACACCGTGTGGAAAGTATGTCACGTCACATGACACCGTGTGGAAAGTTATGTCACGTCACATGACACCGTGTGGAAAGTATGTCACGTCACATGACACCGTGTGGAAAGTTATGTCGCGTCACATGACACCGTGTGGAAAGTATGTCACGTCACATGACACCATGTGGAAAGTATGTCACGTCACATGCCACCGTGTGGAAAGTATGTCGCGTCACATGACACCGTGTGGAAAGTTATGTCGCGTCACATGACACCGTGTGGAAAGTATGCCACGTCACATGACACCGTGTGGAAAGTTATGTCGCGTCACATGACACCGTGTGGAAAGTTATGTCACGTCACATGACACCGTGTTGAAAGTTATGTCACGTCACATGACACCGTGTGGACAGTATGTCACGTCACATGACACCGTGTGGAAAGTATACCGCGTCACATGACACCGTGTGGACAGTATGTCACGTCACATGACACCGTGTGGAAAGTTATGTCACGTCACATGACACCGTGTGGGAAGTTATGTCGCGTCACATGACACCGTGTGGAAAGTTATGTCGCGTCACATGACACCATGATGGAAAGTATGTCGCGTCACATGACACCGTGTGGAAAGTATGTCGCGTCATATCACACCTGTGTAAAGTTATATCACGTCACATGACACCGTGTGGAAAGTTATGTCACGTCACATGACACCGTATGGAAAGTTATGTCAATCACATGACACCGTGTGGAAAGTTATGTCATGTCACATGACACCGTATGGAAAGTTATGTCACGTCACATGACACCGTATGGAAAGTTATGTCACGTCACATGACACCGTGTGGAAATTTTGTCACAATACATGACACCGTGTGGAAGTATGTCACGTCACATGACACCGTGTGGACGTATGTCACGTCACATGACACCGCGTTAACAGTATTTCGTGTCACATGACACCGTGTGGAAAGTTATGTCGCGTCACATGACACCGTGTGGACAGTTATTTCGCGTCACATGTTACTGTGTCGATCTTAGGGTTACATTTTACCATATATTATATCATGCATAATACATATTGACTTATACTTAGGACCACAACACTTTGCTTGAGGGTGGAGATCTCTTCCGAAGATCTCCTGCTGTTCAGCTCTCCCCAGAATTGCTGGCTACTGAAACACTTTTTTCTCATAATATTAAATTTCAGTATGTTTCAATGAGCATTATCTTTTATTTGATTAAAGTGCACTAAAGTATAAAGATATATCAGATTGATTATTAATGGATCAGAAGCAAATTTGAGTCAACAGTTAATGGATTATGAACAAATTTGAATCATTAGTTAATTGATTATGAACAAATTTGGATCAATAGTTAATGGATCATTAGCAAAAATTTTGATCAGTAGTTAATGGATTATATGCAAAGCTGGATCAATAGTTTATGGAGTATAAGCAAATTCAAATCAATAGTTAATGGATCATAAGCAAATTTGAATCAATATTTAGTCGATCATAAGCAAATCTGGATCAGTAGTTGATGGATTTTATGCAAATTTGAGTCAATAGTTAATGGATCATAGCAAATCTGGATCGATAGTTAATGGATAATAAGTAAAATTTGGATTAATAGTTAATGGATCATAAGCAAATTCGGATCAGTAGTTATTGGATCATAAGCAAATTTGAGTCAATAGTTAATGCATCATAAGCAAATTTGTATCAGTAGTCAATGGATCATAAGCAAATGTGATCAATAGTTAATGGATCATAAGCAAATGTGATCAATAGTTAATGGATCATAAGCAAATTTGGATCAGTAGTTAATGGATCATAAGCAAATTTGAGTCAATAGTTAATGGATCATAAGCAAATTGAAATCAGTAGTTAATCTATCATAAGCAAATTTGTATCAGTAGTTAATGGATCATAGCAAATGTGATCAATAGGTAATGGATCATAAGCAAATTTGGATCAATAGTTAACGGATTATAAGCAAATTTAGATCAACAGTTAATGCATCATAAACAATTTTGGATCAGTAGTTAATGGATCATAAGCAAATATGGATCAATAATCAATTGATCGTAATCAAATTTGAGTCAATAGTTAATCCATCATAAGCAAATTTGGATCAATGGTTTAAACCAAGCAATGCAGACTCCACAAGTTTGTTTGGGGTGTGTCATCTCTCAACACTAGTTATATGAAACATTTATCACGTAAAGTAATCTCAAAAAGAAAACTATTGATGAATTCTCCGGGCGCCATGAATCCCTGTTCAGCAAACTCCAGGCTCCTCGCTACAAATACGTTAACCCTTTGACTCACATGCCCTGCCTACCAGCATCCTGCACTGTCAACCATGCCAGCTAAGCACAAACTTAAACCCTTCGACTCCATCATCCTATCCACCAGCTTCCAGTAGGAAACAAAAATTTAACCTCTTGATTCCCTCATCGTATCTATCAGCTGGGAAGCTGTTGGATAGGGTGAGGGAATCAAGGGTTAAGTTTTTGCACTTGGTGGATAGGTTGCAGGAGTCAAAGGGTTAAATCATTTTGGAAGATCTATTGATCACTTCCTTGTTGAAAGGGCCTCAAAAACTTGTCTTAATTGTTGTTGTTGTTGTTGTTGTTGTCGTCGTCGTCGTCGTCGTCGTTGTTGTTGTTGTTGTTTGTTGTTGCTGTTGTTGTTCTTATTGTTGTTGCTGCTGTTGCTGCTGCTGTTGCTCTTCTTCTTCTTCTTGTTTCTTGTTTTTGTTGTTCATGTTGTTTTTGTTGTTTCTTTTTATTGTTGTAATCCCTCGTTGTTGTTGTTTTTCTGTTGTCGTTGTTTCCTGTTGTTATTTCCTGTTGTTGTTGCTCTTATTGTTGTTACTTGTTGCTGCTCTTCTTCTTGCTGATGTTTCTTATTGTTGGCGTTGTTGTTATTTTTGTTGTTGTCATTGTTAGTGTTGTTTCTTGTTGTTGTTGCTCCTGTGGCTGTTGTTGTTGTTTGTTGTTGTTTTTGCTCTTGTTGTAGTCATTGTTAGTGTTGTTTCTTCTTGTTGTTGTCGCTTTTGTTCTTGGTGTTCTTGCTGCCGTCGCCGTTGTCATCATACCAGACTTGTTGCGACAAAATGTGACTTAAGTGAGTGACTTTATTTGACGCCAACACACTCAAAACAAAGACACCACCACCAGCCATGCCGGTCTCTTGGGTTTGAGAACATGACGTCAGGCACTTTCGTTGCTGCTGGGAAGTCTGCCATCTTGGGATTCGTTCGCACGCAGTCGTCTAAAATTTATGTTTGCTGTTTGATCCTTTATATATAAATATATATATATACATTATATATATATATATATATATATATATATATATATATATATATATATATATATAATATATATACGCACATGAATTCTTTAGAGACAAAGACATAAAATGTCTGTGGAGGTAGTGCGAAACATGATTGAGTTACGGTCTTTCACATGAAAGTCATCATCATCATCATCATCATCATCATCATCATCATCATCATCATCATCATCATCATCATGTGCCCTGTCGAATGGCGTTGGCGATCATGGCCCTCGTCGCCGCAAGTACATCTCCCACCACCCTCTATGTCCTCGGACACACTGCAAACCCGTCCAAATTTTTCTCCCTGGGTCCGTCTGGCGTTCGCTTTCCCTCCAGCTTTTTCCTGTTGTGACCAGGTGCTGTATTTTCTCTTTCCTCATAAAATGTCATAAAAATGTTGAAAGTACGGGCGTTTTTCATCCTGAACGTATTGCGAAAGTTATCAACTGAACACTTTGATTCCTGCACCCTGTCCACCAGCATTTGCATTGCCAGGCATGCCAGCAAAGCAACAACAAAAAAACCTGAACCATTTAACTCCCTCATCCTAGGAAGCTGATGGATATATCATCATCATCATCATTAGGTGCCCTGCCGCATGGCGTTGGCGACCATGGACTTCCAACCATCTCTATCTCTCGCTGCCCCTAGCATCTCCCCCACCCTCCTCATCCCCGGCCACTCTGCAAGTCCGTCCAGCATTCTCTCCCTGAGTCTACCTGGTGCTCTCTTTCCCTCCAGCTTTCTCGTTGTGACCATGTTCTCCGAATCCCCCTTCCTCATAAAATGACCTATAAATGTTGCCTGTCTTTTCCTAATCTTCCTTATGAGTGATCTACTTGTGTTTGCCTCCATCAAGACTGTCTTGATGTATGTCTGATGGATACGGTGAAGGGAATTAGTGTGTGTGTGTGTTGGGGGGGGGGGTATTTGTTGTTGTTTCTATTTTTTTTTTTTTTTTTTTTTTTTGCATTCATTGACAGGGTGCGGGAGTCAAAAGGTTAAAAAGATCGATTTCATATCTCAAATAAGGTTAACGACGATTCCCTTAGGTATGATAAAGAGGCGGATGAAGACCGAAAGGATGGTTGTATATTACCCTTTTAAGATGGCTCTGGTTGCCAAGAAAGGCGATGTCATCGTTTGTCCCATCAGCTCTTTGCTTCACTGAATCCTCAGTGGAATACAGCACTTGTTAAATTGCTCTGCTACTGCATTCTAAGGGACGGTATGTTATTGGCAATGACATGAAGATAGAAGGGATGTGTGTGTGTGTGTATGTGTGTGTGTGTGTGTGTATGTGTGTGTGTTTGTGTGTGTGTGTGTGTTTGTGTGTGTGTGTGTGTTTGTGTGTGTGTGTTTTGTGTGTGTGTTTGTGTGTGTGTGTGTTTGAGTTTGGGTTTGCGTTTGGGTGTGTGTGTATGTATGTATGTATGTATGTATGTATGTATGTATGCATGCATGTATGTATGTGTGTGTATGTATGTATGTATGTATGTGTGTGTATGTATGTATGTATGTATGTGTGTGTATGTAATGTATATACATATATATGAATTTATGTATGTATGTATGTATGTATGTATGTGTGTGTATGTATGTGTGTATGTATGTATGTATGAATGTATGTATGTATGTATGTATGTATGTATGTATGCATGCATGCACGCATGTATGGATGGATGGATGATGGATGGATGGATGATGGATGGATGGATGGATGATGGATGGATGGATGGATGGGTGGATGGATGGATGGATAGATGGATGGATGAATGGATGGATGGATGGATGGATGGATGATGGATGGATGGATGGATGGTGGATGGATGGATG
>JAPXFY010000015.1:49903949-49933949 GCA_030674185.1 Monoplex corrugatus | reverse complement strand
ACACACACACATACACACACACACACAACACACACACACACACACACAAACACACACACACACACACAAACACACACACACACACACACACACACACACACACAAACACACACACACACAAACCACACACACACAACACAACAACACACACACACACACACACACACACACACACACACACACACACACACACACACACACACACACACAGCGACACAGAGACTCACACACAGGCAAAGACAATGATACCCTATTCCCCAGTACTGACAACGTATTGTCTACAAGCCATTTTTCCAACGTGCCGTTGCTAATGTACATATCCGCCTAACCCTAAAATTACAAAAAGAAATGTATCAATAAGTTATAAGGAGATCCATGCAAATGGAACTGTTCTTCAACGGGGTATCTATGCATACACACGTATCTGCCCTTGTTAATCTACTTCTATTAATTAAAACTAAAACAAAATGATGATTAGAAAGGACACTTCAAACAGAGTGAGTGGGAGGGATGGAGACAGAGAGAAAGAGAGAGGGAGGGAGACACAGAGAGAGAGGGAGAGAAGGAAGGAGAGGGAGAGAGGGAGATAGACAGAGACAGAGAGAGACGGAGGATGAGAGACAAAGAGTGAGAGAGACAAAGACAGAGACAGACAGACAGACAGAGAAGAGACAGAGAGAGACAAAGAGAGACAGAAGAGAGAGACAGTGAGACAGAGAGAGAGAGACAAAGAGAGAGAGCGAGAGCGAAAGACAGAGACAGACAGACAGACAGACAGACAGACAGAGGCAGAGAGAATAGAGACAGAGACAGAGAGTTTCTCTCTTGCACGTGTCATCACATATAGTCTACATCCGCATTAAAAAGAATCTGTAACAAAAAAAGTCCTGACAATATTGACAATATATGCTTACCCCAATACAGTATTGACAATATATGCTTACCTCAATACAGTATTGACAATATATGCTTACCTCAATACAGTATTGACAATATATGCTTACCTCAATACAGTATTGACAATATATGCTTACCTCAATACAGTATTGACAATATATGCTTACCTCAATACAGTATTGACAATATATGCTTACCTCAATACAGTATTGACAATATATGCTTACCTCAATACAGTATTGACAATATATGTTTACCTCAATACAGTATTGACAATATATGCTTACCTCAATACAGTATTGACAATATATGCTTACTTCAATACAGTATTGACAATATATGCTTACCTCAATACAGTATTGACAATATATGCTTACCTCAATACAGCATTGACAATATATGCTTACCTCAATACAGTATTGACAATATATGCTTACCTCAATACAGTATTGACAATATATGCTTACCTCAATACAGTATTGACAATATATGCTTACCTCAATACAGTATTGACAATATATGCTTACCTCAATACAGTATTGACAATATATGCTTACCTCAATACAGTATTGACAATATATGCTTACCTCAATACAGTATTGACAATATATGCTTACCTCAATACAGTATTGACAATATATGCTTACCTCAATACAGTATTGACAATATATGCTTACTTCAATACAGTATTGACAATATATGCTTACCTCAATACAGTATTGACAATATATGCTTACATCAATACAGTATTGACAATATATGCTTACCTCAATACAGTATTGACAATATATGCTTACATCAATACAGTATTGACAATATATGCTTACCTCAATACAGTATTGACAATATATGCTTACTTCAATACAGTATTGACAATATATGCTTACCACAATACAGTATTGACAATATATGCTTACCTCAATACAGTATTGACAATATATGTTTACCTCAATACAGTATTGACAATATATGCTTACCTCAATACAGTATTGACAATATATGCTTACCTCAATACAGTATTGACAATATATGCTTACCTCAATACAGTATTGACAATATATGCTTACCTCAATACACTATTGACAATATATGCTTACCTCAATACAGTATTGACAATATATGCTTACCTCAATACACTATTGACAATATCTGCTTACCTCAATACAGCATTGACAATATATGCTTACCTCAATACAGTATTGACAATATATGCTTACCTCAATACAGTATTGACAATATATGCTTACCTCAATACAGTATTGACAATATATGCTTACCTCAATACAGTATTGACAATATATGCTTACCTCAATACAGTATTGACAATATATGCTTACCTCAATACAGTATTGACAATATATGCTTACCTCAATACAGCATTGACAATATATGCTTACCTCAATACAGTATTGACAATATATGCTTACCACAATACAGTATTGACAATATATGCTTACCTCAATACACTATTGACAATATATGCTTACCTCAATACAGTATTGACAATATATGCTTACCTCAATACAGTATTGACAATATATGCTTACCTCAATACAGTATTGACAATATATGCTTACCTCAATACAGTATTGACAATATATGCTTACCTCAATACAGCATTGACAATATATGCTTACCTCAATACAGTATTGACAATATATGCTTACCACAATACAGCATTGACAATATATGCTTACCTCAATACAGTATTGACAATATATGCTTACCTCAATACAGTATTGACAATATATGCTTACCTCAATACAGTATTGACAATATATTCTTACCTCAATACAGTATTGACAATATATGCTTACCTCAATACAGTATTGACAATATATGCTTACCTCAATACAGTATTGACAATATATGCTTACCTCAATACAGTATTGACAATATATGCTTATCTCAATACAGTATTGACAATATATGCTTACCTCAATACAGTATTGACAATATATGCTTACCTCAGTACAATATTGACAATATATGCTTACTTCAGTACAGTATTGACAATATATGCTTACCTCAATACAGTATTGACAATATATGCTTACCTCAATACAGTATTGACAATATATGCTTACCTCAATACAGTATTGACAATATATGATTATCTCAATACAGTACTGACAATATATGATTATCTCAATACAGTACTGACAATATATGCTTACCTCAACTCTTCACTCCGATGATAGGTGTACCATTTCACAGTAGCAACGATGTGAGTGTTGTCGTGCTGGTGCCATCAATATTCCTGCTATAAATGGACAATAACAAATTCCACCGCTGATACCACTAAGCCACAAGGGACCGTCCTACCGATAAATGTCATCAAATCACCACCACTGCTCTCTCAGCTCAACTCTCAGTCAAATCACCACCACTGCTCTCTCAGCTCAACTCTCAGTCAAATCACCATCACTGCTCTCTCAGCTCAACTCTCGTCAAATCACCACCACTGCTCTCTCAGCTCAACTCTCAGTCAAATCACCATCACTGCTCTCTCAGCTCAACTCTCGTCAAATCACCACCACTGCTCTCTCAGCTCAACTCTCAGTCAAATCACCACCACTGCTCTCTCAGCTCAACTCTCGTCAAATCACCACCACTGCTCTCTCAGCTCAACTCTCAGTCAAATCACCATCACTGCTCTCTCAGCTCAACTCTCGTCAAATCACTACCACTGCTCTCAGCTCAACCCTCAGTCAAATCACCATCACTGCTCTCTCAGCTCAACCCTCAGTCAAATCACCACCACTGCTCTCTCAGCTCAACCCTCAGTCAAATCACCACCACTGCTCTCTCAGCTCAACCCTCAGTCAAATCACCATCACTGCTCTCTCAGCTCAACCCTCAGTCAAATCACCATCACTGCTCTCTCAGCTCAACCCTCAGTCAAACCACCACCACTGCTCTCAGCTCAACTCTCAGCTCTCATCTATTCCACATCAGATGATCAGACCATTTACATACTGTTTCCAGCAGTGTTTGCGCCCAGTTGGGCAACAAACGAACAATAATTGATACAAAACCTCACACTGACATAATCAATTTAGTTGAATCTCAAGACACCAGGACTCTAGCCATGGAGAGATATTGGCTTACGATTATTCTCTGCTCAACTGTCAGTCCTCAAGCCTATCAGATTGTGTGCTAGTTGTATAGCCTGTTCACATTTTGGTTACGGATTGGGTTTTTTCTGCGACGATACCGTTCGAAAACAGTAGTAAAAAACTCTGGGGAGAGCTGAACAGCAGAATGTCCTCAGAAGAGAAACCCCCTTCAAGCAAGTGTTTCGCCCTTAACTCCTGACACTCTTTCAAACAAACATTAGCCCAGGCAAGATTATAGATTCTTCTGTACTTTGTTCAACTGTCAATGATCAACACTTTTACGTTCTTACAATAGATCGGCTTACACCATTTCGATGGATATGAAATCATATTATCGTTAACATATTGCTTCCACTGAAGTTTCAGAGTCTAGGAGTTTGTTCATAAAGGGATTTATCGCACTCGAAAAATTCCATATGTGCTCCACCCAATTCTGGCAGTAGTTATGCACCGTGTATTTTGAGCCTGCGTAATGTCGTATACGCTGGCAAAGTCTGGAAATAGGGAGGAGGGAGAGGGTAAATGGTAATGCTCTGCCTTGATTTGTTGTTGTTGTTGTTGTTGTTTTTGTTGTTTGTTGTTTTTGGTTTGGTTTGGGTTGGGTTGGTTTTTATTTTGTTGTTGTTTTGTTTGTTTGTTTGTTTGTTTTGTTGTTTGTTCTTGTTTGTTTGTTCGTTTGGTCCCGTTCTCTACTCCACCTTAATGGCCACAGAAGTTAAAACAGTTTTACAATGAGATTAGGAGAAGGAGGATGCTATTCATGATACCACGGAGATCCATCTAGGATTGAGACTGCGTGACAAGGCACGATTTCTTTCATAATATGTCCTGGCATCAATCAGGTCCGAGAGATACGGATACCTGCGGTGAAGGTTTGAGCAACATCCTCAATGACACATCCGTGAAGTGGATGAGACTCGACTGTGTGGTCCCAGTCTTCCCAATGAGCTCATAGCAAGCGCAGCTCTGAATAAGAGCCGGTTGAAACCGAAAAATTCCACAACAATTTTTGAAAAGACTGATAGGGATTCGAACCCACAACCTTCCAGTCGGTAGTCAGTTGCGCTAACCACTACACCATCGCGACTGGCTTGCTTTGATTATTAACCCCTTGACTCGGTAACACTATCCACCAGCCGCAAAAGCTGAACCTTTCGACTCCTCACATTGTCCAACAGCTGCAAAACCCTAACTTTTATACTCCTTCACCTTGTCCACCAGATTCCTATAGGAAGTTAATGGATGGAATGACGGAGTCAAAAGGTTAGTTGTTTGTTTTGTTGCCATGGCTGCTGATAGCACGGGAGGGGTGGTGGATTGGGTGAGGGAGTTGAAAGGTCAAGCTTTTGCTTTGCTATTATGGCTGAAAACGATGCAAGCTGCTGGATGGGATGAGGGAGTCATTGCTATTGTTATTTTTGTTTAAAAGCCCAGCAAAGGAAAAGAAAAATTAAGTACACATATCAATGCAATCGTGCACATAGTCTAAGGCGACTCCCCTGGCGGTGACCACTCTGTCCTATTTATCACACAGGGGATTTAAAAAACAAACCTGAATACAAATTTAAGCATAACCGAAGACACTGAAACGTATATAAAAACTGGCCTAAATTACCCTAAAACTGCTTCCCAAATTCTCATTTCCCTAGAGGAAAAAAAAATACACTTCATACATGTTTTCAATTGTCAGTCATAAGAAAAAGTACGTAAGACTTTATCGAACACATACACTTGAATGGCCCAGTAAGGCAGAAAATGATAGGAAAAAATAATAGAAAGCAAAGCACCAAGGCAGAAACAAAGAGAATGATAGAAAAGAGGAAATTTCTAGCACAGAATTTCCTGAAGATGCGGGATACTATTTATACTGAAAGACCCCCAGCATCCCCACGGGGGGGGGGGGGGGGGAATGAGGGAGTCAAACGAAAGATAAAATAAAATATTTTCGTACGACTACTGTACTCAGATATATGTATAGATGTGCATTAAGTATTAAGTACACAAATGTCAGCTCTCACGTCTGCACTTCACTGCCAGACTGTTCAGACGGGGTGGTCCCAGCAGTTTTCGTGCAAGGCTTCAATAAATAAACGATGCCATTCCCTGCCTGACACAATAAAACCACAGACTCACTGAAAATCCAGGATTCAGACTTATCTGCTCAAATACCAGCTGTCAACAGTAGACCATATTATTCTACACTACAAACTATAGAGACAGTCCAGCTGCTGATTCCAATAATGTCCTTGTAAATCCGACATAAATGGGAAACACAGTTTTATTATTATTAAGGAACCAGAAGAAAAAAAACACGAAAAAAGAGTAAGAACGCGTATTTGATACGCGTTCTTATTTTTTTATTTTGTTTTTTTCTGGTTCCTGTTTTTGCTTGAACGTGAGAAGTCACATTTGTTGTGGGTTTCTTATTACTATCAACTTTACAGACACAAGGGAAATGTAGAATTACACCTGCTCTATTCAAATATCACCTTTTAAAAGTTGGCTCTACACTGCATTATTCTACACTATTAGTTATGTAACTCTGCGATAAGTACGAAATACTAGTTTGTCATTATCATATCTGCAGGCAAACTAATCTAGAATTGCACTTAATCTACTCAAATATAACCTTTTAGTAGTAGGCTATACATTGTATTATTGTACAGTACTAGTTATGTAAGCTGTTGAACTGCTGGTTTCAGTAAAATTCCCATATATGTGCGATTAATATTGATGATACTCACTACGGTTCTATTACTATAAAACCACAGACACGATGGAAATATAGACAAAATTACTGCCTGCACGGCTGTCAATAAGAGTATACATGTACTTCTCTGCTCATATACCGGTTTCCAACTGTTTCTCATTCTTCACCGGATACTAGCTATACAGGTAGAAAGAAACTCTAGGGAGAGCTAGACAACAGAAGGTCTTCAGAGAAGTAACCCCCTTTAGACAAGTGTTTCGGCCCTGAACTCCTTACACTCTCGGGGGGCCGGGCCACATCCAGGTCATGACTCCTGGATGCCCTTCTGCTGTTGTCTTTTTTTTTTTTTATACAACTGTTGGTTCTGTAATGGTTCCTGTAAATTTGTGATATGTAGGCGATACAAATCTATCACTATAAAAGAAACACCGTCACATTGGAAGTACAGACTTAAAACGTCCAGTATTTTTTACTGTAAATTTGCGATATATAAGCAAAACATTTCAGTCACATACACAATCGAAATATAGCCTTCAAACAACTCTCTACTCTAAATATTAGCTTTCAACAACGAGCAGTCTAAGTTATTGTACACGTCTAACTATATATGCACAGACTGTTCAATTACTGGTTCAAAAACTGTTTTCCTGTAAATCTGCGATCAGTGGGTGAAAACAATGTTATCACTTAGAGAAAAAAAAAAACACACACAGGCACAATGGCAATGATTATAGACTGCAAACAGTACTGATCTCTTTTCAGCTGAACAGACACAATGGGAACAATCATAGACTGAAAAACAGTACACTACTCTGCTCAAAACAGTACACCACTCTGCTCAAAACAGTACACCACTCTGCTCAAAACAATAGACACAATGGGAACAATTACAGACTGAAAACAGTACACCACTCTGCTCAAAACAGTACACCACTCTGCCCAAAAAAGTACACCACTCTGCTCATAACAGTACACCACTCTGCTCAAAACAGTACTACTCTCTGCTCAAAACAATTCTACACTCTGCTCAAAACACTACTATCTCTGCTCAAAACGGTACTACACTCTGCTCAAAACGGTATTACACTCTGCTCAAAACAGTACTACACTCTGCTCAAAACGGTATTATATTCTGCTCAAAACAGTACTACCTTTGCTCAAACAATACTACACTCTGCTCAGAACAGTACTACCTCTGCTCAAAACGGTACTACACTCTGATCAAAACGGTACTACACTCTGCTCAAAACAGTACTACTCTCTGCTCAAAACAGAACTACTCTCTGCTCAAAACAGTACTACATTCTACTCAAACAGTACTACCCTCTGCTCAAAACAGTACTACACTCTGCTCAAACAGTACTACACAGCTCAAACGGTACTACACTCTGCTCAAAAAAGTAATACACTCTGCTCAAAACAATACTACACTCTGCTCAAAACAATACTACGCTCTGCTCAAAACGGTACTACACTCTGCTCAAAACTGTACACACTCTACTCAACACTCTGCTCAAAACAACAATACTACAATCTGCTCAAAACACCACACACTCTGCTCTGCTCAAAACAGTACTACACTCTGCTCAACACTCTGCTCAAAACTGCACTACAGTCTGCTCAAGCTGACAGCTAGCTAGCTACCAGTCCTGCATCATCCTACGGCAGCAGTATTCGTATATCGTACTGTTCACATTGTGGTGCCAGCAAATGGCCCATGCAAAGCCGTCCCGAACGGAGAGGAAGACTGGAACAATGCGTTGGCTTGATTGATACACTCCTGGGAACTATGTGTGTACACACACACACACACACACACGCACAGACATACAGACAGACACAGACAGACAGGGGAGTGTGTGTGTGGGGGGGGGGTGAGGGGGGGAGAGAGAAAGGGTTTGTGTGTGTGTGTGTGTGTGTGTGTGTGTGTGTGTGTGTGTGTGTGTGTGTATGTGTGTGTGTGTGTGTGTGCGTGTGTGTGTGTGTTTGTAGTGAAGGGAAGCTAGTCTGTGTATGAATGGTCTGATCGATAATCATCTTCACTGCCTGACTCTGCGTGTGTGAGTGTGCGTTTGTGTGGAAGGGGGGCGGGGGGACGGGGTATAGGTGGTGGGTGTGTTGGAGGTTCGGGGATCTGAGCGTGCATGCGTGTGTGTCTGTGGTGTGTGTGTGTGTTTGTTTGTGTGTGTGTGTGTGTGTGTGTGTGTGTGTTGTGTGTGTGTGTTTGTGTGTGTGTGTGTGTGTGTGTTGAGTGTGTATGTGTTTGTGTGTGTGTGTGTGTGTGTGTGTGTGTGTGTGTGTGTGTGTGTGTGTGTGTGTTGTACGTATGTGTGTATGTGTGTATGTGTTTGTGGTGTGTGTGTGTGTGTGTGTGTGTGTGTGTGTGTGTGTGTGTGTGTGTGTTGTGTGTATGTGTTTATGTGTGTGTGCGTGTGTTGTAGATATGCGCGTGCGTGCTTCTATGTGTATGTATTCATGTATGTTTGTGCGTGTGTGTATGTGTACGTGTGTGTGTGTGTGTGTGTATGTGTGTGTGTAAGTGTGTGTGTGAGTGTGTATGTGTATGTTCGTTCGTTCTTTGATTTAACGTCTTTTCACTATGAGTGATATTAGACGATATGTATGTGTATGTGTATGTGTGTATGTGTGTGTATGTGTGTGTATGTGTGTGTGTATGTGGTGGTGGTCTTTGATTTAATGTCTATTCACTAAAGTGATTTTAGACAAAAAAAAAAAAGGGGGTGGGGGGAGGGGGGGGTGATAAGAGGAGTGAAGAGAATATTTGAAAATTGTCAATTTTGAACTTGAGAAAAGATGATCCAGAAAACAACTGTTTTGAAGAGGGGAAGGTAAAACTAACAAATAATGTTACCATAATTAACGATTTAAACAATCAAACTAACAAACAAAATTGATAAATATCTGGAAGAAACGAAGAAAAAAAATAAAACTAATAATTGACTAACCATAACAGTGAACAAGTGAAATAACATTTTAAAGGTAATTCGCTATAGGACTTTTTGACAGGCTAACAAAAAATTCATACAGTAATGATGATGAGGCAAATATATCAGAAACTGTACTCATAGATAGTGTTGGAATATGTCGTTTTACCTTAACGCAAGAAAGAATATGACTGTGTGTTATCTTCTTTCCACACAGACATACTATGTTCTTGGTGTATTTTGTTTTGAATGCATCAAGTTTCCATCTATACATAAGGGATTGTATAATTCTGCTGGCATGAAGCTGCTTAAGTATTTTGCTAACTTCAAAGTTCATGTGATATTTATCATACTTTTTCTGTTTTAATTGGAACTGCTTCCAGACGTAGTTGTCTACTAAAGTGTAATTCTCGTGCAACGAGAGAGAAAGCTGGATATTGTTTGAATCTGGTGAGTTATTAGCTCCCCGTTTGGCAGCCCTGTCAACTTTATCATTATAACGAAAAGAACTATGAGAAGGTATCCAGCAGAAAGTAATATCAGTGCCTCTTAAAGATAAATTATGAATCAAGTGACTAATTTCCAGAATCATTTCTGATCTTGTTTGTAATTTTGATAATTCAAGAGCCTGAAGTACTGATTTTGAATCAACGCAAAAAAGTGTTTGAAAAATTGTCCTAGGAAGACTTATCATAAAGTTTAAAGCCATTAATATTGCAAAAAGTTCAGCTGTAAAGACAGATTTATCAAGTCCTATGTAGAAAGATTTTTCAATTTTGAGAGCAGGTATTAAAAACGCTGAGCCTGCTTTTCTTTCAATTACTGATCCATCAGTGTAAATTTTCAAATGATCGGAATATAAGTCGTCTATATGACATTTAACCTGACTTGCCAGTAAGTTTACATTGTCTCCTTTTTTTAAGTTAGTGTGATGTACGTCAAATTGTGCTCTTTGGAGTTCCCAACTGGGTACTGGCGAAAAGGAAGGTCTTATAGATACAGGATCTACGTGTAGATCAATACCTGAACCTTTCATGACGTCAGATGTGTATGTTGCAAGAGTGACCTGTGAAGATATTGATTTAGCTCTTTTTGGAAAGTCGGTATCTGATCTCAGTTTAATTTCTGTTTCAGAGATGTTTTCTACAGTGGTGTGTCTTAACAAAAATTTAGTAGAAGCGACTTTCCTTTGCTCATCAAGTGGCAACAGTTTGATTTCATTATATGTGCGAAGACAGGAAGCATGCATTGGAAGACCCAGTGCAAGTTTGAAACCTTTACAATCTATGCTCTGCAGTTTTTTTAGTAAGTGTTTCGGTGCACTGAAGAAGATTTCTTGGGCATAGGTTAATTTAGATCTAACAAGCGATTTACAAAGATGAACAAGTGTTGATGAATCTTGACCCCATGCCTGTTTGCGAACTATTTTTAAGAAATTTAAACTTTTTTGAGCTTTGGTTAATAAGTATTCAATATGCTGATTCCAAGATAATTTTGCCGTAAGAAAAACTCCTAAGAATTTAATTGACTCATTAAACTGAAGAAGAGTATCTCCCAGTTTGAAAGTGGGAATATTTACTGGGTTAGCTCCATTATTAAATAAAACTATTTTCGATTTTTCCAGGGATAGATGTAACCCATTTTCTACCATGTATCGTGCTATTTTATCAAGTTCTAATTGGTAGCATTTGCGTGTATAATTAATACAGCGCAAAGGAGTTTTCCTTTTCATATTTACCTGCATCCACATGCATAAATCGTCAGCATATTGAGCTAAAACTACATGCTTAGATACTTTACTGGGTAAGTCATGCATTAATATCATGAAAAGAAGGGGAGCTATAACGGATCCCTGAGGGATACCCATTTGAAGAATTCGTTTCGTGGAATATACATTTTCAATCCTCGTTTGAAATACTCTGTTTTCTAAGAAACTCTTAACATAGTCAAAAATGTGACCTGTCAGCCCAATACTTTTAAATTTAAATAACAATCTGGAGTGCCACACTTGATCGTATGCTTTCGTTATATCAAAAAATGTAGCTAAAACACATTGACGTCTTGCAAATTGTTGTTTTATGTTAGTTGTTAGCTTTGTTAGGATTTCTACTGGTGACCTGCCTTTTCGAAATCCTGCCTGATTTACTGGTATTATTTTATTCTTTTCACAATAGTGCATCAGTCTCTTTAAGATTATTTTCTCCATTAGTTTACATACGTGTGATGTTAATGCAATTGGCCTGTAGTTTTTCAGATCGGTATTACATTTACCTGATTTTAGTACAGGAACCACTATTGTTTCTTTCCAGTTGTTGGGCATTTTCCCACTATTCCAGCATTTTTGAAATATGTCATGTAGCAAAATTATAAAATTTTCTGGTAAATTTTTCAGCATCTCATTGGAAATTGCATCTAGTCCAACTGACGTTTTTTTTACTTGGAAGGGACTGAATGGCATCTTTTAATTCTTGAAGTGTGAGTGATGCATTTATGTAGTGAGTATTGTCAGAGGCAGGATCCTTATATACATCTTTCTTTTCTTCTCGTTCCCTATAGTCTCTACTAGAGACAGGAAGTCCTTCTACACGACAGGTCTCAGCAAACACGTCTGCAAAAGCTTCTGCTTTTTCCAGTGAGCTAGGAAAAGGGTTATTTTCTAGCTTTACTGGAATTGATGGCAACTTAATCCCGTTTTTCATTAATTTTAGTTTTTCCCAAATCTTTATCATGTCTTTGTGGTCATTTACTTCACATTTACAAAAAGACGTCCAGTGTTGTTCTTTGGCTTGCTCTATGATTCTGTTACACTTAATGTTGGCACTTTTCATCGCTGTATGATTTTCAGGTGACCTGTTTGCTAAATAGATTTTGTATTTTTCTTTCTTTTCGTTCACTGCCTTTTGACAATCTTCATTCCACCAGACATTTCCATGATGTTTTCCTATTTTCGACACTGTAAGTTTTGGAATTGAAATGTTAGCAGCTCTTAACAGTGAGTTACAGAAAACTTCGTACATGTCGTTTATGTTCATTGCTTCAGATAGATCTGTTCTTGTCTTTTCAAGGATTGCCTTAAAACTGATCCAGTCTGCGTTTTTATAATTAAACTTGGGTAAACTATCTTGTGGCATGGCGTCTATTTTAGTAGTATGGTTTAGGGTAAGACGTATGGGGATGTGATCTGATCCCAACAAGTCATCCTCTGTTTGCCACGTGGCGTTTGGGGCTAGGGATGGTGAGATTAAAGTGAGGTCGATAGCTGTGGGTCTGTGGGTTGGTATATCGGGGATCCGGGTAACGTGTCCGTTGTTAAGTAAATATAAATTGGAATCTACAATATTTTCGATCAACCTGTTGCTTGTTATGTTTGTACAATACTTTTCCCAAAATGGGGCATGTGCATTAAAATCACCTCCAATTATCCACTTGTCATCCTGATCTTGAAAGTGTCTTAACCATTCGGTGTTCACAGAGTCTGGGCCTCTTGGTAAGTATACAGAGGCCATATTCACAACTAACGATGAGGAAAATTTTATAATGATTGCACATGATGAAATAAATGCGGTAGATTTAGGTACTGGCGATGTTCGTTCACAATAGTTCAGTCCTTCCCGAATGTATATAGCTGTTTGTATACGGCCACCGTCATTTACAGAGTCACATATTGGTGGATAATAAAAACCGGATATTTTAGGTAATTTGGTTTTGATGGTATTCAGCGACTGTAGAAGCATGACATGGACGTTTTTAGAAGAGAGATAGTTACTCAAATATGAGATGTTTTTAACAATGGAACGAGTGTTCCACTGAAAAATGTTGATATCACTTACTACACACGTCTTCATGAGGAACGGTTGATAAACTTTAGAACAATATGGTAAGTTTAGATAATTAAATATTCATTTAACTTGGAATCAAAGGTACAAATAGCATAAAAACGAAGTAGGTAAACAAGTAAATAATTAAGTAAAACTATTAATAGTTGAGAGCTGAACGAAGAGGAACTGAATCTGGGCTGAATCTAAAATGACCAGGGAGAGAAGAAAAATTGAGAGTGGAAGCCGGGTCTTTGTTGATGTCGTTGCCGGTTTGATCTCCTCCTCGGTTTTTCCCAGAAAAGCTGATGGATTTGCCTCCCTAAGTTTCTGGCCAGAACGCTCGCCCCTCTGGTGGTTGGATGGACGTCGTCCTGGCTGACTTGAGTGTGACTGATAGTTTGGAGATTATCATTGTTGACATAGTTGACACTTGCTGCTTTTAGGAGTCGCGCTTTTGTCAGGGCATTAAGAAGCTCTCTTTTTATGTGTGTGTATGTATGTGTGTGTATGTATGTATGTGTGTATGTGTGTGTGTGTGTATGTGTGTGTGTGTACGTGTGTATGTGTATGTGTGTGTGCATGTGTGTGTATACGTGTGTGTGTGTGTGTGTGTATGTGTGTGTGTGTGTGTGTGTGTTTCTCTGTGTGTGTATGTGTGTGTGTGTAAGTTTGTGTAAGTGTGTGTGTGTGCGTGTGTATGTGTGTGTGTGTGCATGTGTGTATGTGTGTATGTATGTGTATGTGTGTGTGTGTGTGTGTACGTGTGTATGTGTGTGTGTGTGTGTGTGTGTGTACGTGTGTGTATGTGTGTGTGTGTGTATGTGTGTGTGTGTGTGTGTGTGTGTTAGTCAGCACCCAGATTGAGCAATATGACCCAGCGAAAGTCATTGTCCCATGGAAATGAGGGAAAGTATCATGGATGATGATTGCATGATGATCCCATTATATATTCATGTGTGTACACACATGCGTGTATGTGTGTTTGTGAGAGAGAGAGAGAGAGAGAGAGAGAGAGTGAGAGAGAGACAGACAGACAGACAGAGAGACAGAGACAGACGGACAGACAGAGACAGAGAGACAGAGACAGAGAACGAGAGAGACGCAGAGAGAGACTGAAAATGTACTAGTGCGTGTAAGAGAGGGAGAGAGAGAGAATGAATGAGACAGACAGACAGACAGACAGACAGACAAGCAGACAAACAGACAGACAGAGACAAAGAAACAGAGACAGGGAGACAAAAACAGATAGACAGAGCTGCATAAAGTGAGAGACAGTTAGACAGAGACAGTTAGACAGAGACAGAGAAGCACAGAGAGAGACACACACACACACAGACAGAGAGAAAGACAGAGAAAGAGAGAGAGAAATAGAGACAGAGACAGACAGACAGACAGACAGACAGACAGACAGACAGACAGACAGGCAGGCAAGCAGAGGTAGAGAGAGACACACACACAGATTCACAGACAGACAGAGGGAGTACACGAAAGATAGTTTTCATTGCTGTTTTCATGTAACTTGATTTTAACCATAACATAAGGCTGATTTTTTTTCTTTCTTGTGGGCTTATCCTTTTTATTGATTGGAGTTTTGCCTGCACCTATCAGTGTATGCCTAGAATCTGGATTGTTGCGACATTATTTGAAACAAATGTGTGCCAAGTGGTTTCTGGATGTTGTATAGATAGGCAGAGAGACAACAGTCGGATAGACAGACAGACAGATAAACAAACAGACAGAGCAATAAACAGACTAATAGACAAACAGACAGATAGACAGATAGACAGATAAACAAACAGTAGACAGACAGACAGATAGGCAGAGAAAAAACAGATAGACAGAGATAGATAATAGATAGTAGATAGATAGATAGATGGACAGATAGATAGATAGATAGATGACAGATAGATAGATAGATAGATAGATAGAGACATAGATAGATAGATATATGGACAGATAGATAGATAAACAGATAGATAGACAGATAGACGATAGATAGACAACAGACAGATAGATAGATAGATAGATAGATAGAGAGATAGAGACATAGAGAGATAGAGAGAGATAAAGATAGATAGATAGATAGATAAATAGATAGATAGATAGACGGACAGATAGATAGATAGATAGAGACATAGATAGATAGATAGATAAACAGATAGATAGACAGATAGAACAGAAGATAGATAGATAGATAGATAGATAGATAGATAAGATAGATAGATAGATAGATAGATAGATAGACAGATAGACAACAGACAGACAGATAGCAGACAAATAAACAAAGACAGATAGACAACTGATAAACAATATTTAGACAGACATACAGATAGCAGAGAAACAACAGATAGATAATAGACAAGATAGATAGATATATAGATAGACAGATAGTATATAGATAGACAGATAGATAGATAGATAGATAGATAGATAGACAGAGATAGATAGATATATAGACAGACGATAGTATTAGATAGACAGATAGATAGATAGATAGTAATAGATAGATAAGATAGAGAGAGAGAGAGAGAGAGAGAGAGAGATAGAAAGACACACACACACACACACACACACACACAAACGCGCGCACATACGCGCATACACACATGCACACGCGTGCATATACACACATACACAGACACTGTGTTGCTAAAGTGTGACCTTTAATTCCGTGTCTCTATGTGTACAGTGTTTCAAACTTGAGTATGATTTAATTCAACATGTTCTCCTCTCCCCTCCCCCCCCCCCTCTCTCTCTCCCTCTGTCACACACACACGAACACACACACACACACACACACACACACACACACACACACACACACACAACACACACACACACACGAACACACACACACGAACATACACACAACACACAACAATATATATATATATTATTTTCACAAAACTGGGTATTGCTTAGAGTTCAATAATGCTTATTTTGTCGAATAATTATCATTACACTCAAAACTATGCTCAGTATTCATAATTATATACAAGATCCTCAACATTCACTTCTCTGATTGTATTAACACGCAATTCTCTGATACGTACAGTTTATCCAGTTAGAAAAAAAGAAAGGAAAGAAAAGAAACAAGCCATTCTAGCAATTTCTCTTTTCTATGAAAAAAATGATACAGAAAATCGTAACTTTACAGAAGCTATAACAACTTGACGTGCACTGTGGGCAATGGTAGTCTGGTGAGAAAAATGAAAACAGATGTTACGTAATATCAGAAGTTCCAGAAAAAAAAGTGTTGTGTTCCAATACCGTTTGGTTTTAGGCACATTTTTATCCTTGTAACCTAGGCTGTAAACAGATTTTACGTAATATTAGAAGTTGCAGAAAATAATGTTGTGTTCATAGAACTTTTTGTTTTAAGCACTTTTTTTTTGTCCTTGCAACCTAGGTTGAAAACAGATTTTACGTAATATCAGAAATTCCAGAAAAAAAAAGTGTTGTGTTCAAATACCGTTTGGTTTTAGGCACCTTTTTTGGTCCTTGTAACCTAGGCTGAAAATAGATTTTACGTAATATCAGAAGTTCCAGAAAAATAATGTTGTGTTTCATAGAACTTTTTGTTTTAAGCACTTTTCTTTTGTTCTTTTTTTTTCGTAATATCAGAAATTCCAGAAAAAAAACGTGTTGTGTTCAAATACCGTTTGGTTTTAGACACATTTTTGGTGCTTGTAATCAAGACTGAAAAAAACAAACAGATTTTACGTAATATCAGAAATTCCAGAAAAAAGTGTCGTGTTCAAATACCGTTTGGTTTTAGGCACATTTTTTGGATTCTTGTAACCTAGCTTGAAAACAGATTTTACGTAATATCGGAAGTTCCACACAAAAAGTGTCGTGTTCAAATACCGTTTGGTTTTAGGCACATTTTTTTGGATTCTTGTAACCTAGGCTGAAAACAGATTTTACGTAATATCAGAAGTTCCAGATAAAAAGTATTGTGTTCACACACCTTTTGGTTTTAGGCACATTGTTTGGTCCCTGTAACATAGGCTTCGAGGATTCAACTTTTAAACTTATGGTTTTAGGATTATATAATGGTCCTCATCTTTGATCCACATTCGATTAAGGTTCCAATCCATAAAAAGGTGAGAAAAATCTGTTTTTGCATATTTTGGTCTTTCTCTCTCTCTCTCCTCTCTCTCTCTCTCTCTCTCACACACACACACACCCCACACACCACACACACACACACACACACACACCACACACACCACACACACACACACACACACACACACACACACACACACACACACACACACAACACAACACACAAAACCTATGTCCAGTCGATAAGAAACAATATCCTTATTTTTCAAAAGACATATTTGAACAGAACGCTAAAAAATATAGAAAACGAAGAAGCAAAATAAAAAAAAGAGGAGAAAACGTGATTCTGTGAAGACAACTTAAGAAATGTTTGTATGTTGCTATCTTTGATATCAACCATTTTTGATAGAAATTCAGAAAACAAAATGCGAGTGTTTCATAACAGGGCAGTGCAATTTCTTTCTTTTATTCCAGGAAATAGTTTCTTGATATATTTGTTACTACTTCATCGTTATTTTAGCTGTGCAAAGGTACGCAACCATCCGCTTTGTTAGAAAGTAGAACAGAAGCAATCAATTTTACAACGGTGACCATCAACGCAATCAAGTAGCACACAAATAATGTTCGCTATATCAGGACACCCACACACACCGTATATTGTTCAGTAATTCACACAAAGATCTTGGTGATGGTGAAAATCTGCTTTGCTTTAGTACACGAAGAATCATCTCTAAAGTAGTGAGCATCAATTTTTGTCCAGTAGCACACCAACTAGCTTAGCTATAATATGAGAATAGTCTCCCATATTGTCCACGTATATACACAAAGTTCATTGCGATGGTGGCAATCCGCTTTCCTTCGTACACAAAGAATCGTCTGTATAATGGTGAGCATCAACTTCGTTCAGCAGCACACAAAGAGTTTAGCTATAATGATGAGCATAGTCTCCGATATTGTCCATGTATATATATATTTATATATACAAAAAATTCTTGTGATGGTGAGAATCCATTTTGCTCAATATGCAAAGAATCATTTCGTCTGCACTGGTGAATTTAACTTTTGTCCAGACGTACACGGTGAACTAAGCCATGATAACCACAGTGTTCATTTAAGCACACAAATATCTTTGTGATGGTAAGCATCCTCATTACTCAATAGACACACCCCCCCCCCCCAAAAAAAAAAAGAAAAACCTCCATGCAATGGTGAACACCAGTCTTGTCTGGTAGAGTGCAATGACTGAGTTACGCAGGACCGATAGTATCCAGTAATGCACACAAAGATCTTTGTGATGGTAAAGTATCTGCTCTGCTCAGCAAACGAAGAATAGACACTGCGATGGCGAACACCAATTTCTGTCCAGTAGCACACAAAGAGTTTAGCCTACAATGTTGAGTAAAGATTGCGACATTCTCCAGTTATATACACACACAAAGATCTTTGTGATGATGAGAAACCGCTTTGCTTAGTATGCAAAGACTCATTTCGTCTGCAAGGATGAATTTTTAGTTTCTTTCAGTAGAATCCAAACAAATTGGCTGAAATCATGAAGGATATTCTGAAAAAGTTCGGTAAATCACACAAAGATTTTTGTGATGGTGCGCATCCGCTTGTTTTTTGTAGACAAAAAGAATATCTTATATACACAAAGATCTTTGTGATGGTGGGAATCCGCTTTGCTTAGTACACAAAGAATTGTCCATATAGTGGTGAGTCTCAATTTTGTCCAGTAGCACAAAAAGAGCTTAGCTATAATGATGAGCATAGTCTCCCATATTGTCCACGTATATACACAAAGATTTTGTGATGGTGGGAATCCGTTTTGCTGAATAGGCCCCTATGCAAAGAATCCAAAGAGATTGGCTGCAATCATGAAGGACATTCTGGAAAAAAAAAGTTCGGTAAATCACGCAAAGATGGTTGTGATGATACACATAGCTATAATGATGAGCATAGTCTCCGATATTGTCCACGTATACACGCAAAGATCTTTGTGATGGTGGGAATAGGATAAACCCCAAACACCAATGATTAACGTCAAATCACTTATATGAAAGTCTTTTTCATCTTAGTCAGTTTATTCCTTTCTCACACTGGACACAGCAGCAGGGAAGTTTCAGTCTTTTTCTCATAATTTTTGTATCTGGTCTTTGTTTGTAATCTTACGCTTGACAAAGGCCAGTTGGCCGAAAATTTGCCCCTTGTCGTGTTTTGTTGTATTAAATACGCGTTCGTATTCTTCTTTCGTGTTTTTTTTTTTTTTCTGGTTCCTGTTTGCTTGAACGCCGGTAGTCACACTTGTTTTGAATACCTTAAGCGTTATAAAAATCTTAACTATCAGTCATTTATATTAGTCTTTTCGACACACAGTAGAACAATTTTCTGCCATCATAATAATACCGATGATATAATACAAAGACTTGATAATGACTATCTGTATCAAAGTCACTTTTCACTATCTATAATAAAGTCACTTTTAACAACTATTTCATGAAAACAAAATGGATACTCGTCATCTACATCAAGGTCATTTATAGCAAAGTCTTCATTAACAAACTGTTCTGTGGTTTTATGCAAGACAGCCCTCCCGTTCCATTCAATCCATGCAACCTGGAACGTGCTGTTTACACGTCGTTCGCTGTAAACACGTCTAAGACATGATGATGCTTCACAATGAAACATCGCCTGAACGACTGGCCCATACAGCTTATCTGTGTAATTCTTGGGCTGTTCTCAAAGTTCATTACAAGTGGATCATAATCACGCAGGATGACATTACAGAAATAGTTAGTTGTCATGTTCATAAGTGACTGATAATGCTAGCACATGTGTCGCAGCTCATATGAGGCGAACGTAACTATGTAACTAACTGACACATCACTACCATCCATCACAAGTCTTAACTGTTTGACTCCCTGCAGCCTCTCTACCTTCTGCAGGAAGTGATGGACATTTGTGAGGGAATCAAAGAGTTAAGTTTTTGCTTGCTAGCATGGTTGACAATGCAGGATGCTGGTGGACAGGGCGCGGGAGTCAGAGGGTTAAATTAATAGATGAGCTTTGAATTAAAAACAAAGCACAAGAATTCACAATTCCAGTTGTTTTTTGTTTGTTTGTTTGTTTTTCGTTTTGTTTTGTTTTGTTGTTTTTGTTTTTGTTGTTTTTTGTTTGTTTGTTTGTTTGTTTTTTGTAGACCATAATTAGTCTTTCAGTCTGTATTTATCACGATTTAAACACACAGTTAATTTTTTCTCTAGCTTGTACCCCGAGTGTTAGCAGTTAGTCCATAGATCGTTCTGTTTCTATCATTCCGTGTTATCGTTCTGTGTTCCAAACGTTATCTCACTCTCTGCTGAGTCTTGCATAACATAAATGATACACACAAATCTGACACAGTTTTGTGATTTCTATTTTACACTTTCAAATATAGATACAGATTGCTCGATAAATATCACGTATGATTTTCATTGCAGCTTGTCGGCCATTCGAAATCAAAGATTTTTTTTTTAGTATTAATACACCAAATTTTAGCAACACAAACATAATACAAGTGAAAGTGTGCATAGTATAGAAATACAGGTTTTAATGTGTAATCATAGAATACATGGGTGCTGTTTGTTTTTCCACGTCATTAAAATCTATTTCTGTGTTTAAGATCAACGATTCAACGACAGTGTAAAAGAATAAATAGAGTTTTAAAAAAAATTAAATGTATTAAGGGAGGCAACCACGCATGTGCTACAATAAGTTCCCTTACATCATTATTAGCTTTTCACTCGCGTTTGACTTTTAAAATCAGTCGTCATTCTCATTGTTTCCCCGTTTATGCTTATACATAATACATACATAAAAGTCGAGGAGATATCATTATCATCAAACTTATATTTTCAATGCGTTCTTATTCACTTACATAAAATAAACTTCAAAATTCTTGCATAAATATGTTTCTACATGTACAGCATATTTCTCCTCACATTGAATTGAATGAAATGTTCACATTGCCATCATGATATCGGCGCCAACATTTCAAAACAATATCTGGCCAGCAATCAAGTGTCAGTGCCGCTGTAAAAAACAATGTCTATCATTACTGATATACGTACACAAGGCCCTACAATATACAATGCCCTACGTGTGGGCTCGAGCCTTCCTGGTCCAGACTGGCCTCACCAGCCACATCCGGACCCACAACAGCCAATCCTCCAGTCAGCATTGAAGTCGTAGTTTATTTCGACAACGGAGGACGAACAACATACGAGAGTTAAGAGGTAAACTTGAGCAATCTTCTTGTAAGCATTGCATTATTCACAAAGTTGGGGGTGGGTGGGGTGGGGGGGAGGGGGGAGTTGGAGCAGGAGGAGGGGAACAATTTCAGTTTGAAGGCAAATGTAGTTGAGCTGTAAAAGGATAAGATTTTCGTTGTGAAATTGTTTACATACGTTAATGCCACTGAACATAGAGAAGTCTTACAACCTTTGTGTTTCTTTAGTAATAATAATAATAATAATGATAACAATAATCATCATCATTATCATCATCATAAGAAGAAGAAGAAGAAGGAGAATGATGATAATAATTGTAGCAACAACGAAAACAACAAGAATAACAATAATAATGATACAAAAATGATAATAGCAATAACAATGATAATAACAATAATAATAATAATGTTGCAATCAAACTTCTGACGACAAATTTTATAATGATGACAATGAGAAGAATCTATTGTCCCATTGCAAAGAAATAAAATAAAAATAAAAATGTATTAATACTACGAAACAGGGTACACATTTTTGTGTAAGTAAAGGTCCTCTTCGTGTACTAATACAACTATGTACATGATCACCTTTGTTTCAATACAAACAAATAACTACATCTGTACACAACGACTAACCCACAATAACACACACACTCCTTGAGGTGGGATGCTCATGACGAAGTCAATTGCTGATAACATTCAACCATTTCCTGTAAGAGACAAGAAGATGGAAAATACACGGACGCGGTAGTGAAGTGGGTAAATGTCAGGCTTCCAATCTCAAGATCCTGGGTTCGATCCGCCGAGAAGCCTCACGCCTGTTGGGTAAAGGTGAGATTTCTCCAATCTCTTTGATCACCATGTATGTGTGCATTGTATAACATGCGGTGTGAGTTCAGTTGAATTCAGAGAACAGCGTTATGCAAGAATGATTTATGGTGATGACAGTTTCAGTTTCAGTTTCAGTTTCTCAAGATGACGATGACAGTTCCAGTTTCAGTTTCAGTTTCTTATGATGATGATAATGAACATTATAATCATGGTATGGACATAAACATGCACGTTAGGGGTAAATATATGCATAAACAGATGAATAAATTACCAGCTAGACAAAGCCAACATCAGTACAACCAGACTATAAACAACATCCTCAGTAATAGAAAATGAATCATCTGTGACCATCCACCATGGAATGAGTAGCTGTCACTTCAATTAGGGCGTAGAGGTGTCAGGATCACTTTCAGGATTTTGATTTGAAAATGATACTTGATTTTCTTATGTGTATATTTTCTGTTCTGTGGTTTCGTGTGTTCTTGTTGTGATTTTGGATCATACTGTGACCTTTGATCATCTTGTTTGACTTCCTGCATTTGTCAACATGCTAGCACGAAAATTCTTATAAACCCTTTGACTCCTTCACCTTTCCATCAGTTTCCTGCAGGAAGCTGGTGGAAAGGGTTAGGGAGTCAAATGTTAAACTTTTGCAGTTGGTAGATAGGATGTAGAGTCAAAGGGTTAAAAGGGTTAACCAATAGCTTACTAGGCGTTGTCTAAAGAGAAAAGAAACTTGGAAAATGCCTAATGCCTTCGTTTCTGCCACAGAACTGTAAAATGGTGCATTAATGATTAACAAGTGTGCAAAACTTCATTTTGATTGTATTTTTGATTGCTTTGAAGAAGTTATAGCAGAAACTGTGATTTAGTTTTCTTTATGTGTGGGTGTGTGTGTGGTGTGTGTGTGTGTGTGTGCGGCGCGTGCTCGCGCCCGCACGCGTGTGTGTGTATATGTGTGTGTGTGTGTGTGCGTGTGTGTGTATGTGTGTGTGTGTGCGTGCGTGTGTGTGTGTGTGCATGCGTGTGGTTGTGTGTGTGTGTGTGTGTGTGTGTGTGTGTGTGTGTGTGTGTGTGTGTGTGTGTGTGTGTGTGTGTGTGTGTGTGTGTGTGTGTGTGTGTTTTGTTTCCTTTTTTTCCTTTTTTTTTTTTTCTCTTTTCCCCCAAAATGGAAAATCAGAGTTCTATTTTCTAAGCCCATATCTCGAAACGTAAACACCTGAATTCGAAACAATTTTCACCCCAAAAAACACCATAAAGATTACACTTAGATTCTGCAATACACTACATGTAAAATGACCAACCAGTGACTCACGACTCATTCCATGTAGGTGGTCACAAACAGATGAATATACCACTAGCTAGATAAAGACCATCACGAAAACAACTGGGCTGTACACATCCTTATATAAGGAAATTAACCCTTTGACTCATGCACCCTGTCCACCAGCATCCTGCATTGTCAACCATGCTAGCAAAGCAACAACCTAACCCTTTGATTCCCTCACCATATCCATCAGCTTCCTGCAAGAAACCGGTGGATAGGGTACGGGAGTCAAAGGGTTAAATTTTTGCAGTTGGTGGATAGGGTACGGGAGTGAAAGGTTTAATCATGTCATCATGTTAACTGCCTTTTTGCGATTGACATCTTCATAATAAGAATATCATTCATTTCAATTATGATTATTATATTTCTTCTACTACAAATAACCTCTT
Organism: Monoplex corrugatus; assembly: GCA_030674185.1. Classification (NCBI taxonomy): domain Eukaryota; kingdom Metazoa; phylum Mollusca; class Gastropoda; order Littorinimorpha; family Ranellidae; genus Monoplex; species Monoplex corrugatus. The sequence goes on along the minus strand of JAPXFY010000015.1, from coordinate 49,909,581 downwards.
GTAACGAAAATTAACCATTATATCGTGTTATCTCCCTTTAACTATAAACATACAAGAACAATTTAATTACATCGCGCTCTCGTTTACTATAAACATCCTCATATAACAAAACTCTATAATCTTATCACGTTATCTCTTTTTTTATCACAGAATTCCGCATTATTGTAGACAAAAATACAGTTCTCATAATAAACCTCCTCACTTAACAAAAAAAAAAAAAAAAGCCTACTATACCAAATGATTATAATACGGAGATTCTTTACAAATCAAATTTTAAAACCGTTGGAACAATACCTACCATCACCATCAGTATCAACCATTAAACTGAAGCGCACAAAAGCCAGTCCATTAACGCTGGAGCAGTAAAACAGATCAATCAACAAAATACTTTATTTCAATTTTTACAGCTTACATCTTTCCAGTTAACTTTAGGGAAGAGTTGTCATAATATTCAAACTGAATATCAGTTGCACATACAGTAAAACTGAGGGGGGGGGGGGGATGCATGATTGTCCCTGCCCTTTACGTCACACTGGTAACAGTAAGAAACTGGTTTAATTAAGAAAAAAAAATATAAAATGAAAAAATGAAAAATGAAAAATACAATGAAGAAGAAAAATGAGCAGTCGTAACAAGAGAATTAACTCATACTGTCAATAGCCACAGAGCTAAAATATTACGCGGGTAGTCGTTCTTTAACTACGAATGGTTTTGGGGTTTCGTTTCGTTTTGTTTTGATGTTTTATGTGGGTGGGTGGGTGGGTGGTTAATTGGTTGGCTGGTTAGTTGGTAGGTTTGTTGGCTGGTTGGTTGGTAGGTTGGTAGGATGGTTGTTATTTTTGTTTTGTTTCGTTTTCTTTGTTTATTTCTTTTATTTTCTGTTTGTTTGTGCGCGCGCGCCTGTGTGTGTGAGTGTGTGTGTGTGTGTGTGTTATTTTCTTGTTGTTGTTTTTTTTCTATTTGTTTTCTTCTTTCGGGTGGTGGAGGGTTTTCTTGTTAATGTTTTTTTGATGGTGGAGGAGGGGGTTAATTCTGCTTTAAAGGTCTTTTGCTTGTTTGGGTTTTGTTTTGTTTCGTTTTGTTTTGTTTTTTGTTTTGTTTTGTTTTGTTTTGTTTTTTAGCATGCTCAGCAAACGTTTTGTTTAATTGCGCCTATCTTATTTCGTTTATTGAATGCATGTTCATAATCTGTTTTGTTATTAGGTAATAGCGGTACTGTAAACTATTATTTGTCGTTGTTTTTTCTTTATTACTATTATTTGAAATAACAATATTAAGAGGGACAATGCAACAATTGAGCATCGCAATACATAACAATAATGATGTATGATATTTCTTAATGAACAGCATGTGTTATAGTGATGGATAAATCTATACAAAAATAAGACAAGTTTTTGTTTGTTTGTTTGTTTTTTATTTGTTTTTTGTTGTTGTTGTTTTGTTTACACAAATACTGGCACATTACATGATGAAACCAGAAACATGATAACTTCAGTTGTGTACATTAACAGAACCGATCTATTTAATGGTTGCTGGTATACATATCAATTTCTCATTTGTATGGTTTGTGTGATATAGTAGTGTACATCAGTGGTATAGTATGGTAGTGGTATTGGTATGGTATGGTATGGTATAGTATGGTATGATATGGTATGGTATGGTATGGTATGGTATGGTATGGTATGGTACGGTACGGTACGGTATGGTATGGTATGGTATGGTATGGTATGGTATGGTATGGTATGGTATGGTATGGTATGGTATGCTACGCTATGCTATGCTACACCATGCTATGCTATGCTGTGCTATGCTGTGCTATGCTATGGTGGGATGAGTGGTACTGCATTGTGCTGACGCGCTTTCCCAGTAGCAACCGGAATTTCACAAAGAATTTCCTACAGACAGGATGCTGACGCGCTTTCCCCAGTAGCAACCGGAATTTCACAAAGAATTTCCTACAGACAGGATGCTGACGCGCTTTCCCCAGTAGCAACCGGAATTTCACAAAGAATTTCCTACAGACAGGAAAAAAAATCACCAACAGTTCAATTCAGCAATTTCGGGGTCGACTGCTTAACAGTCCCTTTTTTTCTTTTCCGGTAGAGTGTTTGTTTGTTTGTTTGTTTGTTTGTTTGTTTGTTTGTTTGTTTTGTTTTTTGTTTTTTTTGTTTGTTTGTTTGTGGATGTGTGTTTGTGTATGTGTTTCTTTCTCTTTTCTTTTTTTTTTCTTTTCTTTCTTTCTTTCTTTCTTTTCTTTTCTTTTCTTTCTTTCTTTCTTTTCTTTTCTTTTCTTTTCTTTTTCTTTCTTTCTTTCTTTTCTTTTCTTTTCTTTCTTTCTTTCTCTTTGTTCTATTTTTGTTTCTGCATCTTTCTTTTGTCCTTTTTTTTCTCAAACAAATATTGTATCAGGAAAGTTACTGAAGGCAGACAATACAACAGTTTCGTAAAAGTAATGGTGGGTCAACAAAAGAGGCAAGTGTGGCATGGTTGAGGTTTAAAAGTGTAGCATATTTGATATTTACAGTGTAGCATGTGTGATGTCTGATGCTTCCAGTGTATCATGGTTGGTGTTTCCTATGTTGCATGCCCGATCTTTCATGTTTCTAGTGTAGCATGTTTGAGGTTTCCAGTGTAGCATGTTTGAGGTTTCCAGTGTAGCATGTTTGAGGTTTCAAATGTGGCATGTTTGAGGTTTCCAGTGTAGCATGTTTGATGTTTCCAGTGTAGCATGTTTGAGGTTTCAAATGTGGCATGTTTGAGGTTTCCAGTGTAGCATGTCTGAGGTTTCAAATGTAGCATGTTTGAGGTTTCAAATGTAGCATGTTTGAGGTTTCCAGTGTAGCGTGTTTGAGGTTTCCACTGTAGTATGTTTGAGGTTTCCAGTGTAGCGTGTTTGAGGTTTCCACTGTAGCATGTTTGAGGTTTCCAGTGTAGCATGTTTGATGTTTCCAGTGTAGCGTGTTTGAGGTTTCCACTGTAGCATGTTTGAGGTTTCCAGTGTAGCATGTTTGAGGTTTCCAGTGTAGCATGTTTGATGTTTCCAGTGTAGCATGTTTGATGTTTCCAGTGTAGCATGTTTGATGTTTCCAGTGTAGCATGTTTGATGTTTCCAGTGTAGCATGTTTGATGTTTCCAGTGTAGCATGTTTGATGTTTCCAGTGTAGCATGTTTGATGTTTCCAGTGTAGCATGTTTGAGGTTTCAAATGTGGCATGTTTGAGGTTTCAAATGAGCATGTTTGAGGTTTCAAATGTAGCATGTTTGAGGTTTAAAATGTAGTATGTTTGAGGTTTCAAATGTAGCATGTTTGAGGTTTCCAGTGTAACATGTTTGAGGTTTCTAGTGTAGCATGTCTGAGATTCCAATGTATCATGTTTGAGGTTACAAATGTAGCATGTTTGAGGTTTCAAATGTAGCATGTTTGAGGTTTCAAATGTAACACGTTTTAGGTTTCAAATGTAGTATGTCTGATGTTTCAAATGTAGCATGTTTGAGATTTCAAATGTAGCATGTTTGAGGTTTCAAATGTAGCATGTTTGAAGTTTCAAATGTAGCATGTTTAAGGTTTCCAGTGTAGAATGTTTGAGGTTTCAAATGTAGCATGTTTGAAGTTTCCAGTGTAACGTGTTTGAGGTTTCAAATGTAGCATGTGTAACGTTCCCATCCTAACAATCCAAATGACTATCAAACATTCACGGGCCTACAGTTGATATAGAACAAGGAACTTTTTTTTTTTCAAACGGACACTCTTTCCTTCCAGAGATTCTCTGAAACTCTTCACGGAACCCTGACGCGAGTCCTAGTAAGGTCGTATCGTAGTCGAGGTTGCTGGTGTAAGCAGACTGTAGCAGCTGTTCAGTTGTCGTTGGTGCCAGCCTCCTTCTTCTCTATGAGGGCCCGTTTCCAGTCTGGCATGTTTTTGAAGCGAGCTTCGTAATCTTCAACCTAAACACACATACGTCCACAAAAAAGAAACAAGTTAGTGTATGGTTTGGGTCCCTAAAGTAGGAAGATTCAGATCAAATAATCTTTGATTGAAGAAAATGTGGGGGTGGGGGAGGGGAGGAGTAATGCAGATATAGAAGTCAAACAATAGGCGGGGATGGTGAGGTGGGTAAGATGGCAGATTTCCAATTGGAAAGTCTAGGTTTGATCCTGCTTGGGTACCTCCCGCCTGATGGGTAGAAGATGTACATTCTTTTTTTTCCAATTTCCCTGGTCAACAGGTATGCAGACCTGTCAAAGTTTCATCCTCTTTCGTATGTTATACGAGTGAACAATACTATGCACGTTAAAGATCTTATGAATCATGTCGGATCCCGGCGACTTATAGAAACACGAAAATGTTCAGCATGCACGCCCATCGAAGACAGAGTACAATATGCAGACTGTGCGGAAAAATACCGCCTGCACAGTGTGAGTGTGAGCAAAACAATGTGCATATATGCATCCGAGACAGATCGACTCGTTTAATTGAAAAAGAAAAGAAAGACAGAAAGAAAGAAAGGAAAAAAGAAAGAAAGAAAGGAAGGAAGGAAGGAAGGAAGAAAGACAGAAGGACAAAAAGAAAGAAAGGAAGGAAGGAAGAAAGGAAGAAAGACAGGAGGAAAGAAAGACAGAAAGAAAGAAAGGAAGAAAAGAAAGAAACAGAACGAAAGAAAGAAAAAAAGAAATAAAGAAAAAAGAAAACAAAAGAAAAGAAAAAAGGAAAGGAAAAAAAGAAAGAAAGAAAAGAAAACAAAAGAACAGAAAAGAAAAGAAAAGAAAAAGAAAAAACAAGCAAACACACATGCAAAAAGTATGGTTATTGTACTAAAAGTAGACATGGACTCAAGATCGAATAATTTCAAGATTTATGAGAGAAAAAAAAAAGATAATCCATACAGATCTACAACTAAACGTTATACATACGAACACGCACTTAGGAGTGTTGTATAAAGATACGCACAAAATATTATTGGAACACTCACACAGAAGCCTATGTACTAACACATACATATTTTATGCATGCATACGCTTACACAAACAGAAGATTTGCATACATTAAAAGGTAAGCGCATGCACGCATACACATAAGAGCATTAATAAGATAAGCGCCTATACATTTACACACACACACACACACACACACACACACACACACACACACACACACACACACAGTCACACACACACACACACACACACACAAACACACACACACACACACACACACAGTCACACACATACACACACACACACACACACACACACACACACACACACACACACACACACACACAACACACACACACACACACAGAGTCACACACACACGCTCCCACGCATTCAAGCATGTACGCATACGTTCATTGTTCGTTTTAATTCAATACTATTAATTCTTTTTTTTTCAGCTAGAAAGAGATCAGTTCCTTTAAGTATCATAAATTACGCGTAAAGAGACAACATCCCTTTACAACTAAAATAATCTTACACAAAAAAACTTGACTCAAACTGAACTACAGCGACATCAAAAACAGTAAACATGATTTCTGGGTTTCAGGTTCAGTGTCAGATACTCAGAACAACGTCTACGCGCTCAGAATGAATTCCATATTCCAACAACGATTCAACCGCCATGTGGATGGGAAAAA
>JAPXFY010000015.1:49893949-49898949 GCA_030674185.1 Monoplex corrugatus | reverse complement strand
GTGAACAGGATACAGGGTTGACAATGCAAGATGTTGGTGAACAGGATACAGGGTTGACAATACAAGATGTTGGTGAACAGGATACAGGGCTGACAATGCAAGATGTTTGTGAACAGGATACAGGTTGACAATGCAAGATGTTGGTGAACAGGATACAGGGTTGACAATGCAAGATGTTTGTGAACAGGATACAGGATTGACAATGCAAGATGCTGGTGAACAGGATACAGGGTTGACAATGCAAGATGTTTGTGAACAGGATACAGGGCTGACAATGCAAGATGTTTGTGAACAGGATACAGGGTTGACAATGCAAGATGCCGGTGAACAGGATACAGGGTTGACAATGCAAGATGCTGGTGAACAGGATACAGGGCTGACAATGCAAGATGTTTGTGAACAGGATACAGGGTTGACAATGCAAGATGCCGGTGATCAGGATGCAGGGCTGACAATGCAAGTGGCCGGTGAACAGGATACAGGGCTGACAATGCAAGATGCCGGTGACAGGATACAGGGCTGACAATGCAAGATGCCGGTGAACAGGATACAGGGCTGACAATGCAAGATGCTGGAGGATATGATGCAGGGCTGACAATGCAAGATGCTGGTGAACAGGATGCAGGGCTGACAATGCAAGATGCTGGTGAACAGGATACAGGGTTGACAATGCAAGATGCTGGTGAACAGGATGCAGGGCTGACAATGCAAGATGCTGGTGAACAGGATACAGGGTTGACAATGCAAGATGCTGGTGAACAGGATGCAGGGCTGACAATGCAAGATGCTGGCCATGGTGGATATGATGCAGGAATTAAAGGGTTAAAATGGCGTTTTAACACATTTCCTCGTCAAATTATACTTTGAACTCTCACTATGTGATGAATGTAAGATTACAAAATACAACAATAAACATATTACTAAATCACCCAGACTGAGCCTCAACATGTTTTCTGGGCTGTTACTTGCCTTGACACCCGTGACTTTGGCCCTCAATATAAACCATTTGTAAACATATAAATGAAAGCTTAAAATAACCGATTAATTCATTCGTTCTTGGGCCTTTCAGGGGAAAACAATGAGTAAATCTTTATATCGTTTTTGTATTTACTGTGACAATCAGAAATCTGATGTTAATATTTTGTTTAAAATAATGAAATTCTGACGTTTATTGGCACATACCCATACAAACACAGGCAGGTGTGCGTGCGTGCGTGCGTGTGTGTGCGTGCGTGCGCGTGCACACACACACATAAATACATACGCGTATACACAAACACACAAACACGCGCGCACACACACACACACACACACACAATATATATCATTTTTGTTTTGATATATAATTGTATATGATGTGCTCTCTGTGGTTTTCCATTGGTTTTATTCTTGCTTTTATTGCTTTTATTCTTTTCTCCCCATTTGTGGCCATGCATGTGGGTGTGTATGTGTGTGTGTGTGTGTGTGTGTGTGTGTGTGTGTGTGTGTGTGTGTGTGCGTGTATGTGCGTGCGTGCGTGTGTGCGTGTGTGTCTTTTCGGCGCTTGGATTTGATTTTGTCGAGATTTTGCGCTATATAAATATTGTAATTATTATGTATGCATGTGCGTACGTATGTATGTATGTATGTATGTATGTATACGCTTAGATTTATGTATGTATGTATGTATGCATGTATACGCTCAGCTTAGATTTATGTATGTAAGTATGTATGCATGTATACGCTCATATGTATGTAGGTATGTATGCATGTGTACGCTCAGCGCTTAGATTTGATTTTATCAAAATTTTGCGCTATATAAATAAAATATATTATTATTATTATATATATATATATATATATGGTGTGTGTGTGTGTGTGTGTGTGTGTAAGTGTATCTATATACATATACATATGTATTATATATACATATATATAATATATATATATATTAAACCTTTATATATATATATATATATATATATATATATATATATATATATATATATATATATATATATATATACATTATCTGACAAAGTCGTGAAGGTTATGTCGTGATGCGTTTATCATTATGTACAGATATGTATAAAGTTCGTGTCCCCGCCCTTCCCCCCCCCCTCTCTCTCTCTCTCTCTCTCTCTCTCTCTCTCTGTCTCTCTCTCTTTCCCTCTCTCTCTCTCTCTCTCTTTCTATTTCTCCCTCTCTCTGTCTGTCTCTGTCTGTCTGTCTTTCTCTCTCTCTCTCTCTCACTCATTCTCTCTCTCCTTCTCTGTCTCCATGTCTCTCTGTCTCTCTGTCTCTGCCTCTGTCTCTGTCTCTGTCTCTGTCTATCTGGCTCTCTCTCTCTCTCTCTCTCTCTCTCTCTCTCTGTCTCTTTCTCTCTCTCTCTCTCTCATCTTTCTCCACATACCGTAATTCCTATTCAATTCAAACACAGCACACAGTTATCACTACTAGAAACCCTCAAGCCCGACAAAATACGTGAGTCAAATAAATCTTACCTTGGGGTATAAGAAGCATCAGCTTTTCGAAGCGGTGGATGCTCGCTGATGGAACGGATGAGAGCTGACGGGGGAGGCGGTGGAGGGGGAGGGAGAAGGTCAGAACTGCTGGCGTCGGAACCGCTGTCGCACCCCTCTAGCTCGTGCTCGCTGAGAGGGTGGCCGTTCAACTTGACCGGTGGGGTCGAGGGAGGGACAGAGCTGTTGTTGTTTGACGCGGCTTGGATTTCTTCTGACGCTGCGGCAGAGCTTGTCGTTTCTGAAGCCTGTTGTTGCTGTTGCTGCTGCTGCTGCTGTTGTTGTTGTTGCTGCTGCTGCTGCTGCTGTTGTTGCAGCAACATCGACGAAAGCTTCGACGACAAGTCACCTCCACCGCCTGTGCTGCTGGAACTCGAAGACCTGGAGTGACTGCTGCGTGAGCTGGGAGTAGTGGAGGAAGAGGGTATAGCTCTGGGTGAAGAGGCGGGGACTGGGCTGACGGACGATGATGACCCGTTCCCTTGGAACTTTTGCGACAAGGTGGCCATGAACTGCGTGTCCTTGATCCGCGTGGACACGTGCGAGGCTCTGGCCAGGGAAGGGTCCTGGTTGGATCGGAGTGGGGTGGTGGTCACCTTGGACACCTTGCTCCTGTCTTTAGCCGTGGAGGTGATGGTCACGTTCTTCTTGTTGATGCTGATCACTGACTTGGCTGCTGCTCCTTCTCCTCCTCCTCCTCCTTCACGAGGCGCCGAGCTTGTTTCGGTCTGAGACTGACCGTTGGCTGGTGTCAGGTCACCGTTCATTTTGGTTTCTTCCATTGCTGTGGGTTTCTCTATTATCTCTTTACTTATTTATTTATTTTTGCAAATGAATTCTAGTCTCTGGGATACATCACAGAATACATTTCGGCTTCCGAAACCCACTAGAAAATCTACGTAACTAAGAGAAAAATGTCCAGCGTTAGTCTTCAGAAAGATATATCTTTCAGGTATAAAATCCACCAGATTTTTTTCAACACATCCAAATAAGTTTCACAGAGATATATCTTTCATGTTCAAAATCCACCAAGACTTTTAACGCATCCAAATAAGTTTCAGAAAGATATAGCCTGTCTTTCAGGTATAAAAATCCAGCAGATTTTTTAACACATCCAAACAAGTTTCAGAGAGATATCTTTCAAGTATAAAATCCACCAGATTTTCAGCACATCCAAATAAGTTTCAGACAGACGTATCTTTCACGTATAAAATCCGCCAGAGTTTTTTTTTTTTTTTAACACATCCAAATATATTTCAGTGAGATATGTCTTTCTTCATGTATAAAATCCACCAGATTTTAAACACATCCCAAAAAGTTTCAGAGAGAGATATATCTTCGCACTGAAATGACAAGAAAAGCTTTCAGACACAGACGAGCTTGATGGTGGGCATCCAAAACGGTTTTATAGGAGAGATGGTCTTGAAGGTAAATTCCGTTTTTTTTCCGAAAGGTTTCCAGTTACAGATAGGTTCGATGAAGGACCTCACAGATGGATTTTATTTGACGACTGAGCAGCTGCAACACAACAAAATACATACATACTGAAACCGTCTGTATGTGCGTCAACAGTAAATAAGTAAGTAGGCAACACAGTGCAATACGATGAAATACAATTAGTTGCCAAATAGTTTGATATGCACAAGTGCAGAGTTGAGTTGAGTTGAGAACTTTAGTGTTGAATCACTGATTCAGTTTTATGCTAATTTGTTAAGGTTGATTGACTGATAAATGTGTGTGTGTGTGCGTGTGTGTGTGGATGTGTGTGTGTGTGTGTGTGTGTGTGTGTGTGTGTGTGTGTATGCTTGTTTGTGTGAGAGACAGACAGAGTTGTGTGTGTGTGTGTGTATGTGTGTGTATGTGTGTGTGTGTGTGTGTGTGTGTGTGTGTGTGTGTGTGTGTGTGTGTGTGTGTGTGTGTGTGTGTACTGCAACAAAACACATGCACATTGAAACCGTCCGTAAATGAAGAGTCAATGTGTGTGTGCGTTGTGTGTGTGTGTGTGTGTGTGTGTGTGTGTGTGTGTGCGTGCGTGCGTACTGTGTGTGCGTGCGTGCGTACTGCGTGTGCATGTGCGTGTGTGTGTGTGTGTGTGTGTGTGTGGTGTGTGTGTGTGTGTGCATGTGTGTGTGTGTGTGTGTGTGGTGTGTGCACACGAGCGCGAGCAAATACATAACTGTGTTCATACAAGCCATGTGCATACATAACACTTCAGACTGAAAATAAAGATGCTTCACAAAAAAATATACAAAAAAAGGACCACACACAAATCACACACACATAAATCAAGACAGGAAAAACATATCTTCAACACACAGTTCCACGTCGTACGTACAGTGACAACTGAATTAACTGCCTTAAAAACACAGCAATAAAAACCTGCATCTCTGCCGAAGATCCATCTATATACAGCAAGAACATAACACACTACATGTATATGTACTATCACAACACAACTACATGCATGTCTCTCATTCTAACCTAATCGCCGAAAGACAC
>JAPXFY010000015.1:49873949-49876449 GCA_030674185.1 Monoplex corrugatus | reverse complement strand
GCGCTGTGCTGTGCTGTGCTGTGCTGTGCTGTGCTGTGCTGTGTTGTGTTGTGTTGTGTTGTGTTGCGTTGCGTTGCGTTTTGTTGTGTTGTGTTGTGCTGTGCTGTGCTGTGCTGTGCTGTGCTGTGCTGTGTTGTGTTGTGTTTTGTTGTGTTGTGTTTTTGCGTTGCGTTGCGCGGTGTTGCGTGGTGTTGTGTTTTGTTGTGTTTTGTTTTGTTGTGTTTTGTTTTGTTGTGTTGTGTTGTGTTGTGCTGTGCTGTGCTGTGCTGTGTTGTGCTGTGTTGTGTTGTGTTGTGTTGTGTTGTGTTGTGTGTTGTGTTGTGTTGTGTTGTGTTGTGTTGTGTTGTGTTGTGTTGTGTTGTGTTGTGTTGTGTTGTGTTGTGTTGTGTTGTGTTTGTGTTGTGTTGTGTTTTGTTGTGTTCGGTCTGGTTTTGTTTTGTTGTACTGTGTTCTATTTCATTTTAAAATGTTGTCCTGGTCAAACAGAATAAAAGTCGGAACGTGAAAACTACAATCGTTCTGTAACTCAAGGGTTTCATCCGTCCACACATAGGGCGCGCTCCACTGTCAGGCTCAAATCCCCTTTGTCGCCTCCCTTTAAACACGTTAAACACTCCTTGTCAATAGTGGAAACAAACTGGACAAGCCACAGTAACATACTCTCATGTTCAAGAAGCTGTACCCTACCTTGATATTTCTTTTCAGAATTTATCCTGAAAATCAGCCTCACCCGAGAGATACAGACACCTGTGGTGTTGTTCAAGAAACAGACAAAACCACAGGGTTCAAAGAAAAGAGATGTGCAGCACTAAAGCGAATATAAGCCAGAACATGGAACCATCACACAAAAGCATTCAGGACAGGAGACACCAAACTAAATGATGGTGGAACAAGAAAATATTCTGATGCGAGATGCTTAAATCATGACAACGTCTTCTCTAGACGAAAGAAAACTCTAAACACACACACACGCACGCACGCACGCAAACACACACACGCGCGCGCACGCACACACACACACACACACGCACGCACACAAACATACACACACAAACACACACACTCACACACACAGACATACACTCACACACACATACACATACACACAAACACACACACACGCACGCACACACACACACACACACACACACACACACACACACACACACACACACACACACACGCAGGGAGAGAGAGAGACAGACACAGAGAGAGATAGAGAAATGCAGACAAAACACTGCCTACTTCACTATAGCTGTTCCTGTGTCAAGTGTCATGATGGTCCAAGTTTCATCGTGTCACATGGCCCAACATTGACTTTTACAGAATCACATAGGTTTCTGCCAGGATTGCCCCAACCCTCAGCTTCTGTCAAAAAGACCTGCTCTGGGAGCACAGGTGAGGATGGGGGAAAAGGATTTGTTTAATGGGGATCCTCACTGTTTTATAGAAAGAGATCTGTGTTATCCCCTTGTGGAGAGGCAGAGTGGAACAAGAACTTCACCCTACAGGTCTGCAGGTTGTTAAATATAAATACCTGGGAATGATCATTTCACCAGATGGCAGATGCACATCAGAAATAGCCAGCAGAATCGGCCAAGCCAAAACAGCATTCAAGAAGATGAAAAGCATTCTTACCAACAAATGCCTATCAATTAACATCAGGAGGAGAGTTCTTGAATGTTATATAGAACCGATAATGTTGTACGGTTGCGAGGCGTGGACAGTCAACAAGCAAAGCCAGAGCAAGATTGAGGCAGCTGAGATGTAATTTCTGAGAAGGATGTTGAGAGTTTCATGGACAGCAAAGAAAACAAACGAGACAATCTTGATGGAGGCAGACACAAGTAGATCATTCATAAGGAAGATTAGGAAAAAGACAGGCAACATTCATAGGCCATTTTATGAGGAAAGGGGAATTGGAACACCTGGTCACAACGGGAAAGCTGGAGGGAAAGAGAGACCCAGGTAGACCCAGGGAGAAGATACTAGACGGACTTGCAGAGTGGCTGAAGACAGGGAGGGTGGAAGTGATGCTTGAGGTAACAAGAGATAGAGACAGATGGAAGTCCATAATCGCCAACGCCATGCGGCAAGGCACCTGATGATGATGATGATGAATGGAGGACCATTCAAGAAAATGAGAAGCGTTCTTACCAACAAATGTCTCTCAAATAACATCATGAAGAGAGTTCTTGAGTATCATATTGAACCAATACTGTTGTACGGCTATGAGGCGTTGACAGTCAACACGCAAAGTCAGAACAAAATTGAGGAAATGTGGTTTCTAAGAAAAATGTTGAGAGTTCCATGGACAGCGAAGGAAACAAACGAGACAGTCTTGATGGAGGCAAACACAAGAAGATTACTAATGAAGAAGATTAGGAAAAAAATTAGAGCACCTGGTCACAACAGAAAAGGTGGAGGGGAAAGAGAACACCAAGAAGACCCAGGGAGAAAATATTGGACGGACTTGCACGGTGGCTGAGGACAGAGAGCA
>JAPXFY010000015.1:49856449-49858949 GCA_030674185.1 Monoplex corrugatus | reverse complement strand
ATTTTTTTGCAAGAAACTGGTGGATAGTGTGAGGAAATCAAAAAGTTATTTTTTTTTTTAAAAACTGGTGGATAGTGTGAGGAAATCAAAGGTTTTTGTTTTGCAAGAAACTGGTGGATAGTGTGAGGAATCAAAGGGTTTTTTTTGCAAGAAACTGGTGGATAATGTAGAGGAAATCAAAGGGTTTTTTTTGCAAGAAACTGTGGATAGATGTGAGAATCAAAGGGGTTTTTTGCAAGAAACTGGTGGATAGTGTGAGGGAATCAAAAGGTTTTTTTGCAAGAAACTGGTGGATAGTGTGAGGAAATCAAAAAGGTTAATTTTTTTGCAAGAAACTGGTGGATAGTGTGAGGAAATCAAAAAGGTTAATTTTTTTTTTGCAAGAAACTGGTGGATAGTGTGAGGAAATCAAAGGGTATTCATTTTGTTTTGCAAGAAACTGGTGGATAGTGTGAGGGAATCAAAGGGTATTAATTTTTGTTTTGCAAGAAACTGGTGGATAGTGTGAGGGAATCAAAGGGTATTCATTTTGTTTTGCAAGAAACTTGGTGCATAGTGTGAGGAAATCAAAAAGGTTAATTTTTTTTTGCAAGAAACGGGTGGATAGTGTGAGGAAATCAAAGGGTTATGTTTTTGCTTTGTTAGCATTGTTGACAATGCAGGATGCTAGTGTAACAGGGGTGCGGGAGTCAAGGGGTTAACGGGAGAGATATCGGTGTCGTCTATGGACATGTTTGTCTGTATGTGTGTGGTGGGGAGGGGACGGGGGAAGGGGTAAGAAGGGGGGGTAGTTAGTGGGGACAGATGACCCTCTCCGTGTTAGTGAGGGAGTTATGAAGGGAAAGGGTCATTGTTCGCACAAGTGCATGTGTGTGAATGTATACGCTACAAAACTTCGAACTTCTAGCCTTAAGCATCCTATTTCACACAAGTGCATGTGTGTGAATGTATATGCTACAAAACTTCGAACTTCTTACCTTAAAGCAAGTTATTGATACAGATCAATGATAGGAGAATATGTCTGCAGGTGGAAAAGGAAGGAATCGATAAAAATAAATACACATGCATACATATATACATAATGCATACATACATACATACATATATGCATACATACATACTTACATATATGTATGTACATACACTGTATGTATGTATACATACATGCTTACATGCATGCATACATACATACATACATACATGCATACATACACACATACACACATACATGCGTACATACATACACATTCACACATACACACATACACATACACACATACACACACACACACACAGAGTACACACACACACACACACACCTCACACACACACAATCACACGCACACACACACACACACACACACACATACACGCACACGTTCTGACGTTTGGAGTTTGTTCAAAAAGGATTCATCGCAATCAGACATTTCCATATGGGCTCCACCCAAATCTGCCAGCGATTATCAGGCAAGACTTAGGAAGCCTGCGCCAACCCCTTACGTTAGCAAGGTTTTAAAATGGAGAGGGGGGGGGAGAGGGAAAACACTAAAATGACTCAACAATATTAACAAAAACATAAAGATGGGCAGCAAAAAAGCCAGGTTTTAACCCCTTCGACTCCCGAACCCTGTTCCACCAAATGCAAAAAAAAACAAAAAAACTTAACCCTTTGACTCTCTCACCCTTTCCACCAGCTTCCTTTGCAGGAAGCTGGTGGAAAGGGTGAGAGAGTCAAAGGGTCCTGGTGGAAAGGGTGAGAGAGTCAAAGGGTTAAATTTTTGTTTTCCTTTACGAGCATAGTTGACAATACAAAATGCTGGTTGATAGGACGCGGGGAGTCAAAGGGGTTAATGTAGCGAGCCATGAAGACAGATGACTGAAAGAAAGAAATCTATATAACTGTATAAGACTATATATATAGACACCGCAGACCTTCGACGTCAAAAAGAGAGAACGTACGATGTGGTAGTACTGATGTAAATCAGTAACCTGATATATACGTTTGATAGCCCAGGTAAAGGTAAAGACAGGGGCTAAATGGAAAGGCTTAGGGGACAATCGCTTTCTGTCAAATATCTGATACACACGTGTCGACCAACGCGGCAAACACGTGCAGGCTAAAGTCACGAATATTTTTGCCACAGGTTAGGTACTGAAGGTACTTCATATATAGAGGGAAAAGTTTTACAGGTGGGACTATCCTAAAAAACAAAAAAAGCACGTTTTGGTATGCATGCGAGCGCTTGCGCGTACCCTTACATACACACACACACACACACACACACACACACACAAACACACAAACACACACATATAGACGTGCACACAAACACGCACACACACACACACACACGCTCACATACACACATACATACACGCACACACAAACACACACGCTCACATACACACACACAAACAAACACAGATACAAACGCACACAAACACACACACACACACTCACACACACACACACACACACTCACACACAGACACACACACA
>JAPXFY010000015.1:49818949-49823949 GCA_030674185.1 Monoplex corrugatus | reverse complement strand
ACATAAATAAGAAAAAAAAATTAAATGAATAAATAAATGAATGAATTTGCAAGCCATCTTGGCTGCATCCCGTCCTACCATAAAACAAAAATGAACTCGTCCAACGACCTGGATGACCTCCCCTGGACCAAGAAGAAGTTACCATGAACCGAACACATCACACTCACTGGACACTCCATGAATTATTGAACATAGAGAGGGGGGGAACTGCAGCCACCAACCTCGGATAGGCCCTGCCACCCAGGTAGATATGTGCATATGTAATTATCTCTAGGTGTTGCTCACAGGTGCGTGTATGCATACGTAATTATCTCTAGGTCATCTCACCGTAGACATGGACAAAGGGGAGACAGGCAACTGAGTGTATATGTTACCATCATCATATATCATCATCATCATCATCATCATCATCAATCATATGCCCTGCCGCATGGCGTTGGCGATCATGGCCCTCCACACGAATCTATCCCTTGTCGCTGCAAGTACATCTCCTACCCTCTCAGATATCATCATCATGTGCCCTGGCGCACGGCGTTGGCGATCATGGCCCTCCATACGAATCTATCCCTTGCCTCAAGTACATCTCCCACCCTTTCTGTCCTCAGCCACCTTGCAAGTCCGTCCAGTATTTTCTTCCAGGGTCTGCCTGATGTTCTCTTTTCTACCTGGTGTTCTCTTTAGTGTATATGTCATCATCATCATTATCATCATGTGCCCTGCCGCATGGCGTTGGTGATCATGGCCTTCCATATGCATATTCCCTTGTCGCTGCAAGGTACATCTCCCACCATCTCTCTGTCCTCAGCTACCCTGCGAATCCATCCAATATTTTGTCACTGGGTCTATCTGGTGTTCTTCTCGTTTCTACCTGTGTTCTTTTAGTGTATATGTCATCATCATTCATCATATTTTACGTGCCCTGCCGCATGCGTTGGCGATCATGGCCCTCCATATGCATATATCCCTTGTCGCTGCAGGTACATCTTCCACCCTCTCTGTCCTCAGCCACCTTTCAAGTCCGTCCAATATTTTCTCCCTGGGGCTACCTTGTGTTCTCTTTCCTTCCAGCTTTCCTGTCGTGACCAGGTGCTCTAATTCCCCTTTCCTCATGAAATGCCCATTAATGTTGCTCGTCTTTTCCTAATCTTCCTTATCAATGATCTTCTTGTGTCTGCCTCCATCAAGACTGTCTCGTTTTTGTTTTGTTTGTTTGTTTGTTTGTTTGTTTGTTTGTTTGTTTGTTTGTTTGTTATTTGTTTGTTTGTTTGTTTGTTTGTTTGTTTGTTTTTTGCTGTCCATGGAACTCTCAACATTCTTCTTAGAAACCATACGTCGGCTGCCTTAATCTTGTTTTGGTTTTGCGTGTTGACTGTCTACGCCTCAAAACCGTATAACATTATCGGTTCCAGATAACATTCAAGGACTCTCTTCCTGGTGTTAACTGATAGGCGTTTGTGGGTAAGAATGCTTTTCATCTTCTTGAATCATCACCAGCCAAAGCAAGAAAATAAGTCGATCGGATCGCCGATGAAAGCTACGCAGTAAGTAGCCTTTTTTTTAACTGAGAGCCAGGTTCAACCAGGTTGCCATTAAGAAAATAACTGTGTATGTATGTCACTCATATTCTGTAGTATAGTTACCTCGCTGTACCTGGCAAAGGGTCTGCCTGTGGCAATTTCATCCTTGAGAGGTTTCGTCTGTTCGTATGGCAAGGTACTAAACATCAAACACATTGATCGTATCTCTAATAAACAGATGCGAAAAAACATCAAAGCGGCACACTGAACCAGATGAAGATCTAGAAGAATAAAACACGAAAAAAGAATAAGAACGCGTATTTAATACAACAAGACAAGACAGGCGCAAATTTTCGGCGCTTTGACAAGCTTAATATCACAAACTAACAAACACCAGATAAAAATATTTAGGAGAAAAAGACTGAAACTTCCCTGCTGCTCTGTCCAGTGTGAGAAAAGGACTAATCAGTCTTTTTCTCCTAACTTTTGTATCTGGTGTTTGTTTGTTTGTGATCTTACGCTTGACAAAGGCCAGTTGGCCGAAAATGTGTGCCTGTCTTGTCTTGTATTAAATACACGTTCTTATTCTTTTTTCTGGTTTTTTTTTTCAGGTTCCTGTTTGCTTGAACGCGGGCAGTCACATTTGTTTTGGATTCCAGATGAAGATCTGCTGACATCGGTTAAGAAAAGAAAAACTACGTTGGTGGGGCCATGTGACAACATCCCTTGGCCTTCTTTTAACCCTTTGACTTCTGCAGCCTGTTCACCAGCATCCTGCTTTGCCACCACCCATGCTAGCAAAATTCAAAAAAATTAACCCTTTGACTCCATCATCCTATCCACCAGCTTCCTGCAAGAAGCTAATGGATAGGGTGAGGGAGTCAAAGGGTTAAGTTTTGCAGTTGGTGGATAGGGTGATGGAGTCAAAAGGTCAAGTTTTTGCAGTTGGTGAATAGGGTGTGGGAGTCAGAGGGTTAAGTTTTTGCAGTTGCTGGATAGGATGCTGGTGTCAAAGAGTTAATCAAACAAACCTGCTGAAGGAACTGTTGAGGGAGAAAGAGAGAAAAGGAAAGACAGGAAAAAGAATGATGGACTGACAACACTGTGGAATGGACAGAGACACCATTTGCGGAGACCCAGGGTTTGGTACACAACCAACATAGCTGGAAAAATCTCGTGAGCAGTTCTTTAGTGCGGCATCCCAATAATTTTTCATGGAGTTAAGGGAGACAAGTAAGTAGAAAGAAGAAGAAGAAGAAGAAGAAGAAGAAGAAGAAGAAGAAGAAGAAGAAGAAGAAGAAGAAGAAGAAGAAAGAAGAAGAAGAAGAAGAAGAAGAAGAAGAAGAAGAAGAGAAGAAGAAGAGAGAAAGAAGAAGAAGAGAAGAATGAGATGATGATGATGATGATGATGAATGATGATGAGATGAGAATGATGATGAATGATATGATGATGATGATGATGATGATGATGATGATGATAGATGATGAAGAACAAGAACAAGACCTTTACAATTAGACAAACTAGCCTTTCCTTTCTTGGGATTGTAACAACGACTATATCACATTTGCTTTTTTTTTAACAATATGTCTCGTATTCCTTCATAACACCTCAAGTCGAGGAAGATTTCCGAAAACCGACAAGGAAGCCGCTGTAGACACCTCTGCTTGTTATAAACCAAAGTGAAAGTGTCGTTGGAGAGGACAAAACCATTCTTTCCACCTTGGCAGATGGATATCCAGTGATACAGAACTCTGTCATAAACTTGGATTCTGCTCAGACTTTATCATCTGTGTATAGTACAAAACAAGACTTGTTGTTGTGCTCTTATCGTTGTTTAAAGCCCAGCCGACTGCGCGGAGCCATATCAGGGCTATAACCGCTTCAAAACATACAAAACTTCAACAGGAAAAAAAAAAGAAAAAAAATTAAGTTCACATGTCAATGCATTCAATCACATAATCTAAGGACATGCCCCCGGCGTTGACACCTCCGTCCAATTTATCACACAGGGTAGATTTAAAAAAAAACACCTGAATGTAAATGTAAGCATACATAAGGACACCAAAACCTATATAAAGACAGGCATGAATTACCTAAAATTGCTTCTGCATATCTCACCTCCCGTAGAGCCAAAAATGCACTTAATACATGTACCCAGTTATCAATCCTAACAAAAAGTACATAAGACTTTATCGAAGACTTACAGGTGAATGGACCATTAAGGCAGAAAATGATAGGCAGAAATGACAGAAAGCAAAGGAACAAGGCAGAAACAAAGAGAGTGACAGAAAAGAGGAAATTTCTAGCACAGAATTTCCAGAAGGTGGAAATACTATTTATACTGAAAGAGCCACCGGCATCCCCACAGAGGATTGAAAGAGAAAACAGAAAACGGAAGACACTTGGGAGAAAAACAGTTCCCACCTTGATCAATGATACATTTGTATATTATCGCAACATAAATACAACACTGTTTAGAAATTACCAAACAACAATATTCAACTTGTCTCAGCGGTTTTTTTTCGAGATACAAAAGGGCTAATGCCGGAAAAATTGGCCTGCAAAAGTGGGAATCAGTGGATTTTATTTGGAGTTGGTTCAAGAGGGATTCATCACACTCGAATAGTTCCATATGCGAGCCACCCACATCTGCCAGCAATTGTCTGACAAACTCTCGGAACCTGCGCAAAACCTTACATGCGATGTCTTACAATAGGGGAGGGGGGAGATGAATGTATGAAACACCAATCTGTCACCACCACAATAATAATGGAAACATTCAGATGGGTAATAAACAGGCCAGTTTTTGTTTGTTTGTTTGTTTGTTTGTTTGTTTGTTTGTTTGTTTGTTTGTTTGTTTGTTTGTTTTTTTAGTGTTGCGGGCTGGGATGGAACTCGATATATCAGATTCTGAGTCCAGGGCTTTATCAGAACAACAAACCCACCTGCATATGGTTAAATTTGTTTCAACGTTGTTTGGAGGTACAAAGGCGTCAATGCGAGCAGTAAAAGAAAAGAAAAGTGGTAGTCAGTGACGACTGGAGTTTGTTCACAAGAGATTCATTATACTTGAACAACTTCGTACGTGCTGTCCCCGAATCTGCCAGCAATCATCATCATCATCATCATTATCATCATCACCACCACCACCACCATCATCATCATCATCATCATCATCATCACCATCATCATCATCATCATCATCACCAGCATCATCATCATCATCATCATCATCTTGTGCCTTGCCGCATGGAGTTGGTGATCATGACCCTCCATACGAATATATTATCCCTTGTCGCTGCAAGTATATCTCCCACCCCTCTCTGTCCTCATCAACTCCACACCTCAGTCCTACGTTTTCTCCTTTGGGTCTGCCTGGTGCTCGTTTTCCCCTCCAGATTTCCTGTTGTGACCATGTGTTCCAATTTCTCTCGCCTCAAAGAATGTTCGGTAAACGTTGCCTATCTTTCCCTGATCTTCTT
>JAPXFY010000015.1:49808949-49813949 GCA_030674185.1 Monoplex corrugatus | reverse complement strand
GTGTGGGAAAAGAGAGACAGACAGACAGACAGACAGACAGACAGACAGACATGCAGGCAGGCAGGCAGGCAGCAGGCAGGCAGACACACAGACACAGACAGACACAGACAGAGAATGATGAGTGTATGTATGTGTTTGTATGTGTTTGTATCCGCGTCTGTGTGGTGTGTGCGTGTGTGTGTGTGTGTGTGTGTGTGTGTTGTGTGTGTGTGTGCGTGTGTGTGTGTGTGTGTTTGTGTGTTTGTGTGTGTGTGTGTGTGTGTGCACGCGCACGCTAGCGCGCGATTGTTTAAACACCATTTGTGTTTCTGTGAATAATTGTCTGGCACTGAAACCAAAGGCCCAGTCAGTATTTTACGTCAACAATCTTTGGTTTCAGCTGTTTCGCCTTTAACGTTCCTTTTATCGTCAGACGTTCACAGATTACGGTTTATGGTCTGACAGTTTTACAAGCGTTTAGCTGGCATCCGGATTGGAGTCGAGGGTGAATCAAGAATTGTTGTATATAGCATGTTTTTTTCTCTCTCCTGGACAGCGTCATCGTGCCAGGGTAGCTCCATATGCGCTCACAAACAACCAGAACGTAATGATCCGACAGACACCTCGAGTCATGCAAAAACTTAGGCACGAATGAAGAAAGGACTATCAAATATATAGACAAGGAGTTTGGAGATTTAAGAGTGTGTTCAAGAGTGATTCATCGCCCAGCCGACTGCGTAGAGCCATAAAAGGGCTATAACCCTTTCAAAACATACAAAACATCAACAAGAAAAAAAGAAAAGAAAATTAATTACACATATCACTGCATTCACGCACATAATTCAAGGAGACTCCACCTGGCGTTGACATCTCCGTCCAATTAGTGGCACAGAGGATTTTAAAAAAAAAACAACACCTGAATATAAATTTAAGCATACCTAAAGGACAATAAAACGTTATATAAACAGGCATAAATTACCTAAAATTGCTTCCGCATATCTCACCTCCCTAGAGCCCAAAACAAAATGCATTTCATACATGTACTCAATCATCAATCCTAAGAAAAAGTACGTAAGACTTTATGGAACACATACAGGTGAATGGACCAGCAAGGCAGAATATGATAGAAAGAGATGACAGAAAGCAAAAGGAACAAGGCAGAAACAAGGAGAGTGACAGAAAAGATGAAATTTCTAGCACAGAATTTCCAGGAGGTGGGGATACTATTTATACTGAAAGAACCCCCGGCACATCTAAGGGGGGAGGGGGGAGAGGGGCGGAGGAAGACATTTACCTACTCGAGAGTAGCGCCGGTCTTGCATGACTAAAACCTTGATAATGAGTCGACCCCATATCATCGTATACACAGCCTTGAGACTGTCAATAACATAAGCACTAAGGAAAAAAAATCTGCACACATGCCCAAGACGCTAACGTACTTTGATTATGAGTCAGCTAGCTAGAAACGAGGATGTTTTTATTGTCGTCATCCACAATTTTGATAACTCTGTGGCCTATGAGCTCATTCCTTTTCTCACACTGGACGGAGCAGCAGTAATAATAATAATAATAATTACAATATTTATATAGCGCAAAATCTTGATAAAATCAAATCTAAGCGCTGAAGCAGACACACACGCAGGCACGCACGCTCGCACACACACGCACGCACACACACAGACACACACACACACACACACACACACACACACACACCCACACACACGCATGGCTATAAATGGGGAGAAAGAATAAAAGCAATAAAAGCAAGAATAAAAGCAATGGAAAATTATAGAGAGCATAGCATACAATTATATATTATAACCATGTGATTCCCTCCGAGCGGAGACAGGCTGCAGAGGGGAGGGTTGAGTGAGGTTAGGATTTTATGCAGGAGAGAAAAGGTGAGTTTTGAGAGCGGACTTGAAGGAGACAAAAGTAGGTTGCTGACGGACTGAGAGAGGAAGTTTGTTCCAGGAGAGTGGACCAGAAACAGAGAAGGCTCGTGGACCATAGGTATTGAGCTTAGTGCGTGGAAAGCGAAGAGTCAGAGGATCAGAGGCAGAGCGGAGGGTACGTGAGGGAACATAGATCTCAAGTAGGCTTGACAGGTAATCGGGGGCTGCGTTATTGAGGCTTTTGTAGCACATGGTGTCTAGTTTGTACTGTATGCGCTTTGATACAGGGAGCCAGTGAAGTTGTGCCAGGAGAGGAGATATGTGGTCAGCTTTTTTCTTTTTGAGTACAAGGCGTGCAGCATTGTTTTGAATGCGCTGTAGGATGTGAATGGTGGAGGCAGGAAGACCAGACAGGAGTGAATTGCAATAGTCAATGCGAGACATTATGAAGGAGAGAACGAGTTTTGCAGTTGTTTCGACAGAGAGATACTTCCTGATCAGCTTTATACGATGGAGATGATAGTAGCAGGATCTGGCAGTTGAGAAACAAAGTTGTTCATGGAGAGGGTAGAGTCAATGCAGACACCAAGGTTTTTAGCTGAATCAGAAATTGGGAAGTTCAGTCTTTTTCTCCTAATTTTTTTTTATCTGGTGTTTGTTTGTTTGTTTGTTTGTTTGTTTGTTTGTTTGTTTGTTTGTTTGTTTGTTTGTTTGCTGGTTTGTTTGTTTGTTTGTTTGTTTGCTGGTTTGTTTGTTTGTTTGTTTATTGTTTGTTTGTTTGTTTGTTTGTTTGTTTGTTTGTTTGCTGGTTTGTTTGTTTGTTTGTTTATTTGTTTGTTTGTTTGTTTGTTTGTTTGTGATCTTACGCTTGACAAAGGCCAGTTGGCCGAAAATTTGCGCCTGTCTTGTCTTGTATTAAACACGCGTTCTTCTTCTGTTTTTCGTGTTTGTTTGTTGTTGTTGTTTTTTTCTGGTTCCTAGAAGCTCTTCTAACAGAACCGTGGATTCTACATAAATCTGTTATCTACAGTACAGTCCTAGCCCCGCTGTTATAAGGATTGGCCTGTTCGCTACCCATCTTAACCCTTTGACTCCCGCACCCTGTCCGCCGGAATCCTGCTTTGCCAACCATACTAACAAAGCAAAAACTTAACCCTCTAAGTTCCCTCAACCTACCCACCAGCTTCCTACAAGGAAGTGGGTGGATAGGGTGAGGGAATCAGAGTGTTTAGTTTTTTTGCAGTTGGAGAATAGGATGTGGGAGTCAAAGGGTTAATGTTTCCATCGTTCTGGTGGTGTCAGTGCAATCAGAAAGATTTCCCTGGTCGCTGCCCATCTTAATGTTTCCAGCATTCCGGCGGTGTCAGCTTAAAGTCTTTTTTATAGGTCCCTTCTTTCCCCTCCTCCCTCCCCATTTTAACCCTTTGACTCCCTCACCCTATCCACCAGCATCCCGCAATATCAGCCAAGACAGCAAAGCAAAAATATTAACCCTTTCACTCCCTCACCTTTATCCAACAGCTTCCCACAGGAAGTTTTTTTTGTGGGTAGGGTGCGGGAGCATAAGGGTTAAGTTTTTGCAGCTAGGGGTGTGGGGGTATAGGGAGGTGAGTAAGGGTGTAAGTTTTTGCAGCTAGGGGGGTAGGGTGTGGGAGTATAAGGGTTACGTTTTTGCAGCTAGGGGGGTAGGGTGCAGGAGTGAAAGGGTTAATACCTAGCCAAAGCATGGGGATTTTGTGGAGGCTGAAGGAATCTGCCAGATAACAGAAATGGCGGAGAGGGTGTAGCACGTATGCAACTTCCCGACTGCAATGGACCCCACATGAACAAATTGTAAAATAATGTTTGTTTTTTTCTTTTCCTTTTCTTTTCTAAACTTTTTTATAGGATCACCACACTTAGGGAGGTTACCTTTGTGCTCACCTTTTTTTTTTCCCGTCCATTTTTCTACGCCACCTTAATGTTCACAGAAGCTGGCACAGTTTTTGTTTGTTTTTGTTTGGTGTTGTTGTGTGTGTGTGTGTGTGTGTGTGTGTGTGTGTGTGTGTGTGTGTGTGTGTGTGTGTGTGTGTGTGTGTGTGTGTGTTGTGTTTGTGTGTGTGTTTTGTGTCTGTGTGTGTGTGTGTGTGGTAGTCTGTGTGTGTGTGTGTGTGTGTTGTGTGTTGTCTGTGTGTGTCTGTGTGTGTGTGTGTGTGTGTGTGTGTGTGTGTGTGTGTGTGTGTGTGTGTGTGTGTGTCTGTGTGTGTGTGTGTGTGTGTGTGTCTGTGTGTGTGTGTGTGTGTGTCTGTGTGTGTGTGTGTGTGTGTGTGTCTGTGTGTGTGTGTGTGTGTGTGTGTCTGTGTGTATGTCTGTGTGTGTGTGTGTCTGTGTGTGTGTGTGTGTGTGTGTGTGTGTGTGTGTGTGTGTGTGTGTGTGTGTGTGTGTGTGTGTGTGTGTGTTCGTTCTTTGATTTAACGTCTTTTCCTATGAGTGATATTAGACGGGGGTGTGTGTGTGTGTGTGTGTGTGTGTGTGTGTGTGTGTGTGTGTGTGTGTGTGTCTGTGTCTGTGTGTGTGTGTGTGTCTGTGTGTGTGTGTGTGTGTGTGTCTGTGTGTGTGTGTGTGTGTTTACAATGCGATGACGATGGGGTCGATGAGGCTGATAATCATGATGTTATGCATTCCATCTAGGATTGAGACTTCGTGGCAGGGCTCTACTTTGCGTTTACTATCATCATATATCCTGGCGTCAACCAGGCCCGAGAGACACAGACACCTGCGGTGCTGGTCAGAAGAGTTTGAACAACACCCTCAATGAATGACGCATTCGTGAAGTGGATGAGACTCGACTGGTGTGGTCCCAGTGTTCCCGATGAGCCCATAGCACGCCCAACTCTGCGTAGGAGCCGGTTAGAGCCGAAAAACCCCCACAATGATATATTTTGGAAGGGACTGGTGGGGATTCGAACCCACAACCTTCCAGTCGGTAGTCCCTTGCGTTAACCACTACACCACAGCGACTAGTTTTCCTTTCTAAACTTCATATCATTGTGGCAACAAAAATTGCTTAACTCTTTGACTCCCGCACCCTATCCACCATCTGCAAAAACTTAACCCTACCCTTTGATTCCCTCACCCTATCCA
>JAPXFY010000015.1:49783949-49786449 GCA_030674185.1 Monoplex corrugatus | reverse complement strand
ACTATATATATATATATATATATATATATATATATATATATATATATATATATATATATATATATATATATATATATATATATATATGAATCTTAATTTCGTGAAAACATCGCCGTAAAATTTAATGACTTTGTTTTGTGCTCCTTGCCACAAGGACAAAAATGTCAATGGCAATAAACCATTTTCAGTGTCAGTGTCACACACACACACTCTCTCCCTCTCTCTCTCTTTCTTTCTCTGTATTTCTAATTGGGAGGAGAGAGGAGGAGGGAGGAGGAGGGAGAACAACGTACATCAGTAAGACCGTCCTCTGCTTTTCCCCAAAGTGATCTGAACGAATGATAAAGACATTAATCTCTGCGTCATGTACATCCAGGTCACTTTGATGATTATGCACGTAAGCCAAGAACAATGCTGATCCCGTGATCAGAAATTAGAGGTGGTATGGTATTCAATAAGCAGTGCTGACACAGATGGGTGTGTCACTGAGTGTGTGGATGGGTGTGTGTGTGTAGGGTGTGGGTGGGTGTGTGGGGGGGTGTGGGTGTATGGTGTGTGTGTTGTGTGTGTTTGTGTGTGGTGTGTGTGTGAGTGTTTGTGTGTGTATGTATGTGTGTTTGTTTGTGTGTGTGTGCATGTGTGTGTTTTTGTGTGTTTTTGTGTGTGTTTTTGTGTGTGTGTGTGTGTGTGTGTGTTGTGAGTGTTTGTGTGTGCATGTATGTGTGTTTGTGTGTGTTTGTGTGTGTTTGTGTGTGTTTGTTTGTGTGTGTTTGTGTGTGTTTGCTTGTGTGTGTGCGTGTGTGTTTGTTTGTGTGTGTGCGTGTGTGTTTGTGTGTGTGGTGTGTGTGTGTGTGTGTGTGTGTGTGTGTGTGTGTGTTGTGTGTGTGTGTGTCTGCGTGTCTGTGTATGTATGATGTATGTGTGTGTGTATGTGTGTGCGTGTGTGTGTGTGTGTCGGTGCGTGCGCGGGCGTGTACACATACACGGTGTATGTCCATGCGTCTCTGTGAGTGTGCCCCTCAGTCGAAATTATCGCGTGTGTGCACGCGTGTGTGCACGCTTGTGTGCACGCGTGTGCGTGTTGTGTGTGTGTGTGTGTGTGTGTGTGTGTGTGTGTGTGTGTAAGTGTGTGTGTGTATGTGTGTGTGCATGTGTGTGTGTGTGTTTGTAAGTGTGTGTGTGTGTAAGTGTATGTGCGTGTGTGTGTGAATGTGTATGATAGCGTGTGTGTGCGTGAGAGAGAGAGAGTGTGTGCGTGTGTGTGTGTGTCTGTGTGTGTGTGTGTGTGTGTGTGTGTGTGTGTGCGTGTGTGTGTGTGTGTGTGAGTGTGTGTGTATGTGTGTGTTCAGAAATGGTTAGTATTGCGCTATTGAGTGTGTTTATGTTTGAGAATAAAAAAAATGTATTTTAGAGGAATAATTACATACTAATGTTCTTAATGTTTTATGCTTAGTGTCACACATTGTTTCTGGGTTTGTTTTGCTGTTGTTGTTGTTGTTGTTTTGTTGTTTTGTTTGTTTGTTTGTTTGTTTGTATATTTGTTTGTTTGTTTGTTTGTTTATTTGTTTGTTTGTTTGTTTGTTTGTTTTGTTTGTTCGTTCGTTCGTTCGTTCGTTCGTTCGTTTGTTTGTTTGTTTGTTTGTTTGTTTGTTTGTTTGTTTGTTTGCTTGCTTGTTTGTTTGTTTGTTTGTTTGTTTGTTTGTTTGTTTGTTTTTCGTTTTTAATTTGGAGTTTGGAGTTTATTCGTGAGGCATTCACCGTACTGGGACAATGTCATATGCACGCCATTCAAATCTGTCAACAATCATCTGACAGACTCTCTGATCCTACGCAAAACCCTACTAAGCGCTGGCAAGGTTTTGAAATAGGAAGGTCGTGGAACTGACGGACCAGTGAAACACCAAGCTGACACCACCAGAATGATGGAAACATTAAGATAAGCAGCGAATATCAGGCCACTTCTTTAATATTGCTGGATGGGAGTAAACTGCAGATATCAGATCTTGAATCCAGCACAGTTGGGGGAGTCAAAAGGCCAAACACGTACTTACTATCAAGGCTATCACCCACCACCTATATTGAACAATATCAGCAACATCAGCAGTTTGTTTCAGTTTCAATTTCTCAAGATGACGTCTCCGCGCTCGGAATGAATTCCATATGCACTAACGTCACGGGTGTCATGAGATGGAGAGAGAGATCCAAAATGATCACGGCACAAGCCTTTAAGCCTGCACATAAACCCACGAGCAGGCCAGGTCCTGAGGTCCTACCTGGATAGTTCCTCTGGGGTCGTAAGGGAGTGAGGTGGCAGAGACCTCAACTTTTCCCGCGGCCAGCATGCCCTCGAGGGCGGCGCCCATCTCCTCTCCCTCGCTTAAAATTCATATTCATATTCACTTTTTTTTTTTTGGTACCAAGACTTCAGAAAGGCAAGAAGGCTAATTGGTCTTCATGGGGTGGGACCTGGGAAATCAACCTATCTCTGCAATGTTTTATA
>JAPXFY010000015.1:49768949-49771449 GCA_030674185.1 Monoplex corrugatus | reverse complement strand
GGATATTTGCTTAAATCTCAGCATTCTTCTACATCAACATTGTTGGGAAAGACTGTTTTTTATTTGTTGTCATTGTTGTTTTTTGTTTGTTTTTTTTGTTTTGTTTTTTGTTTGTTTGTTTTTTGTTTTTGTTGTTGTTTTTGGTGTGGTTGTTTGTTTTTTTTGGCGGGGGGGGGGGGTATGTGACCAAGTGACCAACTGCGATAAAACCTTTTGAACAAGATTTTTTCGGGGGGGGGGGGGGGGTGTGTTGTTTTTGTTGTTGTTGTTGTTGTTTGTTGGTGTGTGTTGATGTTGTTGTTGTTGTTGTTGTTGATGATGATGATGATGATGTTGTTTTCGGGGGGTTGTATGTCCCCAGCTGCAATACAACCTCTTGGACAAAAATTTTTTGGTTTGGTTTGGTTTGGTTTGGTTTGGTTTGGTTTGGTTTGGTTTGGTTTTGGTTTGGTTTGGTTTGGTTTGGTTTGGTTTGGTTTGGGTTGGGTTGGGTTGGGTTTGGTTTGGTTTGGTTTGGTTTGGTTTGGTTTGGTTTGGTTTGGTTTGGTTTTGGTTTGGTTTTGGTTTTGGTTTTGGTTTGGTTTGGTTTGGTTTGGTTTGGGATTTGTTGTTGTTGTTGTTGGTGGTGGTGGTGGTGGTGGTGGTGGCAGCGGTGGTGGTGGTGTTTGTTTGTTTGTTTGTTTGTTTGTTTGTTTGTTTGGTTTGTTTGTTTGTTTGGGGCGGGTTGCATGCGACCAGCTGTGAGAAAACCTCTACAAGAAAAGAAGTTAGAGTGGGAGAAAAAAAAACTGCTAAAATGCTATTGTGCTAATGATCGTTTTGTTATTATGGTCAACAAAAAAATTTAAATAATAAAAAATACAAGAACCACACAGTCCTGCTGGGATCAATATGGGGGGTAATCATGCACACCTGCTGTCGGGTACACCACGTGCGTTTAAGTACGTGATCAATCATTAATACTTCGTTATTGGCCAGGTCAGATTGGTTCAATAAAGTTAGTTATTTGTGTCGTGTTTGATTATAGTGCTTATTTCTTCAAAACACTCTGTTGTTGTAGTGAGGTTTTACACCAAAAAACCCAACTAGTCGTCAAAAACACTCTTGTTGTAGTGAAGTTTGAAACCATAAAACCAATCTAGTCGTCAAAAACACTATGTTGTTGTAGTGGAGATTTTAAACCATAAAACCAAACTAGTCGTCAAAAACATAATGTTGTTGTAGCGAGGTTTTAAACCATAAAACCAATCTAATCGTCAAAAAACACTATGTTGTTGTAGTGAGGTTTACACCAAAAAAACCAACTAGTCGTCAAAAGCATTCTGTTGTTGTAGTGGAGTATTAAACCATAAAATCAATCCAGTCGTCAAAAACAATATGTTGTTGTAGCGAGATTTTAAACCATAAAACCAATCTAGTCGTCAAAACCCTATGTTGTTGTAGTGGAGTTTTAAACCATAAAACCGATCTAGTCGTCAAAACCACTATGTTGTTGTAGTGGAGTTTTAAACCATAAAACCAATCTAGTCGTCAAAACACAATGTTGTAGTGAGATTTTAAACCATAAAACCAAACTAGTCGTCAAAAACACTGTTGTTGTAGCGAGATTTTAAACCATAAAACCAATCCAGTCGTCAAAAACACTGTTGTTGTAGTGAGATTTTAAACCATAAAACCAATCCAGTCGTCAAAAACACTATGTTGTTGTAGCGAGATTTTAATCCATAAAACCAATCCAGTCGTCAAAAACACTGTTGTTGTAGTGAGTTTTAAACCATAAAATCAATCTAGTCGTCAAAAACACTGTCTGTTGTAGTGGAGTTTAAAACCATAAAATCAATCCAGTCGTCAAAAACACTATGTTGTTGTAGTGGTGTTTTGAACCATAAAACCAAACTAGTCGTCAAAAACACTAACTTGTTGTAAATAAGTTTTAAACCATAAAACCGATCTAGTCGTCAAAAACACATTTTATGAGTTACCATAACCATTAGTCGTAAACACTTGTGTTTGGGAGATTTTAAACCATAAAACCAAACTAGTCGTCAAAAACATGATGTTGTTGTAGTAAGATTTTAAACCATAAAACCAGTTTAGCGGATTAACTCCGTAATATATTCTGCCTTGATAGATATTTTGTCGTGATCGTGTATGATAATAAAACTATAGTGGCCGGTGATATATTCAGATTGGCAATAAATTGGCGTGGTGACTGGCTATAAATTTGTGATTTATTGACGTTCGCTAATCTCTGTATGGTAGGATAACCTATTCACATTAAGGATTGCCATATTATATATAATATATATATATATATATATATATATATATATATATATATATATATATATATATATAAACGTCATTTAGTCGTCTTTTGCATCACAACAAATGGACATCAAACACACAATGTAGCAACGAAAAACGAAAAAAACGACAAAACTTATACACATGTATATGAAAAGACATTGCTGACATAATAAACTCCATATAGCATACA
>JAPXFY010000015.1:49726449-49761449 GCA_030674185.1 Monoplex corrugatus | reverse complement strand
GAAAGCTGGTGGACAGGCTGAGGGTAAAGAATGAAGAGTTTTCCGATTTTTCAGGTCAACGTGTCTTCAGATCTGTCAGCGCCTAAACCCCTTTCGAGTGTTAATTATATGCAGGAAGCTGGTGGATAGGGTGAGGGAATCAAAGGGTTAAGTTCTTTGCAGTTGGAAGATAGGATGCGGGAGACAAAGGGTTAGATTTAACCAGAGGTAACAAACAAAAACACTACACAATCAACGACAACAACAACTACAACCCCGCCCCATTCCCACCCCCACCCCATCCCACCTCCCACTGAAAGTTTGGAATGGAATGGAATCTTTATTTAATGTCTGTTCACAATAGTGATTTTAGACACACACACACACACACACACACACACACACACACACACACACACACACACACACACACACCACACACACACACACACACACACACATCCACACACATACACAAGGAGAGGGAAAAAAGGGTGGGGGACGGGGATGGGAAGGGGTAGTGGGAGTTTGAATTTAAGAAGGGGAACAATTACAATTAAGAATTCAGAACATTAAGTCAACAGTGTCAATTAATAACAGACAACAATTAATTAACTCCTTATAACAATCTGCCAACAGGGGATCTGAGAATCAGCTGGACTACCGAAATAATATCATTATTTTTGTTGTAAAGGATATCTCTAGAGTCAGTACATGAAAAATCGAGATTGTTATTTCTATATGTCGTAAGTAAGATAGGACAGTCAAAGAGCAGATGGTGGACTGATAATGCTTTTGAGCAAATACAATACATTCTGTGTATATTTTGTTTTCCAAGAGTTTAGCCTTAGTTTGTATATGAAGGACGCTAGCTGTCTGGGGCAGTTAGGTATCAGGCTTTGAGTATTGGAAAAATTTGTATAACGTGAACATTCTAACACAGAACCAAGTTCATGAACTGACAGTCGTATGTTATGGAAGTTGTAGCGGATCAAACTCACCAAGATAAGCACTCAGAGAAGAGAGATCTTCTCGAGCGATGTCTCTCACTTCAGCAGGGCTGTGACGACCAATGCCTTGAGCCCAGGTGACCTTTTTCAGGGCAGGAATCGCGAAGTACCTCACGAAAAACGGGGTGATAGAAGGGATCGCTTTCCGAAGGAACTCTACATCCACCTCGTTCACCCACCGTGAAAATACAAGCGCCCTGTACCCAATGACCAATCGATCAACCTAGCAAAATCAGTCATCAAGCAATATACAGACAAATCACTCACCTCACCTGTCTGTCTCACCTGTCCAGACAAATCACTCACCTCACCTGTCTGTCTCACCTGTCCGCGTCACCGGATTCGGGTGTTGGCCGCTGCACACCTGGACACCAACGTCTGTGTCATCATGTGCATTTTTTGACAAAAATACTTGAGGTGGGTTGCCATTACCTTCCTCAAGCACAGTGCACGTACTATGCAGGTGTCCTGGCCATTGTTTCCTTGGAAATCCTCTGTCCACGACCGTGAAGCAGAAGCCGATATACAGATAAATAAGATAACAAATAGGCCTACATATAAACACATTATTAAAGTGAGTCTGAGTCCAATTTTCAATGGATACAAGACACTAAGTATGACCATGATAATGCTGTGGGGTTCCATTCTGGACTGAGACTGCGTGACAGGGAATGTACGTCACGCTTCCTTTCATAATGTATCTTGGTGTCAACTGGGACCGAGAGATACAGACACCTGTGGTGTTGGTCAGGAAACTATCAGCAATATCCTGAATGATACACCTGTGATATTAATTGAATTAGAGTGGGTGGACCAGTCTTCCCAATGGGCCCACTGTCCTGTTATGTTTGTTTAAAGCCCAGCCAACTGCGCTGAGCCATATCAGGGTTATAACCATTTCAAAATATACACAATACTTCAAAAGATTAATAAAAGAAAAAAAGAAAAGAAAATAAAGTACACATATCAATGCATTCGCGCACATAATCTAAGGAGGTGCCTCTGGCGTTGAGCACTCCGTCCAATTTATCACACAGGGGATTTTTTTTTAAAAAACATACCTGAATACAAATGTTAACATACTAAGGACTCTAAAACACACACAAAAATGGGCCTAAATTACCTAAAATTTCTTCCGCATATCTCATTTCCCTAGAGCCAAAAATGCACTTAATACATGTACCCAATTGTCAATCCTAAGAGAAAGTACGTAAGACTTTATCGTACACATACAGGTGAATGGACCAGCAAGGCAGAAAATGATAGGACGAAATGACAGAAAGCAAAAGAAGAAGGCAGAAAAAAAGAGAGTGACCGAAAAGAGAAAAGTGTCTGGAACTTAACAAGTCAGCATTTGATAACTAATAATTTTTATGCTACTAAAAGAAAGGAACGTACAACTGTATTTTTGCAAAGTTTGATGAAGTTCAGACTACTTCGAAATTTCAGCCTCATGTCACACAAATGGTAGGCAGAAATATAGAGAGTGACAAAACAGAGGACGTTTCAAGCGCAGAAGGCGGGGATACTATTTATACTGAAAGAGCCCCCGACATCCCCTCAGGGGTTCTTTTTCCCTACATAGTATAATTATAATACAAGCAATCATAGAGGCCTCACCAGTATAAATGTTCATCGACCTGACGCTGAAAGGACACAGCCACAGCACGCTGTGCAGGGGACATCCCGGCGTTAAGGTCAACGTTATGAGTCTCGTTGAGGAATCGGATGCAGAAGGCTGAGTCAGCAATGTCCTTTCCATTGTAGGTCATCCATGGAAACTTGTCCTTGCTCGACTTCTCAAAGCTGTGTTCATTCTGTTTGGGTTGACAGCCATAACCCAGTATCTCACCTTTTTGTCAATTTTCACTTTTTCATACTGAACTGCTGCTTTTGATATGATCTTTCACTTGGTGGACTTTATTTTTGCCATGATACTGATTTTTGATCGGTTATCGATAAAACCAAAAACCAGTATCTGAAACTGTAGATATAGCCTCTCCCTGAAAACCCATTTAAAAATGGTCCCCTGTAAACTATCAGAAAATCGAGATACTTGGTTCTGGTTGTCAACCCTCGATTATTATAAGAATTAAAACATTGAGCAAATAACAGTATTCTTCTTCTTTTATGTTCCAGGTAGTATCGTCTTAGATGTGTGTGTCTGTATGTTCTAGTTGTTTGGTCATCGCTGCGTAGGCAATGTGTCGCTGCGCTGCATGCTTGCTTAATCTGCCTTTGCTGGGCAGTCGTTCTGTTTCCAGGGGGTTGATTGATTGATTTGATTTAGTTTTTACGTCGGCGCCCACCTCAGGTGATATGACCGACGTGGATAACCATCCCAGGGAAGTGGGGGAAAGGCGAGTATATATAATTCTATACCGACACCACCAGAACAACCATGATGTTAAGAACGGACAGTGAGAAGGCCAGTTTTAATGGAGCGCTCCCCGGGATTCGAACCCACAACCATTAGCATGTGAACCCGACGCTCAACGTGTCCAGGGGTGTGCAAGCAGAGTGTTCTTATGTCTGCATAAACCACTGACCTCTGACATACATGTAGATTACACTCACAGGATCTTTGACAATTGCGCATCTTACCACTGCATGGGAGACAATCCAATTTCCCTCCCTTGGAGGTAAAACGCGTAAGTCTACGTGCAGTTGTTCTGTTTAATTATGCACCCCTGAAAGTCTGACTTGTCAGAGACTCTCCATGTCCATGGCCTGTCAGTCACAGAGGCAGCCTACTTCACACTTGACCGCTGTCTCCGCCTCCACGTGACTCCTTATGGTAGAAGCGGCAAAGAGAAGAAAGAAGGCTACCGCGTCAGTCGTTAGATGATGAAAATGTTCTTGTATATCTATAATGCAGCACATGATTGTGCCATGCAATACTTTTCAGATTACAACCTGCATCAGAAAACTTGCGAAACTGACAAGAATACACTTTCAGTTTCAGTTTCGAGAATATCCTTTCTGTTCCAGCTTCTCAAGATAGTGTATCCATGCACAGAATGAATTCCTAAGCAATAACGTCACAGACACTATGTGATGGATAAGATTCAAAATGATCATGGCATAAGCTTTAAGCCTTGCACATATGCCGAACATTTAAAATGTCACCTCAAAGCCACTGGAATTGGGTACTAATACAGCTCCGTACACATCTGAGAAAGTGTATCATGGTATAAGAACTATGTCTGAAAAGTGCACACTGTGTAGTAGTAACAAATTCTGGGAAAATCCGGACAGCAGGTCCTCAGAGGAGAAACCCTCGTCAAGCAAGTTTTCGGTCCTTAACTCCTGACACTCTAAGGGGACTGGATCGTATCCAGGTCATGACTCCTGGATGCCCCTCTGCTGTCGGCATAATTATTATTATTATTATCATTATTATTATTATTATTATTATTGTTAGTAGTAGTAGTAGTAGTAGTATTGTTGTTATTGAGACATTTGTCCTCCACCTGGAATCAAGCACGCGCATCTGAGGTGGTCAGGTATCATCTTTGCGACGGATGTCTTAATTACTTAGCTATCGGTCACTAGCAACATAGAGGGGAATTTTAAGCCTTATGGATTTCATTTTTGTTCCTCCTGATCCAGATCCAGCTGGAACTCTTTTACGTTGTTCAGCCATTGTTTTTAGGGCTCTAGTCCTCTCTCTCTCTGAAATCGAAAGCTGTTGCATGAGGTCATAGGCTGATGTGCCTATCAACCACTTTGCTCCAACCTCTATGGTGAGGACTATGGCTTGAAAGCCAGACTTTTCAGTCTTGTAGTTACGGGTTTCCTCCATCCAACTTTCATGCGGTGCAGTGAGTTCGATCATGATCATTTGTTTGGATGAATGGGAGTGGAGAGCTATGCCCGGTCTCATGCCACTCTTGATGATGATTTCTGTGCGTTTAGTTCCATTGTGGAGGATCTCATGTGCACTCCCAGTTGTCCGCTCCATCCAGCTTACATGTTCTGAGTGTCACATCTTTTCCAGGCCACAGTTTGCTGCCTCCTGCAGAAGGTTGTTGGAGATTCTGGTGGCAAGTCTTTTTCCCTGGCAGTACTGATCAATAGTGCGATCTCCTGAAGGACTTGGTTGTGCCTCCATGTGTACCTTACTTGGGTTAGCGTTACCTTGCATGAGCTCAGGACATGTTCCACTGTCTGTTTACCCTGGTAGAGTGGGCAAGCAGGGTCATCTGATTTCCCCGTTTCACCAGATTAGCATTCGAGGGCAGGAGGTCATACACAGATCTGAGGATGAAATTGATTCTGAAAGGAGCCATATATATACCACAGGTAATTCCAGCTTAGACTTCTTTGGAGTGCATTTTGCCAAGTCGTCCACTGTCCCTGTTGGCCTTGCTGGGCTGCCTTCTGGAGTCTTATGGCGTCCTCTTCTTTCTTCATCTCTTGTATCAGCACATCTCTTTTTGCCTTTCCGTTAGCCTTTGATCACCATTCCATTTTTGTTGATCCCAGTCTCTGCCTGTTGGTCAGCGTGTGCCGTATTATTTCTTCGACTATGAGGCTTTCTTTTGCTGCCACCAGTGCCTCCTGAACTTTCCAAATTTTAGCAGTCCTTAACTTGGGTTGGATTTGATGTCACAACCTTATCTCCCGAGTCTTCAAGTATACTATGAAGCCTGACCTTTCCAGTCTTGTACTCCTCAACGGATTCTAGATGTAGCTTCAGCTTTGCCTGGCGACAATACAGGACAACGTCAATGAGGCTCGGTGGGACACCAAGCTCTTTGTGTATTTATTGATTCTGGCCGTCTATGATTCCACTGTAACAATATTAACAGTTTCATCAAAAGCATGCATGGTATAGTGGAAATAACTATTTCATAACGCTACACAAACACATACACACACAAGTACACACATACGTACACACGCATGTATACACACAAACACACATGTACGCACATGCAGAGAGAGAGAGAGAGAGAAAGAGAGAGAGTGAGAGACAGAGACAGAGAGAAACACACACACACACACACACACACACACACACACACACACACACACAAACACCACACACACACTACCACACACACACACACACACACACACACACACACACACACACACACACACACACACACACACACACACACACACACATCTAAGTCCAATGTTCTCCCACGAGTCCTCATTATTCATGACTCTATTGTAAATAAAGTGGATGGAAAAAGATTAGGATCGTCCTACGGTTTCCAGGTGGCCACGAGGAAGATACATACCATCGACGAGTGTAAGAGAGCTATTGAAAAATCTAAAGAAGAGCTGACACCTGAACCTGACTGCGTTGTTTTACACGTGGGGATAGCAGATCTGAAAACGAAGGAGCCAAAAGTATGTAGTACAAATCTAGACGACTGTGTAAAATCTGTTAACACCCAATTTCCAAAAGCCAAGATAGTGTTAAGTCAGGTTGCTCCTGTAAGAAACAAGCACCTAAACGTGAAAAGGGAGCTGCTTAATGTCCTAACCAAAGAGAGACTCCTCAACGCAGCAAATGTCAACTACATCAGCCACGATAACCTGCAAACAAGTCACTACACTCATGTCAGCCAGGACGACGTACATCCGACCACCAGAGGGGCGAGCGTTCTGGCCAGAAATATAGGGAGGCATATCCATCAGCTTTTCTGGGAAAAACCGAGGAGGAGATCAACCCATCAACACCATCAATCAAGACCTGGCTTTCACCCTCAGTTTTTCTTCCCTCCCTGGTCATTTTAGATTCAGCCCAGATTCAGTTCCTCTCTGTTCAGTACTCAACTATATTGTTTTAATTCCTTATATACTTATTTGCTTACTTATGATAAATTTTACTTGAACGTTAGATTAATTGATTATCTAATCATCTAAATATGGGATACTACTCCAAGCTTATTCAACCGTTCATCATGAAAAAGTGTGTAGTCAGTGACATCAACATTGTTCAGTGGAACACACGTTCCATTGTTAGAAACATTTCCTATTTGAGTAACTACCTATCTTCTAGAAACATCCAAGTCTTGCTTCTACAATCGCTGAATACCACCAAAACCAATATACCTAAAATATCTGGGTTTTATTATCCACCAGTATATGACTCTATCAATGACGGTGGCCGAATACAAACAGCTATATATGTTCGTGAAGGACTGAACTACTGCGAAAGGTCATCGCCAGTACCAAAATCGTCCTCATCTATTTCTTCATGTGCAATCATTATAAAATGTTCATCATCATTAGTTTTGAATTTGGCCTCTGTCTATCTACCAAGAGGTCCCGATTCTGTGAATACTGAGTGGTTGAAACATTTTCATGACCAACGTGACAAGTGGATAGTTGGTGGTGATTTTAATGCACATGCCCCATTTTGGGACAAGGATTGTAAAAACATAACTAGCAACAGGTTGATTGAAAATATTATAGATTCCAATTTATACTTACTAAACAACGGACACGTTACCCGTGTCCCTGATATACCAACCCACAGACCCACAGCTATAGACCTTACCTTAATATCACCATCGCTAGCACAAAATGCCACATGGCAAACAGAGGATGACTTGTTGGGATCAGATCACATCCCCATACTTCTTACACGTAACCTTATCACTGAGTTTGATGCAATACCACAAGATAGTTTACCCAAGTTTAACTATAAATACGCAGATTGGGCCAGTTTTAAAGCTTTCCTACGAAATACAAGAACAGATCTATCTGAAACAACGACCTTAAACGATATGTACGCAGATTTCTGTAAGTCACTCTTAAGGGCTGCAAAAATTTCAATCCCAGAACTTAAAGCGTCAAAAACAGGAAAACATCATGGAAAAGTCTGGTGGAATAAAGATTGTGAAAAGGCAGTCAACGAAAAGAAAGAAAAATACAAACAATATATAGCTAATAGGTCACCTGAAAATCATACGGCAATGAAAAGTGCGAACATAAACTGTAACAGAGTCATAGAACAAGCTAAAGAACAATATTGGACATCTTTTTGTACATGTGAAGTAAGTGACCATAAAGCTTTGCAAAAGATTTTTGAAAAACTGAAAACAATGAAAAATGGGATCATGTTGCCATCAATTCCAGTAAAGCTAGAAAACAACCCTTTACCTAGCTCACAGGAGAAAGCAGAAGCTTTTGCAGACATGTTTGCTGAGGTCTGTCGAGTAGAAGGACTTCCTGCCTCTAGTAGAAATTATAGGGTACAGGAAGAAAAGATCGACGCATACAAGGATCATGTCCCAGATAATACGCACTACGTAAATGCACCAATCACGCTCCAAGAATTAAAAGATGCCATTAAATCAATTCCAAATAAAAAGACATCAGTAGCATTTGATGCAATTTCCAATGAGATGTTGAAAAATTTACCAGAAAATTTTTTAATCTTGCTACATAATATGTTTAAAAAATGCTGGAATAGCGGCAAACTGCCCGACTATGGAAACAATCAATAGTGGTTCCTGTACTAAAAGCAGGTAAATGCAATATTGACTTGAAAAACTATAGGCCAATTGCATTAACATCACACGTATGTAAACTTATGGAGAAAATAATTTTAAAGAGATTGATGTACTACTGTGAAAAGAACAACATATTACCAGTGAATCAGGCAGGGTTTAGAAAAGGCAGGTCACCAGTGGAACTCCTAACAAAGCTAACCACTAATATCAAACAACAATTTGCCAGACGCCAATGTGTTTTAGCTACATTCTTTGATATAACTAAAGCATACGACCAAGTATGGCACTCCCGATTATTATTCAAATTGAAAAGTATTGGGCTGACAGGTCACATTTTTGATTATGTCAAATGCTTCTTAGAAGACCGCGTAATTCAAACGAGGATCGAAAATGTGTATTCTTCAAAACGATTTCTTCAAATGGGTATCCCTCAGGGATCCGTTATTGCTCCCCTTCTCTTCATGATATTATTGCATGACTTACCCAGTAAAATTTCTAAACATGTAACTTTAGCTCAATATGCTGATGATTTATGCATGTGGATGCAGGTCAATATGAAAAGAAAAACTCCTTTGCGCTGTCTTAATTATACGCGTAAATGTTATCAGTTAGAACTCGATAAAATAGCACGATATATGGTAGAAAATGGACTACATCTATCCGTGGAAAAAACAAAGATAGTTTTGTTTAACAGTGGAGCTAACCCAGCAAATGTTCCCACGTTCAAACTGGGAGATACTCTTCTTCAGTATAATGAGTCGATTAAATTCTTAGGAGTTTTCCTTACAGCCAAATTATCTTGGAATCAGCATATTGAATACTTATTAACAAAAGCTCAAAAAAGTTTAAATTTCTTGAAAATAGTTCGCAAACAGATATGGGGACAAGATGCATCAACACTTGTTCATCTCTGTAAATCGCTTATTAGATCTAAATTAACCTATGCCCAAGAAATATTCTTCAGCGCACCAAAACGCTTACTCACAAAACTGCAGAGCATAGATTGTAAAGGTTTCAAACTTGCGCTGGGTCTTCCAATGCATGCCTGTTGCCATCGTACATACAATGCAATCAAATTGTTGCCACTTGATGAACAAAGGAAAGTCGCTTCTACTAAATTTCTGTTAAGAAACACTACCATAGAAAACAGCATCAAAACAGAGACAAAAGTAAGATCAGACACCGACTTTCCAAAAAGAGCTAAATCAATATCCTCACAGGTCACGCTTGCAACATTTACAGCTGATGTTATGAAAGGCTCTGGAATTGATTTAGACACAGGTCCTGTAACTTTAAGACCTTCGTTTTCACCAGTACCCAGTTGGGAACTTCAAAGAGCACGATTTGACATACACCACACTGACTTAAAAAAAGAAGATAATATCAATTTACTGGCATGTCACGTTAAATGTCATATAGAAGACTTTTATTCCGATCACTTGAAAGTTTACACTGATGGTTCAATAATTGAAAGACAAGCAGGTTCAGCGTTTTTAATACCTGCTCTCAAAATTGAGAATCTTTCTATATAGGACTTTATAAATCTATCTTTACTGCAGAACTCTTTGCAATCTTAATGGCTTTGAATTGTATGATAAATCTTCCTAGGACAATTCCCCAGATACTTTTTTGCGTTGATTCAAAATCTGTACTTCAAGCTCTTGAATTATCAAAATTACAAACAAGATCTGAAATGATATTGGAAATTACTCACTTGATTAATAGTTTTATCCTTAAGAGGCACTGATATTACTTTCTGCTGGATACCATCTCATAGTTCTTTTCATTACAATGATATGGTTGATAGGGCTGCCAAACGGGGGGCAAAGAGCTCACCAGATTCAAATCATATACAACTTTCCCTCTCATTGCATGAGTGTTATACCTTAGTGGACGCCTACGTATGGAAGCAGTTTCAAGATAAACAGAAAAAGTATGAAAAATGTTACATGAATTTTGAAATTAGCAAAACACCTAAGCGGTTCCTTGCCAGCAGAAGTATACAATCCCTTATGTATAGGTGGAAACTTGATGCATTCAAAACAAAATACACCAGGAATGTAGTGTGCCTGTGTGGAAAGAAGATAACACATAGTCATATTCTTTCATGCGTTCGGGTAAAACAACATATACCTACATTATCAACGAAGACAGTTTCTGACATATTTGCCTCACCATCCTTAACATATGAATTTTTTGTTAGCCTGTCAAAAAGTCCGATAGCGAAATATATTTAACGTGCCGTTACTTCTCATGTTCAGTGTTATGGTTAGCTAATTTTACTGTTTCAATCGTTAATTATGATAACGTCATTTGTGAATTTTTCTTTCTTGTCTTGTTTTTCTGGTTCATTTTTTTTTTCCTGAAGATTAACCTTTTGCAAGTTTGTTTGTTGTTGGGTTTTTTTTTTTTTGTTTTTTTTTTTTTTTGTCTAAAATCACTTTAGTGAATAGACATTAAATCAAAGACCACCACACACACTACACACTGTGAACAGAACACATGACAAAAATCCAAAAATCCACACACAACAGTCACCACGACCCATCGCTCCATACTCTCTCCCAATCTGTGCACAATACTAGTAGGTTATACAAACACCCTTACCTGGTAAGGTATTTTGGCCATACGGAGGTAGGTTTCCAATTTAACAGCAAAGGGCGTCAAGCTGGGGGCGTAAGGGCCACGAC
Organism: Monoplex corrugatus; assembly: GCA_030674185.1. Lineage (NCBI taxonomy): Eukaryota > Metazoa > Mollusca > Gastropoda > Littorinimorpha > Ranellidae > Monoplex > Monoplex corrugatus. The sequence continues at coordinate 49,750,289 of JAPXFY010000015.1, read as the reverse complement.
CAATCTGGTGCAGGATCACAGTGTCCCGAGGATACTTTTTCCTGAATATTGCAAATAATGAAATAGGCTGTGATGGTTTTTTGTCTCTGGATGTATGCGTTTGGTTGGTTGCTTGCTTTCTTGCTTGCTTGCTTGCTTGCTTGCTTGCTTGCTTGCTTGCTTGCTTTCTCACTTACTTGAAATTAGAAAACGTGAACTATGTGGAGATTTGTCTGTGGTATTATGTTTGCTTTGGATCAGAAATAAAAATGTTTCCCCTGAATATCACTGGTGGTTGTGTGTGTGTGTGTGTGTGTGTGTGTGTGTGTGTGTGTGTGTGTGTGTGTGTGTGTGTGTGTGTGTGTGTGTGTGTGTGTGTGTGTGTGTGTGTGTGTGTGTGTGTGGTTTTGGGTGGTGGTGGTCTTCGTGGTGGTGGTGGGGTTGTTTGTTTTTGTTTTTGTTTGTTGTTGTTTTGCTTTGTTTTGTTTTGTTTTGTTTTGTTTTGTTTGTTGGAGGGGATGGTGGTGGTGGTTTGGTTTTGTTTTGGTTTGGTTCGGTTTGGTTTGGTTTGGTTTCGTTTAGTTTGGTCTGGTCTGGTCTGGTTCGGCCTCCCACCCCCACCCCCTCAAATTTTTACGTTATCTTACTGGACACAGAAGCTGGGACAGTTCTCACGGGGCTATGATGACGATGGCAATGAGGATGATAATCATGATGCTATGGAGTTTCATCTAGAATTGAGACAAGCGTGACAGGGCTATAATCTGCGCTTACTGTCATATTACATCCTGGTGGGAACCAGTCCCGAGAGATATATACCGGTACAGAAACCAGCGGTGTTGGTCAGGAGATTTGAGCAACACTCTCAATGACACATCCGTGAAGTGGATGAGACTGGACTCTGGTCCCAGTCTTCCCAATGCGACACTGGGTTACAGCCGCTTATCATCATCATCATCATCATCAGGTGCCTTGCCGCATGGCGTTGGCGATTATGGACTTCCATCTGTCTCTATCACTTGTTTCCTCAAGCATCTCTTCCACCCTCTTTGTCCCCAGCCACTCTGCAAGTCCGTCTTGTATCTTCTCCCTGGGTCTACCCGGTGCTCTCTTTCCCTCCAGCTTTCCCGTTGTGACCTGTTGTGTTCCAATTCCCCTTTCCTCATAAAATGGCCTATAAATGTTGCCTGTCTCTTCCTAATCTTCTTTATGAATGATCTACTTGTGTCTGCCTCCATCAAGACGGTCTCGTTTGTTTTCTTTGCTGTCCATGGAACTCAACATTCTTCTTAGAAAACACATCTCGGCTGCCTCAATCTTGTTCTGGCTTTGTTTGTTGCCTCACAGCCGTACAACAGTATTGGTTCTATATAACATTCAAGAACTCTCTTCCTGATGTTAATTGATAGGCATTTGTTGGTAAGAATGCTTGTCATTTTCTTGAATGCTGTTTTGCCTTGGCCTGCTGGCAATTTCTGATGTGCATCTGCCATCTGGTGAAATGATCGTTCCCAGGTATTTAAACTTATCAACCTGTCTCAAGGTTGTGCCGTTTGCTGTTATCTTGCATGAGGGATTTCATGTTTTTTACTGATCACCATGACTTCAGTCTTCCTGCTGTTTAGTTCCAACCACAGACATCTAAGATATCTTAGATGTCTGTGGTTCCAACCCCTAACCTTTGCTTTCTATTTCTAGTATATTCACAAGGTTAAGGCTGAAAAATTCCACAATGATTTTGAAAAGACTGATGGAGATTCGAACCTACAATCTTCCAATCAGAGTATCACTGTTTGTACTGTCTGTATATCTAGAGTAGCATTATCGTTGTTATAACGTCTCATACTTTGTTCGTGCATGCAATTACACCTTTCGTTGGAGTTTCGGTGTATAGTTTTGAAATATTATTGTTTTTTAGTTTGGCATGACCCTACGGAGCTGCGAAGATGTTTTGAATAAATGTATAATGAAAACTTAGTCAAATGAATTCGTGTGTTGCTACACGAACAACCCTGAAGTGAGTGCAAGCTGTGTATCAAGTCGATCAAGCTGTTCTTTCTAGTCTCTTCGAGAAGAATAAGCTACGACCACTCATAATATGACGCTCCAGTCACAAGCATTTTATCAACTTCACTTGCAGGCGCCATTCTGATTCGACAACGAACTCTGTATCTGAATCTGTCTTTATACGTTGCTACATGCAAAGCTCAAGCAGCGCAAACGCAAGCACCGAAGCAGGCCAACAATATAGTCAAGGATGACGGCTGACCTTACAAAGTTACATATTGAAGATTACATATTCGGATATTGAAGCAGTTTCCCCTCCTCGTACAGTTGCCGCTGTTGCTTTCAAAACTCCACAATTCTTGATAACTAATTACTTATTTCTCTTCCATTCTTTTCTTTTCTTGTAAAAATACTGCGACGTTCTGGGGGGGGGGGGGGAGCCGTGTAGCATTGAATGATTGATTATGATTGTTGTTATAACGTCTCATCACTCATGCTTTGTTCGTGCATGCAGTTACACCTTTCACTGGAGTTTCAGTGTTTAGTTTTAGAATGTTATTATTGGTTTTGAACAGGAAGCAGTTATCAGTCTCAGTTGGCATGACCCTACGAAGCTGCGAAGACGTTTTAATTAAACGCATAAAGAACACTAGTTTAAGTTAAGTCAAATGGATTTGTGTGTTGCTACACTTAAACACTAGTCTTTTCAATGAGACAAAAAAGAAAAAAACTGAGGGCCCGAATGCAGCACGCACTCAACAACGGAGTTGACCCTGGCAATATTCTGTAGAAAAAAATCCACTTTAGCAGAGAGTAAACAGAAATATACACATGCAGGAAAAAAAAGAAAAGGTGGTACTGCACAATGGCGACATACATCCAAGGAGAACAGCCTGAACTTTACACGATATTTTTTAGTGTGACAAAAAAGAAAAGAAAAAAAAACAAAGAAAGAAATTAAAGAAAAAATACAAACAAATCTGTTTATCCTCATTCATGTTTCACTCCATATTTGGTAAAGATAAGTTTGTCTCTCACTGCGTGAAATCAGCATAAGAATGCACAGCTGGAGTTGACTAAGTATCAGTCCTAATGCTACATGTATGCTCATAATTGTTACTGTTATTTTTGTTTAAAGCCCAACTGACTGTAGAGCCATATCAGGGTCATAATCTGTTTCAAAACATACACAATACTTCCAATGGAAAAAAAAAAGGAAAAGAAAATGACATACCCTACACATATCAATGAATTTGTGCACATAATCTAAGGAGATGCCCCTGGTGTTGAACACTCCATCCAGACTTATAACACAGAGGATTTAAAAAACATACCTGAACACAAATGTAGATATAACTAAGGACGCTAAAACTAAGGACATGAAATCATGTATAAAAACAGGCCTAAATGACCTAAAATTGCTTCTGCATATCTCATTTCCCTAGAGCCAAAATGCACATGTACCAAATTAACAATCCTAAGAGAAAGTACATAAGACTGTATCAGTGGATGTTTTCCATCACCATGGATCAAAAACAAATCATCTCCACATTAGGCCATTCTTTGTTCCTATTACTTTGCAGTGCTTAAGTCATTGTGACAGTTCCACTGTTTCCACAGAAGCTTTGTGCCTGTCACTCAAACCAATCCTTGCACTTTTTTTCATTTACCATTTGTGTTTGTGTGTGTGCGCATGTGTGTGTGTGCTTGTGCGTGTGTGTGTGTGTGTGTGTGTATGAGAGAGAGAGAGTGTGTGTGTGTGTGAGAGAGAGAGAGAGAGTGTGTGTGTGTGTGTGTGTGATTTTGATATTGAGATGTACATTCACAGAAACCATGACTGGCATAAATGTGGCGGAAAAGGACATTGTGGTTGGTGTATTGGCTGGTCAAGGTACAAACACATATCCTGAAGCAGTCAACTGATGGTGCTGTAACTGACTGCTTCTTCCTCTTCTAATCTTTGTTGTTAGTCTTTCGCTTGCTCTTAAACTCCTATCTAATGACTAGTTGTTCAGAAAGTACAAATTTTGGCACAGTTTACATCAGTGTGATCTTGAAAAATGGGTCACAGACTAATGGCTGAATGTATGAATAAAGTAGGCTACCAACCAGTGCTGCTCTGAATCATCATGCAATTGAAATTTAGAAACAAATTGTTAGTTTAACCCTTTGACTCAGCACCCTATCAACCAACTGCAAAAACTAAACTCTTTGACTCCGTCACCCTATCACCCATCTTCCTGCAGGAAGCTTGTGGATAGGATGAGGGAATCAAAGGGTTTTTGCTTTTGCTAACATGGTTGACAATGCAGGCTGCTTGTACTCGTAGGCAGGGTGCGGGAGTCAAAGGGTTAAGGATAGTAGGCCCTACATTAGGACAGCATGAATATGCCTCACAGCTAGTTCTTGCTATTCTACATGTACATAATAATACAAACATAAAAAACGAAATACATTAATCATATATATATATATATATATGATAATGATACACTTTAGTCTTCTCACAGATTTTGAGTACACATATAACCTGATTGGTCCAAGTCCTAACACCAGCCAAATTCCAAACCCTCACCCTGGGATCAGTTTCCTCTGTGAATAAATATGCCAACCCAAATGGTCAGGGTTAGGGTTACATTTTGTCAACTTCACGGTTACACTCATGGGTGGAATCACTAGGTCAGAATTCATGTTCACTGAATGCAAAAATTCTTTTTATTTATTTATTTAATTTATTTATTTATCTATTTATTTACATATATCTATCTATTCATTTATTTTCTTCTTCTTGTTCAGATTGTTTAGATTCTGTGTGGTTTTGGGATGTGGTTTTCTCTGCAACCTCTCTCTCTCTCTCTCTCTCTCTCTCTCTCTCTCTCTCTCTCTCTCTCTCTCTCTCTCTCTCTCTCTCTCTCCCTCTCTCTCTTTCTCGTTTATTTTTTTTAACAACATTTCAGTGAAATATTCATGGGGAAAGTTTGAAACTGAAAAGAGGGTTTATTTATTACTTGATTTATTGTTTGGTTAATTGCCTTCCACACAGATTTTGAATTTTATTTGGAGGAGATAAGCTTATGCCTGGAAATTTCTCTCTCTCTCTCTTCTCTCTCTCTCTCTCTCTCTCTCTCTCTCTCTCTCTCTCTCTCTCTCTCTCCTCAGCGCGTTTAAGTGAGTTAACTATATTTCCTTGCTTTTTGTAAGCATTGAATAGTCATTTGCATTGGAGATTATCACACTCATAAATAGAAGCCTGCATCTTGTTAACCATCCATACAGGCTGGGTGATGTGTTTAACTCATATGGTACGTGGTTATCATAGACTGATATAATGAATATGCTAAGCCAGTGCACTAGAGCTTATTCAGGATCTGTAAAGTCATAGACACTAGAAGAATAGGGGGACTGATCTGGTCAGCAAGCAAATTGTGTTTATTGAATTTGACAAACAAGCTCTCTGTCAATGATATGTTTATGAGCAACTTTGAGTATGTTTGTTCTTTCCATTATCCAAGTTAGGCACATGAGAAAATGATCGCTGCAACCATTCACAGGTACACTGATTCTTTTATATTGTATTCTTCTGTGATCTAGTTGAGACAGAAAAAGCTTTTGCTGGTGGGGTTTATACTGGTTGGTCTGTCAATGATTTTGAGAAAAATATGAGGAAATGTGTCAGTCCAAACTGCTGAGCTTTAAATAAGTCAGTATTAAAGTCACCCACCAACAGTATTTCTGTTTGATCAGTTCATACTGTATCCATCATATATGGGAATAAGTCGATCTAGTTGAGTCCATCCAATGTATTGGAAGCCAATTTTTGTAGGCTTGTGTCTTTTTAATTTGGTTTTAGTCAGTCCAGTTTTGTCATTTTCCATGTAACAGAAGCGTTTGTTTTGGTTTGGTTTGGTTGGTTTTTTGGTTTGTTTTGTTTTGTTGTTTTTTTACACGAATAAGCAAAAACCCATGGATAGATTTTGTGAAAGTTGAAATTTCACAAATCATTTCATATCCAGATATCATTACCTCAATGTTGAGGTGACATCAGGCAGTCTAGATTCTGTAAAACTAGATATTTGAAAGGGTTTATCTGAGTTGTATAATATGGATGATACTTCAGATAGTTTGTTCTTAACATGGTTGGTATTTCAATCACTAATTCTGAGTTCATGGTTTTCAAGGCCAGTATGGTAATGAATGAGTCATCATGTAGTCAGTGATGAGTAAGGTAAGTATTGTACATCTTTACACACACACACACACACACACACACACACACACACACACACACACACACACACACGCACGTATAAATACATATAGATAGATATATAGATATAATTATATGTGTGTGTATGTGTAATTCTATTCATAAAGATTTCTTTTTGCACAAAGCGTACAGAATTATACAGTAGATCATAAAAAACTCTGGAGAACAAGATAAATTACCACTGTTGCTCAAAAAGTGCAAAATTGTTCAGTTAAAATTATAGACCTGAAGACGTAATATTGATACACAAAAAAGAATGTATAGAATGAAGTTCTCTCTAAAATACTACTAACTGTACCAGAAAATGCAGCAGCAGATCAGCATTTCACAACCAATGCACCGGTTATCTCAAATAATTAGGCCCTATTGTTTGAACAGCAATGTATAACGGTTACTAGTAACCTGGTTTAATATGAAAATCACCACATACAGTTCAAAGACTTCATAATTATTTAAATACAATACACTCTGTCCATACTTCATTGTAACACAAAATCACTGTCAAAGTTAGTTGTTCTCTTCAGTAGCAATGTGAACTATAAAAAGAATGATTCAGGAAGAGAGACAGTGGTTCAGGGAGAGAGACTACAGTGCGAAAGCAAGACTGTATACTGGTAGTGTAAAATAGACACACAATCACGTGACAATGAGGACACGGACTTTGTACGATCAGTACCGGTCGCCATTCTGCGGTTTCCACTTACCTTCTTTCTTCGCGTGCCCTTTGTTCTTTGTACCTTCGATACGTACGTATGCTGATACCAACAGCAGCAGTAAGAGCCAGCCCTCCTGCAACTGTGGCAACATGACGGTTTTCGCTGAGTAACGCCTTCAGATCCTCCATGTTTCTCTTTGGTCCACAAACGTTATACATGTAATTAGAACTTGTGTTTTGGCGTTCGTCTGTGCTATTTCAGTAGGCCTACTACCAGCACATGCGCACTGAAGTCATTTTCGTTAGAGTCCACTGCACTGCTAGTGACGGCTGTTGTAGTAGAGCATTATGTAATTTATTTTGTTGTACCGAAGTCACAGATCAAAGTGACCCAGGTAGGTTACGATCTTGAAAATTACGATAGAAAGTTATCTCACTCTTTATTTTCACCAATCACCTTAATTTAGTCTTTCCTGATCCATTTGTTTTCGCGTTTTCCTCATCATGCTGCCCCTCCCCCTTCTCCCCCTCCCCCCCCCCCCCAAGAAATGTTGAGGTATCTACCACCTCACTTCGGGAACGTCTCGATACGTCCCAGGTTCGATACGTCTCAGGTTCGATGCGACACCACACACACACACACACACACACACACACACACACACACACACACACCACATCTGCTCGCGTGTGTGCGCGCGCACCTCAAATAGACACAATTTCCTCACACTTTTCTCAAATCATTGACAGACCAACCAGTATAAACCCCACCAGCAAAAGCTTTTTCTGTCTCAAATACACACAACACACACACACCGCGCGCGCGCGCGCAGGCAGGCACACACACACACACGCACGCACGCAGGACACCACACACACACACACACACACACACACACACACACACACACACACACATCAAATGAGGTTTAATGATGTAAACGGCAGGGCCGAGTTACCGCACTGGGAAATGTTGAGTGAGTTCCCTCAGTAGGCAGGCCAATGTCAGTGCGAAGCCAGTACAGGGGAACACAGACTCGGAGGAAACATTGTGTGGGAACGTGGGTGGTAGGTATTACACGGCAGATGGTCGGTGCTGAAAGATGAAGAACGTATTGCATTCTTTCTCTATTCATATCCCCTCTCTCTCTCTCTCTCTCTCTCTCTCTCTCTCTCTCTCTCTCTCTCTCTCTCTCGCCCTCGCTCTCTCTTTCTCTGTCTCTCTCCCTCTCTCTCTCTCTCTCTCTCTTACACACACATGCACGCACGCACGTACCACACGTTGCGCTCACGTGATAGAAATACACAATACACGTACGCAAAAAAGAAAAAAACATTTTGTATCTGGGACATATGGAACTGGGACGTATCGAGACGGGTCCCCTTACAGTTTTAGGATTTGTTCATTCGTTTGTTTGTTTGTTCATTTGTTTGTTTTGTTTGTTCGTTCATTTGTTTGTCTATCCATTCGTTCATTTGTTCGTTTAGTTGGGTGGGGTTTTGTGTGTGTGTGTGTGTGTGTGTGTGTGTGTGTGTGTGTGTGTGTGTGTGTGTGTGTGTGTGTGTGTGTGTGTGTGTGTGTGTGTGTGTGTGTGTGTGTTTCTCTCATACTAGGCCTACCAATCCATCCCCCTTGTTGACAGATCTGTATATATTTACTCAAAAATTCAAGACTTCTGAGAAGTCAAATTCTTTGATTGTTTACATATCATTTGTGATAGTGATATGTTTGCCTTTTCTGTGTATATGTGTATACAGTGACTGTGTGCTTGAAACTGAATTAGGCAGAAGTGAAGGAATAGATAAAAAGAAGAAAAAAAGGGGATATTTAAATTTTACAACGACAAATGCCCTAGATATTTAATTTCACTTTTGTGAATGTCCTAAATTCCATGTCAGCGGACTGAAGTTTATTCCACAAAAATATCTGTCACTTCAATCAGTGGGGGGAAAAAATCAAGTGAAATTAGCAAAATGTATAAAATTTTCTGAAATTGTATAGTTATTGCTTATTGAACATTTGAGAATCCTACTTTTAAACAGTTTGAAATGTGATTTTGTCTTTTAATTTTGCATTTTCTGTCATATGTTGTATTGTTGATTTTGTTGGATTTTCAGTTATTTTCTTTTATACGGCATGGTTCAGTTGGGGTGAAAGGATCTATTAACCCTTTGACTCCCTCAACCTATCCACAGCTTTCTGCAGAAAGCCGGTGGACAGGGTGAGGGAGTCAAAGGGTTAATTAATCATTGAACTTTAAACATTGTGTCTGAGTGTGTATGTGTGTGTTATCAAGGTGTGTGTGCGGTATTTTCGTTGTTTCTTTTTCTTTTTTTTTTTTTATTATTGTTTTGTGTGTGTGTGTTGTGTGTGTGTGTGGTGTGGTGTGTGTGTGTGTGTTGTGTTGTGTGTGTGTGTGTGTGTGTGTGTGTGTGTGTGTGTGTGTGTGTGTGTGTGTGTGTGTGTGTGTGTGTTTCTAGAATAATCAATTTTGCATGTGATGCCCAAAAAGCAAACACATGCACGCGCGCACACTCACACACACACACATTCACACGCACGCACACACACACACACATTCACACACACACAAAAGTACATGCACATACACACACTCACACACACGCGCACACACATACACACCCAAGACAGTTTAGACAGATACACAAAATGCAAAGAAGTAAACAAATGAGACAAATACAGATACAAAAACAAAGACATGGTAAATGAGACAAATACACATACAAAAACAAAGACATGTTAAATGAGACAAATACACATACAAAAACAAAGACATGGTAAATGAGACAAACATACAAAAACAAAGACATGGTAAATGAGACAAATACAGATACAAAAACAAAGACACGGTAAATGAGACAAACATACAAAAACAAAGACACGGTAAATGAGACAAACATACAAAAACAAAGACATGGTAAATGAGACAAACAGATACAAAAAACAAAGACATGGTAAATGAGACAAACATACAAAAACAAAGACATGGTAAATGAGACAAACAAACAAAAACAAAGACATGGTAAATGAGACAAATACATATACAAAAACAAAGACATGGTAAATGAGACAAATACAGATACAAAAACAAAGACATGGTAAATGAGACAAACATACAAAAACAAAGACATGGTAAATGAGACAAACATACAAAAACAAAGACATGGTAAATGAGACAAACAAACAAAAACAAAGACATGGTAAATGAGACAAACAAACAAAAACAAAGACATGGTAAATGAGACAAACAGATACAAAAAACAAAGACATGGTAAATGAGACAAACATACAAAAACAAAGACATGGTAAATGAGACAAACAGATACAAAAACAAAGACATGGTAAATGAGACAAACAGATACAAAAACAAAGACATGGTAAATGAGACAAAACAAACAAAAACAAAGACATGGTAAATGAGACAAACAGATACAAAAACAAAGACATGGTAAATGAGACAAACAAACAAAAACAAAGACATGGTAAATGAGACAAACAAACAAAAACAAAGACATGGTAAATGAGACAAACATACAAAAACAAAGACATGGTAAATGAGACAAACAGATACAAAAACAAAGACATGGTAAATGAGACAAACATACAAAAACAAAGACATGGTAAATGAGACAAACATACAAAAACAAAGACATGGTAAATGAGACAAACAGATACAAAAACAAAGACATGGTAAATGAGACAAACATACAAAAACAAAGACATGGTAAATGAGACAAACAGATACAAAAAACAAAGACACGGTAAATGAGACAAACAGATACAAAAACAAAAACAAAGACATGGTAAATGAGACAAATACAGATACAAAAACAAAGACACAAACAAAACAAAACATTTGTGATAAATATACACATAGTACAGAAACCAATTTTTTAAAATCCGTGAAACAGACACTTGCGCGCAAGACAATCCATTTTTAAATGAAAAAGGATGTGAAAAGAAATGTATAATGATGATAATCATGATCAGTGATGACTATGATGATCATGATCTGTTAACAATAATGGTTGATGATGATGATGATGATAATATGAATGACATATGATGATGATGATAATAACATTAATGATGATAATAATAATGGTAACAACAACATTAATAACAAGAACAACAGCAATAAATCATTTTTCTTTTGATCCCTTTTATTATTCCAAATAATACTGACAAATAAAATCAAAAGTGTAAATTGTAATTACAATCACATCATAAAGAAATACTTCAGATTTATACAAATTACTGCCAATGCAAAATTGACAAATACAAAAAAAAAAAAGGCATACATACAAGAGTAGATGGTTAAGAAGTCAGATTCACTGTCGTGTTTTATCACATATTTTAACAATAATGTACTATAAACCACTAATTGGGCAGACTGCATCAAGTTTCTATTGATAAATGTGGAAGCCCTAATTTTGTATTGAAGCTATGGAATGTCCATGTGCATTGTATTCTTCTATGTGGTATATGTAGCAAGATTTGTTTTAAAATAAATCGCCTTCATTTGGTAGAACCTTTTCAAAGTTGCATTAGTTTATAAATGTACATTTTTCCATGAAGAATAAAAATGCCAAATCTGTGTTCAGATTTTCATCAACACCACATAATGCCATGTTTTCATTCAGTCTAATATTTGCAGAGGTGATACATTCTGATTTCAGGGGACAGATTTTACCACATCTGATTTAGAAAGGGGGTTTATATAGTTCACTAGATATGTTTTTTTGTTTTGTTTTTGTTTTTTGGGGTTGTTTTTTTTTCATTTATATTTTGCATTCTTGAATTTTCTCAGGCACAAAGTTTTAACACTGTAACTATGTGTATCTGGTATTGCCAAACGCAAAGTGTTTTTTCTTTTTCTTTTATTTCACGGTAATTCGGTTGCATACACCATTTCAAACAATCTAGCAACACGCTGCATTTTCTGAAGATTACCGATAAGCTCATCGGAAAATGCTAAAAACATATCAGGAAAAACAGAACTACACCCCTGGATCTCCGAATTTTACTTGACCAAGCCATTCTGAAAACATGTGAGCTTACAAACAACATAACATGTGATCATGACAACAACAACAACAACAACAAAACACCAATCTGTTTTGATTTTGTAATATTAGGATAAAAAAGATATGTTTTTTTTACCTGTACATAGGTTGTATTTCATTTGACGCTCTTTGTCTCTCTCTCACTCAAACACACACACACACAGAGTTTCCCATACGCTCACACTGACTTTAGCAGTAAGAGAGAGAGCTGGTAGGATGGACTGGGTGTTCTAGTATGGCCTACATCTAACTCTACATCCCGATCCGGTCCTGTCATCACATACGTATAACACCCTCAGCCTCACAATGTTTATTTTCTATAGCCTACGACGACGGACGCCCCTGGCGAGCGCGACAGGAACGAGGTAAAAATACTTCATCAATGCTATAATGATTAATAACTCACCTGTTGTTAAATCATATACATAATACAACAAATATTTTTATAACTTGGCCTTTTTTATAGTTATGTTATAAACATCTTATATATTCATCAATGTTTCTAAATTTCTGAGTATCTTTGAAGAGAAATTTTGACACGTGTGTTTTAATACTTTCAATATTTTTGAAATGACATATTTGTAAGATTTATAGCAAAAATACATTTTTATATATAATATTTTTCTGAAAAAAGGGGCGGTCACTTGTTTTTTCCTCGCGCTCAATTCTGCTAATTAATATTATCGTCTACTAAAAGGTCACATTTTCTCGTCTTCAAAAGCTCAAACAGTGTGATTGTTCTTCAACGTTTCAAGGTCAGATTGTGATGATCTTGCCCATATCTTCATAAGCAAATTGTTATTAATCAGTTGTTTCCCTTGTACGGTCTTTTCCATGAAGTCGAAGAGTTAACTTTCTTGAATAGCACAAGTAAACACACACACACACACACACACACACACACCACTTTTTTATGTAAAGCTGCTGTCTTTGTGAGTAAATCAACTAAGTTATGTTTATATTTATTACGCTATTATATGTTTATAGCTAAATTTTCTTCGGTGGGTGAGAAAGCAACTTCCAAACAGATAAAGAGAAAGAGTAGTAGTATCTATACCCACACACACACACACGTATATATATATATATATATATATCAGTGGAAACCTGATATAACAGGGATGATGGGACCAAATCAAAATCCCTGTTATATCAGATCCCTGTTATATCAGATATCAAGGGAAATAAGGACTGATCAACTAACTCTTGACTTTTTTATGAGCAATAGCAATGAGAATCAGAATCAGCAAGAAAGCTAAGAAAATAGAAAGATAAACAGTAGATCTAGGCCTAGATCTGGTCTGGTGTAAGTGTGCAGTAAAACTGAATGATGGCGCAGTCAGTCACTGACTCAGTGGCCTCAGGCCTACACGCTTGCGCGCGCATCACGCTCGCATTGCGAAGCGTTCTTTCAGTGTACAGTACACAGTATACCAAGGCTAGCCTAGATCTAGATCTAGGCCTACTGCGTGGCGTGCTGAGTCTAGGCCTAGGCCTTTCTGCTGCAGAGCCCGTCTCGGCATCCCTGCTATAACCGATCGAGCCCTCTTGTCTCCCTGTTATTGCCGATAAGTTTTAATAGAGACAAAGAGGAAGAAAAAATGGGGATTGAAAAAAGCCCTGTTATATCCGGATTCCTGTTATAACCGGTCCTGTTATAAATGGTTTCCACTGTATATATATATATATATATATATATATATATATATAGAGAGAGAGAGAGAGAGAGAGAGGCCACTGTCTGGATAGATCTCTATCTTCTCGTTTTTCTCAGTTACGCTGTAATTCCAACAGTAGGCTGATCGGTTCTTTTGCCAAAGCGGTGGACTCAATATCTGCCCGATATTCGAGTCGAGATCAAACACAGCCTGGATCATTAACCCTTTGATTCCTGCACCCTGCCCACTAGCATTCTGCGTTGTCAACCAATATCAGGAAGCTGGTGGATAGGGTGAGGCAATCAAAGGGTTAAGTTTTTGCAGTTGGTGGATAGAGTGCAGGAGCCAAAGGGTTAAAACTGGTTTGTTTGCTGCCCATCTTAAATGTTCCCATCTTTCTGCAGTGTAGTGTTTCATAGGCCCAGAAGGTCGTCAGTGGAGAAACCCCCGTCAAGCAAGTGTTTCGGCCCTTAACTCCTGACACTCTAAGGGGCCGGGCCGCATCCAGGTCATGACTCCTGGATGCCCCTCTGTTGTCGCCCTTCTTACTTTTTTTTTTTAAATAGAAATTTGTCTTCCTCCTGGAATTGAACCCGCGCATACTAGGTGGTCGGGTTTCTCCCCCAAATTCTACTTGATACTTAGCTTACCATACAAAACATCTTCTGTTTAATTCGCTATGGGAGCCTTGCCAAAACTAATGGAGATATCTCACACAACATCAACACAATACGACAAGCACTTTTTCTGGATATATTGAAAAATATCAGTAAACACGAACACCTTTTTATAACATTTACTCTTTCAGTTTTTTTTCCCCGCTCTTGAGTTGTAACTTCCAAATAAACTTGAATACAAGGCGGAGGGAGGGAGTGCTTTGACATTTAAAGCGGATTTTTTGATACCGCCATAAGAGGTTTGCAAGAGAAGACATTTGTAACGAAATCAAAGAAGAAAAAGATGATGTACTCACATATCTGCGACAATAAACCGGAATATTCTAAATGATAAAAAAGACAGACGCAAATAAATATCTAGTCCACACATTTCTGTTTAAACAAATCGCTGCAAAAAATCAACTTAAAAAAAAACAAACAGCACCGCTGTCCAGAGCTCGCCCCCCTGCAGTTCTTCACAGAAGCCAACATCAGCAGCCTGATGCTGTATGGGTTACTGCGTGGCCTTCACTGTTCCACCCTGTGTAGTACACTCCACCCAGTCGGGCCAGAAGGTGTCCTTCATCCGTTCACAGTAGGATACCAGGCGCGGGAACTCTGTACATAGGATTAGACAACAATATCTGTAATATACTATTTGTATCATTGTAGGCCTACGTTTTTTTTAACAAAATTTCTTGTTGCAGAGGATCTGCCATAGTGAAATTCGGCATGATACTCCCAGGAGTCACCCAATGCAGCGTCACTTCATCAATCATCATCAGTGCCTTGTCCCCATGCTGCGTTTGACAATGCAATGGGTTTCCATCTGTCTTATACACTGTTGCCTCAAGCATCTCTTCCACCCTCTTTGTCCTCAGCCACTGAGCAAGTCCGTCTCAAATCTCCTCCCTGGGTCTACCTGGTGCTCTCTTCCCCTCCAGCTTTCCCGTCGTGACCAGGTGCTCCAATTCCCCCTCCTCATAAAATGGTCTACAAATGTTGCCTGTCTTTTCCTAATTTTCCTTATGAATGATCTTCTTGTGTCTGTTTCCATGAAGACTGTCTCGTTTGTTTTCTTTGCTGTCCATGGAACTCTCAACATTCTTCTTAGAAACCACACCTCGGCTGCCTCAATCTTGTTCTGGCTTTGCTTGTTGACTGTCCACGCCTCACAACCGTGTAACAGTAAGTGCAGCATTGCCCATTTAAAAGAATCCCCCTGCCTCTCCCTCTCCCTTGTATGCATATATTCTGTTTACCTATGAATGTGGGTGCTTTAACAGAATTTTTCCAAGGACAATTCCTTTGTTGCCGTGAGATCTTTAACGTGCACTGACCTCGGTTAGTCGTCTGGCCCTTTACCCCGTTGGGTTGCCGGGGCTCTTTCAGTATAAATAGTATCCCCACCTTCTGGAAATTCTGTGCTAGAAATTTCCTCTTTTCTGTCACTCTCTTTGTTTCTGCCTTGTTGTCTTGCTTTGTGTCATTTCTGCTTATTTTCTGCCTTAATGGTCCATTCACCTGTATTTTTTCGATAAAGTCTTACGTACTTTTTCTTTGGATTGATAATTAGGTACATGTATTAAGTGCATTTTTGGTTCTAAGGAGATGAGATATGCGGAAGCAATTTTAGGTAATTTATGCCTGTTTTTATATATGTTTTGGTGTCCTTATGTGTGCTTACATTTGTATTCAGGTGTGTTTTTTAAATCTTCCCTGTGCGATAAATCGGACGGAATGGTCCTATGCCAGGTGCATGTCCTTAGATTATGTGCGCGAATGCATTGATATATGTACTTAATTTTTTTTTTTTTTTTTTTTTCCTGTTGAAGTTTTGTGTGTTTTGAAGCGGTTATAGCCCTCTGTTGCAGTGAGATCTTTAACGTGCAACTGACAATGGATTAGTCGTCTTACCCGAAATACTAAGCTCTTACATTACCACTAACAGAAGGGGGGGGGGGGGAAGAAAACTCCCGTCCAGTCCTGTGATTCCTTAAGCAGGTTGATGTAACCGCTAAGGTCACACACTTCACTTATTATGAAAAACTGAAACTGAAACTGAAACTGAAACTCAATTATGACGATAGTTAACTTGACCCCTTTGACTCCTGCACCCTGTCCATCAGCATTCCTGCATGCCAACCATGCTTGCAAAGCAAAAATTAACCTTTTGATCCCTCACCCTATCCACCAGCTTCCTGCGTACACACACCACACACACACACTCACACACACACACACACACACACACACACACACACACACACACACACACCACACACTCACTCACTCACTCAATCACGAGTACACATAATATGTACGAAGACACACACACAGATCTCACACACACACAACACACCCACACCCACCACACCACTACTCACACACACTACACCCTCTCTCTCTCTCTCTCTCTCTCTCTCTCTCTCTCTCTTTCTCTCACTCATTCTCTGCGCTCGTAACACACACATCACCCACACCCTCACACATCACATCACGACGCCACACACACGACACAACAAACACACACACCACACACACACACACACACACACACCTCTAAAGATTCTGGCGATTGAAGTACCAGGCAGTTGCCAGTACAGTTGAGACAGCTGACCAAACACTGCACAGTCCTCTTCACATGGTCTGTCTCCCATCAGGAATTTTTTGTTGCCTGCAACACACAACAGGAACATGATTCAGTATTTTCTTCCTGATACCAACGATAAAATCCTCCCCTCCCCCCCCCCCCCCCCCCACACCCACTCACACCATCTGCATACCTCGATGGCATCACCCGAAACCACTCATTCAGCACCACAAAACATGACTGAATCCAGATTCATTCTGCTGTAATCCTACTTCCAGATGCCATGAATATCACATTTCCATAAGGCCACTCACCCGAGAAGATTCTGCACTGCCGCCATGTCCCAATCTTATCGCTTGTTTGTGGCCTGCGTTCGTGTGGGATTGACTTGAGACAAATGTCACTCTACGCGATCGTGAATGGGTGTTTGACCCTGTTCATAGTTGGGGAAGGTAAAGGAGAGGAGATGGATCATCATCATCATCATCATCACCATCATCATCATCGTCATGTGTCCTGCCGCACAGCGTTGGCGATCATGGCCCTCCATACGAATATTATCCCTTGTAGCTGCAAGTATGTCTCCCACCCTCTCTGTCCTCAGCCACCCCACACGTCCAGTCCAATATTTTCTCCCTGGGTCTACCTGCTGTTCTCTTTCTGTCCAGCTTCCCTGCTGTGACCACTTGCTCTAATATTCTTTTTCCTCATAAGATGCCCTCTAAATGTTGCTTGTCTTTTTCTTATCTTCTTTAATGATCTTCTTGTGTCTGCTTCCTTCAAGACTGCCTCGTTTGTTTTCTTTGCCGTCCATGGAAATTCTCAACATTCTTCTTTGAAACCACATTTCGGTTGCCTCAATCTTGTTCTGACTAAAGGGTTAACCACGTACATGTGTAGTGAAGATCTATCCAGAAGTAGCTGAGAAAATCCCGTTAGCACCATTTTGTCAGAGACACAAAGACACATTTCTATCCGATCGATATAAAATAATTTAATACTTTTCTTTTTTTTTTTTAACTCACAAAGGGAACTTGATCAGAAAATAATTGTGAGAAGAAAAAAAATGTATAAGATACTCACCAATATAGTCATTGAGAGCAGTGAGGTCTTTCCTTGCAATCTGTCTCACTTCTTCAGGGTGGTGTCGACCTATGCCTTGAACCCATGTCAATAGACGTATGGAAGGATTCAAGATGCATTTGATGTACAAACGAGTGAAAGAAGGAAACGCTTTCAGGGCGAATTCTGTGTTTGGTTCATTGAGCCATCGTGTCACTACCAGCACCCTGCACACACACACACACACACACACACACACAGCACGCACGCACGCACACACACACACACACACACGTAACCCCCCCCCCACACACACACACACACACAGAGGCACGTACACACACACGTACACACACAAACACACACACATAAACAGACACACACACAGGCACACGCACCACACACACACACGGGCACACGCACAACACATACACACACACACACATACAAACAACACACACACACACACACCACACACACACACACACACAAACAGAGAGAGAGAGAGAGAGACGGAGACAGAGAGAAACAGAAACAGAAACACACATGCACACACAAACACACACACAAACACACACACACACACACAGGCATACGCACCACACACACACACACACACACACACACCACACACACACACACACCACACACACACCAGGCACTCGCACGACACACACACATACACACACGCATATTAATCAATCAATCAACCATAACAAATTAGACAGCATAAAACTGAATGAGTGATTTAACACTAAAGTTCTGTGCACACCAAACTATTAGGCAATGAATTGCATTTTATTGTATCGCACCATATTGCTTGCTTACTTATTTACTTCCCATTATGCCATTGGCATATTCCCTCAAGGACATGTCCCCGGTGTTGACCACTCCGTCCAATTTATCAAACAGGGGATTTAAAAAACGCACCTGAATACAAATTTAAGCATACCTAAGGACACCAAAACATATATAAATACGGGCACAAGTTACCTAAAATTGCTTTCCCATATCTCACTTCCCCAGACCCAATAAAGCACTTAATACATGTGCCCAATTATCAATCTTAAGAAAAAGTACATAAGACTTTATCGAACACATACAAGTGAATGGACCAGCAAGGCAGAAAATGGAATGAAGAAATGACAGAAAGCAAAGGAACAAGGCAGAAACAAAGAGAGTGACAGAAAAGAGGAAATTTTTAGTACAGAATGTCCAGAAGTGGGGTGCTATTTACACTGAAAGAGCCCCCGGCATCCCCACGGGGGAAACAGTTGTGCCTGAAAGTACCAGGTCGTCTGTAAAGTCAAGATCTTCCATATGATGCCTCTTGGTTGGTGCTCAGTCCTTCGTCTCATTGCCTAGTCTATGACCATTTTGAAGAGCAGTATTGACAGTACATATCCTTGTCTTACTCCTGTTTTTACTTCGAAATTACGTTTGATGTTTACTAGTCTAAAGTTGACACAAAAGTATTTGATGAGAAGGATCTGTTGTGAACCCTGGGATCCGGTATATGCCAAACGCTCCCTGTGTATGCTGTCCAAATCTTTCTAAATGTCCTCAAAGAAGATAAAGAGTTGTTCCTGCCTTTCTACCTATTGTTTGGTTAGATTTCGCAAGGTGAACATTTGGTCAGTAGATCCTCCTCTTCTTCTGGAAATCTACCTGTTCTTTAACCTGTTGACTCCCGCATCCTGTACATCAGCATCCTGCAATGTCAACCACGCTAACAAAGCAAAAACTTAACCCTTTGACTCCCTCACCCTATCCACCAGCTTCCTGCAGGAAGGTTGTTTTTTTCATCTTCTTGAATGCTGTGGATATAACTACTATCATAAAACACCCACAGCAACATCACCAGTAAAGATCTTTTGAGTTACATATCCACACAAATGATGATATGACTGTTATTATGATAAACATCCACAGCATCCTCACCAAGTCAGATCTTCTTCAGTTGACATGTCTAATGATATGACTATTATCATGATAAACATCCACAACATCCTCACCAAGTCAGATCTTCTCAGTTGACATGTCTAATGATATGACTATTATCATGATAAACATACACAACATCCTCACCAAGTCAGATCTTCTTCAGTTGACATGTCTAATGATATGACTATTATCATGATAAACATACACAACATCCTCACCAAGTCAGATCTTCTCAGTTGACATGTCTAATGATATGACTATTATCATGATAAACATACACAACATCCTCACCAAGTCAGATCTTCTTCAGTGACATGTCTAATGATATGACTATTATCAATGATAAACATACACAACATCCTCACCAAGTCAGATCTTCTTCAGTTGACATGTCTAATGATATGACTATTATCAATGATAAACATACACAACATCCTCACCAAGTCAGATCTTCTTCAGTTGACATGTCTAATGATATGACTATTATCATGATAAACATACACAACACCTCATTAATACAGATCTTCTTCAGGTGCATGTCCACACAAATGACACCATGACTAATAGTAGGATAAACACCCACAAAACTCTCACCAGTACACATCTTCTTCAGCTTATATGTCCACACAAGTGATGATATGACTATCATCACGATAAACATCCACAACATCCTCACCAGTACAAATCTTCTTCAGCTAAACGCTGAAAGGCCACGGCCACAGCACGCTGCTCAGGGGTCATCCAGGAGCTGAGGTCAAGGTCATAACGTTTGTTTAAGTACAGGATGCAGAAGGCCGTGTCAGCGACGTCCTCTCCGTTGTAGGTCATCCAGGGAACTTTTCGCTTGCTTGACATCTTTGTAATATTGTGTTCATTCTGTATGTAGACATGTAATCAACATAATCACCCCATTATTAACACTTTGACTCCCGCAACCTGTCCATCAGCATCCTAACCATGTTAGCAAAGCAAAAACTTAACCCTTGACTTCCTCACCCTATCCACCAACTTTCTGCAGGAAGCTGGTGGATATGATGGGGAAGTCAAAAGTTAAGTTTTTGCAGCTGATGAATGGGGTGCAGGAGTCAAAGGGTTAATGTAAGTTCGGTAGAATTGCAAGACCATGGAAAGAAGAAGTCTGAATAAGCTATGTCTAACTAGCCAGAATCTCTGGACACCACAAGCAAGTAGATACAAGATACAAGATACAAGATACAAGAATTTTATTTAGCCCAGAGCATCACAATGGGAAATTATTTTGGCGTTCGCATTAAAATACATACAGGAACAAGAACGCACATGCTCTTACTCTCTCTCACTCTCTCTTCACATAGAAACTGTTATTTAACCGGCTTGTCCTGGCCTTAAAGGACCTGAATCGTTTACCGGAAGGGAGGGGGGAGAAGAAAATATTTGCCGGATGGCCCTTGTCGGCCACAATGGATTTGACCTTCTTTTTCATTCTTTTGACATAGATGGACTGAAGGGGCTCCAAAGTGGTCCCAATAATTTTCGAGGCGGTTCGGACTGCTCTACTGAGCCTCTCCCTCTCGGCTGCGGGAGGGCGCCGTACCAGGCAGTGATCGAAAAGGTTAGTACGCTCTCGATCACCGCCCGGTAGAACTGCACGAGCGTATTTTGACTAACACCCAACTTTTTGAGTTGGCGGAGGAAGAACAGTCTTTGTTGGGATTTTGATACAGCTTTACAGTTTATAACGTAGAGATCGGTATGAATTTAAAACAGATCTTAATCACAATCGCGGAGGTGGAACAGCACTGATGGGATATCCAAATGAACGTCTCATCATACCATACACTAAGGATAATAGGATAGGCCTACATACATGTGCGCACATAAATTCTCGCCTGTCTCACGTGTCTCACCTGTCGGCGTCATCGGGTTCAGTGTTGCCCACTGCCTTGACCTTTGTGGACAACTTCTGGAATATTCAGGCCGCTGATATTGATTAAGTTCTCCATGTATGAGACTGGAGGTTCGCCTTTCTTCCTTTTTGCCATTGTTTTTCCTTGAAAAAATGGTTCCCATGAGGTCCGTGTTCTTGCTACGTGACACATGACCTATGTATTTTAATTTTCTCTCGTTGATGTCTGCTAGTAATTTTCTGGTGGTATCAAGTTCTTCAAGGACACTTTCGTTAGTTCTTCTATCTGTCCATCAGACACGTAGTAGTCTCCGATAAAACCACATCTCTGCTGCCTCAATTCCTTTGCAATCAGCTTTTTCTGAGAGTCCAGGCTTCGCAGCCATAAGCCATAATTGGCATAAATTAGAAGGGGAAAGAAAAAAAGACATAAACGCTCACACATAGGGACGCACACACACAGAGACGAACACACTCACAGCCACAGAGCAACACACCTGGTAAGGTATTTTAGCCATTCGAAGGTAGGTCTCCAGTTTGACAGCAAAGGGTGTCATGCTTGGGGCATAAGGAGAACGTCCAACCTGGTGTAGTATCACTGTGTTGGGAGGGTAGTTTCGCCTGAATACATTGAAAAAAAAAAAGTTTGATAAATATGGAGTTGTAAATATGGAGTTGACCTCTCTTATTTCATTTTTGTTTCACGTACTTTACTATTTATCTTATTTCACTAAATTTTCTTCTTCTTCTTCTTCTTCTTCTTCTTCTTTTTCTTCTTCTTTGTAGTAGTAGTAGTAGTAGTAGTAGTAGTAGTAGTAGTAGTAGTAGCAGCAGCAGCAGTAGTAGTAGTAGTAGCAGTAGTAGTAGAAGTAGTAGTAGTAGTATCATTATCATTATTATCATTAGTAGTAGTAGTAGTTATAGTAGTAGCAGTATTTGCTGTTGTTGTTGTTGTTGCTGTTGTTGTTGTCGGTGCTGCTGTTGGTGGTGGTGGTGGTGCTATTGTTATTGTTGGTGTTGTGGTTTGTTTGTGATCAGTCAATTTCCGTTCATTATTATTATTATTATTATTATTATTATTATTATTATTATTATTATTATTATCATCATCATCATCATTATTATTACCATTACTATTATTGTTAGTAGTAGTAGTAGTAGTATCATTATCATCATTATCAGTTGTAGTAGTAGTAGAAGGAGTAATATTTGTAGATATTGTTGCTGTTTTTGTTGTTGTTGTTGTTGCTGCTGCTGCTGCTGCTGCTGCTGTTGCTGCTGCTGTTGTTGTTATGGTTGTCGTTGTGACTTGCATGTGATCAGCCAATTTCTGTTCATTTTTGTTTTTTCTTCTCCGAGTGAAAGACCCTACCGGTAAGGAGACCCCCCCCCCCCCCCCCAACGTCTTTCTAAGACAGCACCCATGAACCACTGGCCACCAAAATCCGCAACTTTATTCATCTCAGGCATAAAGAGACGGCGGACGCTGATGCTGAAATCACCCTGAGATTGGGGCGAAAAGGACCACATAGCCTGGGACAATGTTCACAATGCTGTAATGATAGATGTGTGTGTGTGTGTGTGTGTGTGTGTGTGTGTGTGTGTGTGTGTGTGTGTGTGTGTGTGTGTGTGTGTGTGTGTGTGTGTGTGGTGTGTGTGTTGTGTGTGTGTTGTGGTGTGTGTGTGTGTGTGTGTGTGTGTGTGTGTGTGTGTGTGTGTGTGTGTGTGTGTGTGTGTGTGTGTGTATGTGTGTGTTGTTCGTTGCTTGATTTAACGTCTTTTCACTATAAGTGATATTAGACGGGGAAAAATGGCATGGAGGATGAAATAAGGGGGGGGGGGGTGTGGAGGGGAGAGGGGAACAGAGTAAGGGACGTAAAAAAAATTAAAAGGAAGCGGCAAGGTCTTAAGAAAAAGGATGTGGATGAACAGAGAAATGAAACTAGAACAACGCTAACATCAATAATGTAAAAGAAAAATCGTCATAAAAACAAAACAAAACAAAAATAATCATAATTATAATAATAATCTTAAAGTAACGCATTA
>JAPXFY010000015.1:49658949-49721449 GCA_030674185.1 Monoplex corrugatus | reverse complement strand
GCGAACCGCACTAACCTTTCTTTAGAAGCCTGTCGTCGTTTGGACCATCGACGCACAGCGATAACAACAGTTGCCACAAATACACCTCCGGCAACCTTACATGCAGTTGGGTGTTGGCTGATACAAGCTCTCAGATCCTCCATTTTGATGTTTTTCAATATTTTTTTTTTTACCTGAGAGAAAGTTCGTTCACCTTGACCTTTGTCACAGAAGAGACAGAGTTGGTACACGCTTTTGTCGTTTTCGTTTGGATTCGCGTGTACCACTAAACAGCACTCGAGAGCATACGTACCCAAGCCACAGACTGAAGCATACGCACAGTTTCGGCTTCCCGTCCTTTGTTTTTCTTTGAGTCAAGAATCTAAATAACTCAGTTACGCAGAAGACAGTTATCATCATCATTGTCATAGTGGAAACAGAGTTGGTACACGCTTTTGTCGTTTTCGTTTAGGTTCGCGTGTACCACTAAACAGCACTCGAGAGCATAAGTACCCAAGCCTCTGATTGAACCATCCGCACAGTTACGGCTTCACAGTCTTTGTTTTTCTCCGAGTCAAAAATCTCAATTACGCAGAAGACAATCATCACCATCATGCGCCCTGCTGCAAGTCGTTGGTGATCATGGCCCATACGAATATATATATCCCTTGTTGCCTCAAGCACGGTCAACTCCCACCCTCCCTGTCCTCAGCCACCCTGCAAGACCGTCCATTATTTTCTCCTTGGTTCTACCTTGTGCTTTCTTTCCCTGCAGCTTTCCTGTTGTGACTCGGTGCTTTAATTTCTCTTTCCATAAAAAAAATGTCCTTTAAATGTTACTTGTCTTTTCCTAATCTTCTGTATTAATGATCTTCTTGTGTCTGCCTCCTTAAAGACTGTCACGTTTCTTTTCTTTGCTGTCCATGGAACACTCAACATTCTTATTAGAAACCACATTTCAGTTTCCTCAATTCTGCTCCGACGTTGCGTGTTGACTGTCCACGCCTCATAACCGTACAACAGTATCGGTTCTATATAACATTCAGGAACTCTCTTCCTGATGTTAATTGATAGGTAATTTGTTGGTAAGAACGCTTTTCAGCTTCTTGAATGCTGTTTTAGCTTGGCCGATTCTGCTGGCTATTTCTGATGTGCATTTGCCGCCTGGTGAGATGATCGTTCCCAGATATTTAAACTTATCAACCTGTCTCAAAGTTGTGCCGTTTGCTGTTACTTTGCATGAGGAGATTTCGTTTTTTAAAATTTTTTTTTAACACTAATAATTAACTTGAATATGCTCGTTTTTGTGTAAAAAGTAAAACATGTAGGACTAAAATTGTACAGAAAGTAGTTGTTTGTTTGTTTGTTTGTTTGTTTGTCTCCATGTTGTGCCATTTGCTGCTTTTGCATGAGGGGATTTCTTGTTTTTTACTGATTACCATGACTTCAGTCTTCGTGCTATTTAGCTCCTGCCCTTTATTTTTGCTTTCTTTTTCTGTTAGGTTCACAAGGTTTTGTAGGCCTGTCTTTTTCATTTTCTGCAATCATCGCGGTATCAGAAGACAGTAGTGATCAACAAATTATTGCACTGATACTACATGGCCAAGTTAAAAAAAAAATGCACCGCATTGCATGTGTTTTACGTAATCTGTACGTTGTAATTTACAAGCATGGGTATTCCAGTGTGTTCTAATTAATTAATTTAATTAATTAATTAATTACAATTAATTACAATATTTATATAGCGCAAAATCTTGATAAAATCAAATCTAAGCGCTGAAGCAGACATACACGCAAGCACGCACGCACGCACACACACGCACGCACACACACACACACCCACACACAACACACACACACGCATGGCTATAAATGGGGAGAAAGAATAAAAGCAATAAAAGCAAGAATAAAACCAATGGAAAATTATAGAGAGCATAGCATATACAATTATATATTATAACCATGTGATTCCCCTCCGAGCGGAGACAGGCTGCAGAGGAGGGGGGGGGGGTTGAGTGAGGTTAGGATTTTATGCGGAGGAGAAAAGGTGAGTTTTGAGAGCGGACTTGAAGGAGACAAAAGTAGGTTGCTGACGGACTGAGAGAGGAAGTTTGTTCCAGGAGAGTGGACCAGAAACAGAGAAGGCTTGTGGACCATAGGTATTGAGCTTAGTGCGTGGAAAGCGAAAAGTCAGAGGATCGGAGGCAGAGCGGAGGGTACGTGAGGGAACATAGATCTCAAGTAGGCTTGACAGGTAATCGGGGGCTGCGTTATTGAGGCTTTTGTAGCACATGGTGTCTAGTTTGTACTGTATGCACTTTGATACAGGGAGCCAGTGAAGTTGTGCCAGAAGAGGAGATATGTGGTCAGCTTTTTTCTTTTTGAGTACAAGGCGTACAGCATTGTTTTGAATGCGCTGTAGGATGTGAATGGTGGAGGCAGGAAGACCAGACAGGAGTGAATTGCAATAGTCAATGCGAGACATTATGAAGGAGAGAACGAGTTTTGCAGTTGTTTCGACAGAGAGATACTTCCTGATCAGCCTTAAGTTGGTGTTATCCTTGCTTTCAGGGAGAACATCTTGTACAGAAATTTTATTTCAATGCATTCCAGTTCCACGCTGGCCAGTTTGTTCTTTTGTCAGAGCTGTGCCAAACTCAAGAGCTGGTATCTGGAGTTCAATCCTAGCCCACAACATTTGAAAACTTACTGCTCTATCCGCTGCCCATTTTAATGTTTCCACCATTCTGGTCGTATCAGCTTAATGTTTCATAGGTCCCATTTCCTCCGTTTCTGTTTCAAAACTTGCCAAGGCTTAGGATTATGCGTAGGTTCAGGGAGTCTGCCAGATCATTACTGGCATATTTGGGTGGAGCGCATATGGAATTTTCCGACTGTGATGAATTCCTTCTGAACAAACTTTTACCTCCAAATGTAGTCGAGTCTGCTGCATTTTTGGTTCATTTCAATGTATTGCCGTGTTCATGGTAAGCGATTTGAATGGCATGACCCACATTTGGAGGTAAAATCAGGCATTACGCCATTTTCTCTCTTCTATTTCATTTATTTATTTGTTTATTCGTTTATCTTCTCATTTTGTCACAATGAATTTACAACATGAAATTCGGGCAACTGTCCCAGGGGACTGCGCGTCAATTGCAGCAGCACAGCGCATCCCCCCCCCCCCTTTTTTTTTTGTTTGTTTTGTTTTATTTTCCTTTTTTCTGTGCTCTTCTGTGCTTGTGTAGGCCTGTTCCCATTTACCTGTCAAAATGAATTTTACTACAGAATTAATCATTTAATAGATTAAAGACCCCCCCCCCCCCCTTGTGGGGATGCCGGAGGCTCTTTCAGTATAAATAGTATCAACACCTTCTGGAGATTCTGTGCTAGAAATTTCCTCTTTTCTGTCACTCTCTTTGTTTCTGCCTTGTTCCTAAGCTGTCATTTCTTCCTATCATTTTCTACCTTGTTGGTCCACTAACCTGTATGTGTTCGATAAAGTCTTGTGTACTTTCTCTTAGGATTGACAATTGGGCACATGTATCTCTTAGGATTGACAATTGGGTACATATATCAAGTGCATTTTTGGCTCTAGGAAAATGAGGTATGCAGGAACATTTTTAGGTAATTTAGGCATGTTCTTTTAAATGTTTTAATGTCCTTAGTTGTTTTAATTTGCATTGAGGTATGGTTTTTAAACTGCCTGTATGATGAATTGGATGGAGTGGTCATCACCAAAGGCATCTCCTTATAAACCATGTGCGCGAATGCATTGACATGTGTACTTAATTTTCCTTTCTTTACCTGCTGAAGTATTGTACATTTTGAAACGGTTATGGCCCTGATATGGCTGTATGCGTTCGGCTGGGCTTTAAACAAAATAACAGGAAGATTTTACAAAATGTATTACCTTGCAGACAGAAATTCTTTTGCTTTTGGAGAAGTACTGGCTTTGCCTCAGAAGAGCTGTGAGTAGTTTTCACATAGGCCTACATGAAAGTATTTTTTCTTCTTAACTGCATCATTGATAAGGAAATAAGAACTGGAATGGCAAAGCAAAAAATGGTCCAACTCAAAGAGTATCTGGAAAGACAGGCATACCAAAAGACCGGAAAATGAAACTTTTAAAATGTTTGATCTGGCCAATCATGACTTAACGGCTGTGAAGCCTGGACTCTCAGAAAAGCTGATAGCAGAAGAATTGAGGCAACAGAGACGTGGTTTTATCGGAGACTACTGCGTGTCAATGGACAGATAGAAGAACTAATGAAAGTGTCCTGGAAGAACTTGATATCACCAGAAAATTACTAGCAGACGTCAACAACAGAAGACTAAAATACATTGGCCATGTGTCATATAGCAAGAACATATACCTCATGGCAACCATTTTTCAAGGATAAACAGAGGCAAAAAGGAAGAAAGGCAAACCTCCAGTCTCATATATCAAGAACATAACCAACATCAGTGACCTAAATATTCCAGGAGTTGTCCACTAAAGTCAAGACAGCCATTTGGAGACAGCCAACATTGAATCCGATGACGCCGACAGGTGACATAGGTGAGCAATGGTAAGGAATAGTTAAAAGCACCAACTACAAATGGTCATGGATAAACAGAAGATTCCTGGCCTTATAAATTTTACACTCCAGGTGGAAAATCCAACAGTATTGTTTTGAAAGTTGTGTAGAATCTAGATCACAGGACCTTTCTGTATAAAAAAAACTTGCCAGTGCTTAGGGGTCTACGAAGGCTGAAATGTTTGACGATATCATTTTGACGTTTCATTTTGGCCACCATAGATGAAAGCATCTTGGTACAATAAATCTGAGACAAATTCCAAACTCTACACATTGTGACTGTGTGTGTGTGTGTGTGTGTGTGTGTGTGTGTGTGCGCATGAGAAAGAGAGACAGACAGACAGACAGAGAGAAAGAGAGGAGATAGATAAGAAACGGGCAGAAAGATGTGGCAGAAAGACAGAATGCTTTATGCACTATTGCTGAAAACAGTTCTCTTGAAACAGATGTCATCAAGAAACACACACATATATACATGCACAACAAGGGAGAAAACAAATATGAAAGGTGAGATGGAATTCAAACTGTTCTCTTGAAACCAAAATGGCATGCCACACACACACACACAGAGCAAAAACTATATTCATATTTTTATTTCAGTCAACATTATTACAAAATACTCCAAAAACGAAGACATAAAAATGTACATCACAAATTTCCACATCATGTATCATATTTTGTAGTTCACTGCCGGTAGGTAATCATGAAGAAAGTGATGACAAATTGAAGTATCTACAAATGGGAACAGGTTGCGAAACACAAAAATCATATTGATCACAACATATCTGTCACTGCTGCAAAAAACACCCTCCACCCCTACCCTTTCTCCCACATACATAAACAGTCATAAATAAAAGTGAAAACAAAGAATCATTATGTTTTAAAAATGAAAAAGATCATCATCACTTACTAGTTAAGTGATTACAATGTCGATGAAGCATCAATCATACATACTGATTTCCTCACAATCACGTTTTCCCAGCATTACATTTGACAAATTTTAAGAAAGAGTCCAGAGAAAAAAGTCAACAAAACAGGGCAGAGATATGTACATTTCCCTCCCAAAAATAAATCAGTGAATCAATGAGTCAGAACAAACAAAAATTGAAAAAGAAAAATAAGTAAGAAAAGGAATGGATCAAAAGGAGAGTAGAAAAACAATGCCAACACACACACACACAAAAAGCAGAATTTTATCTAATAGCTTATTTGATGTTTGTTGAACTGGAATATAAAATGAGAGTCATTAAAATGAAGCTTGGTTCCCAAATCTCATAAGTTATACATTCATACATTTCTCTCACAAAGCACAGCAACCCTTACACACACACACAGAGTACAGCACCCTTACATGTTTAACTGTCATGAGATCCAAAGTCTATATAAATGATACAAACATCATGACAGGCCTGACTATCAAGTGCAAGACCCAGGCACAAACTGATAATGAATGAAACGGAAAGTTCTGATGAACCATGAAGAGGCTTACATCCTGCAAATACTCTCATACTCTTTTCTTCACCAAACACTCATCTTCTATGAGAACAAAACAATGAAGGTACATGTTATATTTTATATGGGAAATGGATGGGATGACAGTGGAAAATGCAAGAAGAAAAGAGAACGGTGGAGTATTACTGTTCGCTGTGGTTGTTTCACATCATGACAACCAATTCACAGTCACACGCGTGAAAGACCATTTGACACCTACCACCATCACTAACGTGTTCACACCTACAATCTGACAGATCAGAGGTGACGGGCAGTGCAGATACAAGATTCTTTGCTGTCGAAACAAAGGAGAAACCAGTTTAACATTTTTGCCTTGAGATCCAAACTGCACCTTTTCAAACACTGTGAGGACAATCAACAACTAAACTTTAACCAAATTAGTCCAAAATGCATCCTGTATACTATGAACAACTGCCCGAGAGAGAATACCATGTACGTGTAAAAGACTTCCATCGCTTACTATCAAAATCTGATACCACTGAGAGAAAGTATCCCAATTCGTGCAGCTTATATGAATAAAAAACAAACAAAAAAAAAACATGAATGTAACTTGCAATATAATTTGTGTAGAAACCCTTCCAAAAGAATACACAACATAAATGTATTTCAACCTGCAGTCGGAACTGAGAGCACCTTTGGAAACGTGAAAGTCCAAACATAACATAATAAACCAAGATTTCACAAAACCATAAAATCACAGAGTCACAGAAGGCGGCAATGGAGGTGGTGATAGAACTGCCAAGTTTAGCTGAGAATCAAGTTGTCCCCTAACATTTATTTGCACCATCTGATCAATAAATTTATGTTTATTTGCACTGCACTACCAATAAACTGTGTGCGCCATCTGATCAATAAGTTCATGTTTATTTGCACTGCACTACCAATAAACTTATAAGTTTGCACTGCATGACTGATCACCTTATGCTTGTTTGCAATGCATGATCAATAAACTCATGTCTGCACTTTATGACTGATCAATACTTGCACTTTACGATCAATAAACTTATGTTTGTTTGCATTTTATGACTGACCAATTTATGTTTGTACTGGATTACTAATACACTTGCATTATATGACCAATAAATTTATGTTTGCATCCATATGACCAATATATCCATGTTTGGTTTACATCATCACATGCCTGACAGACTGAATGGTGGACTAGACAACTGACCAAGAATAAAGCAATGTATTGTCAAATCCTACACACCTGGAGCAATGACATTTTCTTCCCATTACAGGCACCATTATTTAACTCTATAAATGCTTTCAAATCCACACAATTAATGAAATGATACTGGACGCCCTCCCTGTTCAAATGGGAAAAGAAGAAAGTTCTGCTGCATGACGAAAAACAAGGAAGAAAAGAAACACCAACCGTTCAAACAGAATTCACAAAGCACAAAAACCATATTAACACAGAATTCAATGAGCTGGTACTTTTTTTTAAAAAAGATAACAAGACAACATAATTACAAAATGTTGGAAAACTGGCGAATCAGATCGTTAAAAAGGAGAATGAAATATGATGATCAAATGACGGGACATGCCTAGTCTAGCACAATGGTTTCCTTCTTGTCGCTCTGACCGCTTGTTCCTGCACACACACACACACACACACACACACACACACACACACACACACACACACACACACGCACACGCACACACACACACACGCACACGCACACACACACACAAACACATAAACATAAGTAATGGACAGTTCTTAAACACTCAAAAACATCAGAAATGTCACACTATAAAAAGAGAGAAGACAAATCATTGCTACAGCAGAAAATCAACATCCAGAAAACGACAGATACAATGGGCAATTTTTACATTAATAAATTTGAATGAAGCTTCTAAGCTGCTGTTCCAAGCTGTTCTGTGACACATAATGCTTTACCAAAAGTGAAGTATCACTCAACAGTGCTCTCTCTCTCTCTCTCCACACACACACACACACAACAACACACACACACAACACACACACACAACACACACACACACACACACACACACACACTCCAAACACACACACTCAAGCATATAAATTTTCAACTGCCAATTTCTGCTGCTGAAAAACAGAAAAACAGCCAACACTGCGGGTGCTATGTACAAGAGTCTATCATGGTATAAGAGTGTCTATGCATGCACACAAAAGCTACAAGCGTGAAACTTTCTTTTCCTCCATTAACAGATATTAGCAGAAATGCATCTGCTGTAGCGATTCTACTTCTATTAATAGAAAAAAAGACAGAGAGGACACAGAGAGAGAGAGCTGATATATAATAGTGGTGTGTTGTGTGTGTGTGTGTGTGTGTGTGTGTGTGTGTGTGTGTGGCACATGCAGAAGTCAATGTGGAAGAAGTATGTGTACATGTGGGTGAGTGCGTTCACACATACACACACATATACATTCACAACTGGTGACGTACCTGGCTTTGCGGATGTACCTGGGGTGGGGGCCGGAGAATTACGGTGAGAGGAGGATGGACTGGGCTGACCTGGTATGCCAGTCTTGAGGGGCAGCTGCTGGCCTGCAAATATAAGAAATACATCTACCGGTCACCACTTCTGACTTTTGTCTGCTTCTATATCTTGTAGACTTTTTTTCATGAAAAAAAAAAAGGTCTACATGTTTATTACCTCCCCTAATCACTACCCCAAAAGAGGAATCTTAAAATTCCTGTTTAGCTAGTACATTTTACCATACATCAAGTAAAAAAATCGAAATGTAAAGTGTACAAGCTAAACAGGAATTGATAAAATGTAAAAGTGAAAAAAATAAACGGACATAAAAACAAACTATTAAAGAAATAAAAATTTAAGCTCCACCTTTCACCCTATGTTATTAGAACTGAAATCAAGCAGAGGAAATAATCTGGGGCATGAACGACCCATTTCAATAATGAAGTTATTATATACAGACTGACACAAATGAGGTAGTGAAGAAGTCGACTGAACAGCCAAGGCTGAGGGAGAAAAAAGGGGCTTGGGAAAGCTCAAGCAAAACGACAGCATGAAAACTAAAAAAAAACAAGTCCTGGACAAATTGCCTTTATGCGAGACTGAGTATGTCACACAGGTCAATGGACTTAATACTGTTAGGATCAGCGACACAAGCCCCTTGGATGAACTGACAATGAACACATACTGCTGCAATAAGTCTTGTGCATACCCAGTTGCTAACATTTATAAAAATGGACCAGTAGCCGTGGTGTAATGGTTAGCATAATGGACTACTAACTGGAAGCTTGTGGGTTCAAATACCCATCAGTCCCTTCAAAAATCATTGTGGGATTTTTCAGCTCCATCCATCTTGTACCAGAGTTGGGCGTGCTATGGAAAGACTGGGACGACTCAGTTGAGCCTCATTCACTTCACAATGATTGACACCCCAAAATTTACAGATGCTGCACACATCATCTGTCCTATACTGCAGATGCAAGGGTGAGACACTTGTTGAAAATTCTGAAAAAAAAACGGAAAATCAGGCTAACTGGAAACGTTTTTTCCTTGAAGGCACTAGCAGCACAATGGCGCGACGTAAGTGATGTCTGTAGCCTAACAAAGATCGCTGGACCTGTGTTGTCTTCAACGATAGAGCGCTTCCTCATTTCCGGTCGTCTGCTAAAGTGCTGCTTCGGTCATAATACCGCCGATTCAACTGGTTTTTTTCCCCCAAACATTTTTTTTTTTTGAATAACGAAAATGAAAGAACGGAATTTCCGTCTGGGGCCTTGCCGAGAAAACGGATTTCCGTCACCCAGATGGAAGAGTGGCACCCATGCAGATGTCTTATCTATCGTGCTCAGTGACGTCAGGATATGTATATTTTCATCACAGAGTAAAGCCCTGTCATATAGCCTCAACCCTAGATAGATCTCCATAACATCACGATTACAAATCCTCATCATTATCATCATTACTGTATTATAAAAAATGTGCCACTTCTGTGGCCATTAAGATGGTGCAGAAAATGGGACACAAAAGGGAAAAAAGAGTGAGCACAAAAGAAGCCCAATGCGATGATCCTTAAAATTTTTTTTTTTTTTTTACAGAAATGGACAACAGAAAGGCACACAGTAAAACATTATATCCACCAAACAATAATCAATAACAAATATGGATGAGGGGATAATGCACAAAGTAAAATCAGAATTAAAATCTACGGCAACAAAAGCATCTATGTAAAAAAAATCAGTAGAAAATTCCATTAAAAAAAACCTCAACCACACAAAAGAAAGCACACTCACACAAAAAACATACGAAAAAGTAATACAAACAAAACGAAAAGGATGGTGACATATGTTTAACATACTCTCTTCAGAAATCCAAAATACGTGTGACTGCCCATGTTCAAGCAAACAAGAACCAGACGTTTGTGTTCTTACATCTACGCTTGACAAAAGGCCAGTTGGCAGAAAATTTGCGCCTGTCTTGTCTGGTTGTATTAAATACGTGTTCTGATTCTTTTTCCATTTTTTTCTGGCTCGTGCTCTCTTCAGGAAAATCAGCCTACACTTCACGCTGAAAATTCTGTTGACACACAGTAGACAACAAGACATCTACTTACCTGAGCCAGACGGCACTGCAGCTCCGGCAGCCGCGACAGCAGCAGCAGCAGCAGCTCCAGGCAGCTGGTTGGGATTGACCAGGCGGTTGAGAATGTTACGTTCTGACATTTGCAAGCGCTGTGTCACTGGCGGGACACGGGCCAGAGTGGCAGGCAGACGTGCCACGTCCTGCTTCATGTCGCTCAGCAGTTCCTCCAACTGGTTCAGCACTGCCATCACGAGAATTTACATTTAACCCTCTGTGTTAGTACACAATACCACTATAATCAAGTTTAACATTTAGCCCCCTGCCTAATGCATAATTCAACAGCTGATTCACCACTGTAATTGTAAGGCTTTCCACTTACACCTCTGCGTAATGCATAATTCAACAGCTGATTCACCACTGTAATTTAAGGCTTTCCACTTAAGCCTCTGCGTAATGCATAATTCAACAGCTGATTCACCACTGTAATTGTAAGGCTTTCTACTTTCGCCTCTGCCTAATGCATAATTCAACAGCTGATTCACCACTGTAATTGTAAGGCTTTCTACTTTCGCCTCTGCCTAATGCATAATTCAACAGCTGATTCACAACTATAATTGCAAGGCTTTCTACTTTCGCCTCTGCTAATGCATAATTCAACAGCTGATTCACAACTATAATTGCAAGGCTTTCTACTTTCGCCTCTGCCTAATGCATAATTCAACAGCTGATTCACAACTATAATTGCAAGGCTTTCTACTTTCGCCTCTGCCTAATGCATAATTCAACAGCTGATTCACAACTATAATTGCAAGGCTAGAAATTTCTATTTAACAGGGCTTAAAACAGGAGTAGGAAAAAAACACTGAAACTAGGGTGGTGCGGGGGCTATAACTTGCGTGCCGTTGCTATGAAAGCTTGCAAGCCGATCACGGATGCCTTGCTCCTTTCTTTTTTTTTTTTTAACAAACCGAAATCGCGGAATTCCGCCCAGACGCGGAACGTTTTAAGCCCTGATTTAACCTCTGCGTAATGCATAATTCAACAGCTTATTCACCACTGTAATTGTAAGGCTTTCCACTCGCACCTCTGCGTAATGCATAATTCAACACCTGATTCACCACTGTAATTGTAAGGCTTTCCATTTAACCATCTGCGTAATGCATAACTCAACAGCTGATTCACCACTAGAATATAAAGCTTTACACAGGAGTTAACACTCTGCTTCATGCATAATTTGACAGCTGATTCACCACTGGAATACAAGGCTTTACACACCACTGGAATACAAGGCTTTACACAGGAGCTAACCCTCTGCTTCATGCATAATTCAACAGCTTATTCACCACTGTAATCACAAAACTTTTACATTTAACCTTCTACCTAATCCATAATTCAGTAACTGATTCACCACTGTAATAGTAAGTCTCTATATCTCAACTCCTGCATACCGCATGACTGAACATTTTACTCCCTAATTCTAGATCCATACTTCTATCTCACTTCTATGGCCCTAAATGCTCTCCCCACTACCTCGCCTTTCCACACCCACCCAAGCATACACACAAAAACAAACAGCTAACCTTTGTGCAGCACAGCGTTGGCAGGCTTGTTGCCGCCCAAAGATTCCTTGGACAAGTGCTGGTGACTCTCTGCCAGGCACTCCAGCTCAGCGAACCTGTTTAAATATAAAAGTGGTCAAGTCCACGAAAAAACACACATAAAAACCAGTTTGGGTCGAGGGCAGGGTTCTCTCCTCTCAGACCCCAGCTGGGTACAGTCTGACCTGTTGGTGTCACCGGGTTCAGTGTTGGCCGCTGAACTCTTTGACACTGCTACCCCACCCTCCACACGGCTGTCTTGACTTTTGTAGACAACTTCTTGAACATTAAGGTTACTGATGCTGGTTATGTTAGATACAGGTGCTGAAGGATTTTCAATGAAACAGCATGAAATGGAGACATGCATATGATTTCAATCAAGTTAAAAGTATGATTTCATACAAGCCAGGTGCCAAGTGATGGAGCTGATACATAGGTATCAGAGCAAAATACATTGGTTCAAATCTGATGACTATTTCATTCCTAGTCTCCTAACAAAGAATTGAGGTATGTACATTCTAATGACAAATCTTATGTACATTCTAATGACAAGTCTCATTTCACATGGAAAAAGTGCTTAATTAACCCTTTGACTCCCACAGCCTGTCCATCAGTATCCTGCATTGTCAAACATGCTAGCAAAGCAAATACATAACCATTTGAGTCCTTCACCCTATCCACCAGCTTCCTACAGGAAGCTGGTGGATAGGGTAAGGGAATCAAAGGGTTACTGTTTTGCTGTTGACAGATAGGGTGCAGGAGTCAAAGGGTTAAAGAAAGTGAACTCATGATTAACCCGTTCACCCCCCTCACTCTGTCCACCCACATTCTGTATTGTCGACCATGCCAGCAAAGAAAAAAACTTAACCCTTTCACTCCCTCACCCTATCCACCAGCTTCCTGCAGGAAGCTGGTGGACAGGGTGAGGGAGTCAAAGGGTTAAGTTTTTGCAGTTGGAGGATAGGAAGCAGGAGTCAAACGGTTAAACCTGACACTGACAGCCAATTTAGAATCCTACACAAACACAGGCGTGAATGCGCACACACACACAGAGGCTGACAAGAGACACCAAGTGAAATGTACCTTGCATTGAGAGCCATGGCAGGATGGGCAGGATCCTGGGTGAGATTAAGGTAAGCAGCCCGTCTCAACTGTTCTTCTATGACCAGTGCTTGCTCCAACAGCTGGATAATACACACACACACACACAGCTCTGTTAGATTAACACTGCTTGCTCTGACATTAACACTGCTTGCTTTGACATTATTAACACTGCCTGGTTTGATTTATGGTACACTGTACACAGATTGGAAAAAAACACCAAACAACCAAATAAACTAAATTACAGAGCACAATTGGTGGATCGAAAATGTGTGTACATGTGTGTGTGTGAATGTGTGTGTGTGTGTGCATGCGTGCGTGTGCGTGTGTGTGTGCAATGTGTGTGTGTGTGTCCCTGGTGTTATTGCTAAGATTTACTAATGAAATACATCAGCAAGTTAAACTCTTGTAGTCCTAGAATAGCCAGTTGTTTGAAGGAAAGGAAGGACAACACACACCTGTGAGCCTTTAGAAATGAGCCCAGTCTACTTAATCTAAACCATACATGTGTACAGACACCACTGTGGAGCCCACCTTGAAGCGACGAGCCAAGAACTTATTCTTGATCTCCAGGAAGTTGCCCTTGCCTTGCTCACTAATAAAAGGCTCATTGATGATCTGGAAGCGCAGGTCATTCTGAATGTCCTGCCATCGCCCGTAGCCGTGACTATGCCAAGGTTAAGGACAAATGGCTACCCACATGCTTGATATTGCAAATGAGAGGCTAAATAATGCATATAGATGACTGAGATGAGAAAAATGCTATGGAATATGTTGCCTGAGCAGCTGGAAAGGGGATACTGTTTCTATTCAGTTGCATGAAACTATAAAAACTGAAATGGAACAGGACAGGAATGGCAGGTTACTGTTATTTTACTAACTTCAATCGGGCCAAAAAAAAGGAAAAGAAAATTAAGCACATAAATCAATGCATTTGCGCACGTAATCTAAGAGATGCCCCTGGCACTGACCACTACGTCCAATTTATTGCACTGGGGATTTAAAAAAAACAACCTGAATACAAATTGAAAGATAAGGACGTTGAAACACATAAAAGCAGGCCCAAGTTACCAAAAACTGCTTCCCCACATCTCACTTCTCTAGAGCCAAAAATGCATTTCAGACATATACCCAATTATGAATCCTACGAGAAAATACACAAGACTTTAACAAACACATACAGGTGAATGGACCAGCCATGCAGAAAATGATAGAAAGAAAGATATGACAGAAAGCAAAAGAGGAAG
The DNA here is from genome assembly GCA_030674185.1 of Monoplex corrugatus. Lineage (NCBI taxonomy): Eukaryota > Metazoa > Mollusca > Gastropoda > Littorinimorpha > Ranellidae > Monoplex > Monoplex corrugatus. The sequence goes on along the minus strand of JAPXFY010000015.1, from coordinate 49,706,881 downwards.
AAGGAAACAAAGAGTGATAGAAAAGAGGAAATTTCTAGCAACTTTCCAGAAGCTGGGGATACTATTTATACTGAAATGGAACACGACAGGAAATGGTATATGTCAAGTGAAAAAAAACAACAACAACAACCAAAAACGAACAAACTCAAAACAAAGAAAATAAACGGGAAACTGTTGGGTAAGTCATCCAATGCCTCACAACACCAGCATAAGAAAAAAAAAAGCATAAATGGAAGGATACGTAACAATGCCAGTCAGCAGCCAGTAGTCATGGCGACGGTGCCAGACTTCATGCTCCCGCCCTATCTGCAGAGCTCGCTGTTCGTTGGCCCACAGGGTGTGAAGTTCCGTGAAGCCACCGTCAGCAATGTTGAACATAAACTTCTGGGAGGTCTCGTCTTCCTTCTTGTCCCCTTCCTTCTTCTCACCTTCCTTCTTCTCGCCTTCCTTCTTGTCACCTTCTTTCTTGTCGCCTTCTTTCTGCTCACCTTCCTTCTGCGAGTCCTCCTTCTTCTCCTCTTCTTTTCCATCCTCTTTCTTTTCGTCGCCCTTTTTCTCATCTTCTTTTTTCACCTCTGTTGTCTTGTCAGCGTCTTTGCTCTCATCATCTTCGGCTTTCTCTTCTTTTGTGGTCTTCTTGTCGGAATCTTCCGTTTTCTCAGCAGCCTCTCCTTCAGCCTTCTTTTCTTCTCCTTCCTTCTTTTCTTCCTCTTCCCCCTTTTCAGATTTCTCTTCTTCTTTTGTTGATTTGTCGTCTTCTTTTTCCTTTGTTTCCTTGTCTTTGGTCTCTTCCTTAGCTGCCTCTTCTGTGGAGAAAGACAAAGACAAAATTGGAAAATACATGTATAATCATCTACCGTTTCATAAACAAACCACACACATTTTACAGACCACACATCAACATCACGCCCTCCCACAGAGCAACAGCACATTGTTCGCTTACTTGTATTACCCTTTGCACACACACGCAGGCGCGCGCCACGCACACACACACACACAGAGCAACAGCACACCTTGTTCGCTTAACCGTTTTACCCTCTGCAAAACACACACACACACAAAGCAACACCACACCTTGTTCCCTTACCTGTTTTACCCTTTGTAAACACACACACACATACACAGCGACAACACATCTTGTTCCCTTACCTGTTTTACCCTTTGTATACACACACACACACACACAACAACACACTTGTTCCCTTACCTGTTATCACCCTTTGTAAACACACACACACACACACCACACCACCGTTACACACACCTGTTTTTTCTTTTGCTTCAGCATCTTTCTCCGTCGTCTTCTCAGCATCAGTTTCCATTGGTTCTTCCTTTCTTTCTTCCGTTTTCTCTTCCTTCTTTTCGTCTACTTCCATTTTGTCCGTCTTTTCACCCTCTCCTTCCTTCTCTGTCTCCGATTTGGAAGCCTGAAATATATACACACACCCATGTTACTTTCAATTTCCCCATGACTGAAAATCTAATTTCCCAAATATGGCCTTCTTCTGCACATACTTTTACAACCCCAAACTCCAATAAAGTTTGGAAAGATTCACGAAAATTCTTTAGTTGTCCTCTGATTTGGAAAGTTAGACAAATAAGGACATCAGTAAGATTTTGCTTGTCCTTTGATTTGGAAAGTTAGACAAAACAGGAACCCAGTAAGATGATTTGGAAAGTTAGACAAAACAGGAACCCAGTAAGATTTTACCTGTCCTTTGATTTGGAAAGTTAGACAAAACAGGAACCCAGTAAGATTTTACCTGTCCTTTGATTTGGAAAGTTAGACAAAACAGGAACCCAGTAAGATTTTACCTGTCCTTTGATTTGGAAAGTTAGACAAAACAGGAACCCAGTAAGATTTTACCTGTCCTTTGATTTGGAAAGTTAGACAAAACAGGAACCCAGTAAGATTTTACCTGTCCTTTGATTTGGACAGTTAGACAGAACAGGAACCCAGTAAGATTTTTACCTGTCCTTTGATTTGGAAAGTTAGACAAAACGGGAACCTAGTAAGATTTTACCTGTCCTTTGATTGGGAAAGTTAGACAAAACAGGAAATCAGTAAAACTTTACCTGTCCTTTGATTTGAAAAGTTAGACAGAACAGGAATCCAGTAAAATTTTACTTGTCCTTTGATTTGGAAAGTTAGACAGAACAGGAATCCAGTAAAATTTTACTTGTCCTTTGATTTGGAAAGTTAGACAGAACAGGAACCCAGTAAGACGAAAACAACAGAACACATTCAATTTATTTTCACTTGTCTAAAAGTTCTGAAACTTGACCATGACACTGCATTCAGAATGAAGTGCATTCAAGAGAACGATAGTATCCAATTGATAATTGCTACAAAAAATATTTCTTTCCTCCTCCCATCCCACTCTCCCCCACCAAGAAATCAAAATAACACAAATTGATCTCATCATTTAAAAAAATCATAAAAAAACCCATACCTCCTTTTCTTCCTCCTTTTTATCTTCTGCCGTTTTCTCTTCTTCGCCTTCCTTCTCCTTCTTCTCCTCCTCCTCCTCCTCTTTCTTCTCTTCGTCCTTTTTCTCTCCTTCTTTCTTGTCTTCCCCTTCCTTCTCTTCTTCCTCAGGTTCCTTCTTTATTTCAACCTCTTCTTTAGGCTCCTCCTTCACCTCCCCTTCCTTTCCAGCTGTCTCTGCAGAATCGGATTTTGAGTCCTTGGAATCCTTGGAATCTTTGGAATCCTTGTCCTTGGAATCCTTGTCCTTGTCCTTTCTAGTGGCATCAGATTTCTCTGATTTGTCAGATTTTGATTCTTTGTCTGCCTTGGACTCTGTTTTAGGACTGGGAGCTTTGCTGCTGTCTTTCTTTAGCTTCTCGATGGCGTCCAGGGCTTTCATGTATGGCATACTGTGGGTACCGTTGATGGCTTCAAATTCTTGGACCTGCAACCCAAACTATGGTTATAATTTGTCGTTTTGTTTTTTGAATGATTAAACTATAGTTATAGTTTCTGGTCGTTTTACTTTTAGAGTGGTTAATTTTTATTTCATTCACAGTCATTTATGATATAAACATCTTAAGTACATTCTGAAGCAATCAACGCCATGGGCATCTCCTTACATATGTGCGTGAATGCATCGAAATGCGTACTTATTTTTTTCCGCATATTTCCCCCCTGTTGAAGTATCGTGTGTATTCTGAAACAGTTGTAGCCCTGATGTGGCTCTAAGGAGTTGGCTGGGCTTTAAACAAAAATATCAATAACAAAGAAATATAAAATATCATACATCTGCTGCCCTTCACATACAAATTCATATAACAGGAAGGCACAGGAATTGGGAACAAGTTCACCTGAATTCTGCAACTCCTCCAACCCTTTCTCTCTGAACACTCACAGACGCACATCCCACACACAACAGCCATGACAAGATCGTCAGCAGAGCTGTCAACAACACCAACTGAACTCACAAATCAATGTTTGTGCAAGAAAGAGACTAACACATGTGCAAGAAAGAGACTAACACAGACACAAAATGTAAAAAACTAACACAGACACAAAATATATCTCACGATTGCTCCATCCCACCTGACCACCCAGTCACACTAGAACATGGCTTTAACATTATTCCATCTATCTCACAGAACGACACCTATCAACTGCAGCCTGTCAAAGAAACTGTGTTCTAAATACACATGGTAGTGTTTTTAATATATCTGCCCCACAACCTCCTTTATAAAATTCAATCTTAATGCAAGGGCACTTTATTTCAACACTAGACATGGCCATGATGCTTAGAATGACTGTACCCAAAACTGCGTCACGACAAATAACATTACAATATTTGCATCTAATATCATAAAAAGATTAGGGAATAATTTGTCCAAGCATGTCTACATAAGTTTCAAAACCCTGCAACAATTACCTTTTACACTGTTGAAACATTCTTGGTGAACTTCCTATAAGCTAGTACTTGTGCAAATAACCAACTGACACACACACAAAACACACCTGAAAATGGCTTTATCAGAGAAACCCAAAACTTGTAAATAGTCAAAAGCAGACCCTGTAGCCAGTACTCTTCCTTCAACTAGAAAGAAAATGCCTCACCTTTTTCCTGACCAGTGACATGATTCCAATCCTGGTCAGCACATGCTGCCTCGACAGTCCCTCCCTTGGTACACCATCAGCGAAGGTCTCTGCGTTATCTGCCCCTGGCTCACACAAGTGTCGCATGAACAGCGACACATAGGCCTTGAAGACCTTTTCTGTTTTGCCCTTCAAGTCACGCACCAGCCTGAAATCATAAGGACTGTTGCAAGTTTCATACATCAATAACATTCAAGGTGTACGAGAAAATACATGTGTGTGTGTGTGTGTTGCTGGGGAGGTAGGGATAAAGAGGGGGTAATGCTTAAGTATATGCATGCATGCACATAAATGAAAAGAAAAAAAAAAGTCTTATTTTATCCTATAACATTTTAGAAAAACTGCCACTCCAAAAATTCAAACTGCATTTTCCACGAATACCAATATTTATGTGAATTCTGAAGTCAAATTTTGTAAGGAATCCTACATCTCCATCCGAAGGAAAAGATCAAAACGCGTTCTTTTATGCTACACTGTATGTCATAAGAGTTCTTGGAGGAACTACGAAAAGAAAAAAGATACAATCTACCCTAATAATTTATTCTGTGAAACTGACCGATTGTACTGTGAATGTTTTAGCCCATGCCAACTAACGACACATATTACTACACATATCATTCCTAAATGACAGTTACATAGTACAACAAAATGATCCAAAGAAAAAGCTCAATTGTTCATATGAAACAATCAACAGTGATGCAAAAGAAAAAAAGTTTACACCATAGAATAGTCCAACAAAAGACAGAAACAGAAAATGTACAATTATACTAATAGTGTTCAACACCATGGCAACACAAATCACACTAGAGACAAGCATGAAAACATGTACGCACATATTCTCATTCCACTTCAATCCCTTCACTTTTTGCTAATATACAAATACCAACATGGCTTCACTATCACGAATAGCGGGCCCCAGTAGCTCAGTTGGTTTGAGGGTTGAATTCAGTGGGTTCGAATCCCAGGGTGCGTGACATTAAAACTGGCCTTCTCACTGTCCCATCTTAACATCATTGCTGTTCTGGTGGTGTCAGTATAGGATTAGATAAGTCCCACTTCCCCCACTTCCCTGGGATCGTTATCCCCATCGGCCATATCATCTGAAGTGGGTGTCAACATAAAAGCTGAACCATGTCAGTCAATCAAACTTTATCCCCGTCAGCCATACCACCTGAGGTGGGCGTCGACATAAAAACTGAACCAAATCAATCGATCAAACTATCACCAATGTGCTGATGATGTATATTACATATCAAAAGCAGTAATGTTTAAGTTTTGTTCAGCATTGCAAAAAATATTTACTACTACGATAAAAGATTTACATATCTGAAAGCTCTTTCTTTCCTCAGTAAGAAAAGCTCTTCATATTTCCATCCTTGCCGGCACTGTTCAAGAAACTTACAGAAGTTTTTGTCAACTCAGTCGCACTGTTCATCAGCCATGGCAAACGTGAAAATACATGTTAACATTTTAGGAAATATCAGGAAAGTACTTCATAATTGATAGTGGTGATGAAATTTTTGTCCTAAGTTAACTTCAAGAATTCTCCGCCAGTGACCTAGATTTTGATCTGGAAAAAGCACAGCTTTACTATAGCTCTGATGAACTATATGTGAAAACATGGTTCAATATTTGCAGATCATATTATGATGAGGAGGAATTTCTTCAGTGAATTCCCATTTAACAAGTACACTAACCATATCCTGATTACTCAGCATACACTACAGCCACAGGCATCAGCAGAGAAAACGATGGTCACCCCACAACCCTCTCCCCACCCCTACCCTAAAGCCTACACAGAAAGTAAAACATGGGGACCCTGAAAGCAGTTGAAACAAATGCTGTAGACATACCACTGGGAGTTGAAGGCGTCCTGTGGTGGCATGCCCCATCGCATCACAGCGTTCAGGAAAGCCTTCCTCTGTCTGGCGTTGAAACCCAACACCTGCCACACATCAATCTCACATTTACCAGAAGTGCTGTATGCTTGACTGTTGTGTGTGTGTATATGTGTGTGTGTGTGTGTGTGTGTGTGTGTGTGTGTGTGTGTGTGTTGTGTGTTGTGTGTGTGTGTGTGTGCGTGTGTGCGTGCGTGCGTGTGTGGTGCGTGTGTGGTGTGTGTGTGCGTCGTGGTGTGTGGTGTGCGTGTGTGTGTGTGTGCGTGTGTGTGCATGTGCGTGTGTGTGTGCGGTGTGCTGTGCATGTGTGTGTGTGTCTGTGTGTGTGCTGTGTGCATATGTGTACAAGATCATGCATTTGAAAGTGTGTGTGGAGCATGTCAGCAAGTGCACATGTATATTCATGAACTACAAGCATACAACTTTGCATTCTGTTGGAAGAAAGGGCAGATAGAAAATGTGCATGTTTTCATGAATGCAAATGAGCTTGTGTATACAAATGCATGTGCATGCGACACTACAGTGTACAAGTGGACCACAAAAAGAGAGGGAGGAGAGAAAGAGAGAGAGAGAGAAAGACAGTGCATGTGAGTGTGTGTGTGAGTGTGTGTGTGTGTGTGTGTGTGTGTGTGTGTGTGTGTGTGTGTGTGTGTGTGTGTGTGTGTGTGTGTGTGTGTGTGTGTGTGTGTGCGTGTGCGCGCACGCGCGCGCGCGTGCGTTAAGTGTTGTGTTAGATTAAGTTACTGCTATGCAAGATGCACAAGTGTTTATACATATATATTCTAACAATTTTGCTAATGTCCAACTATGCCTTTAGGCCACAACAACAGCTCTTGATTGCAGCCCCTATAAAAGTTGGTGAGGTTTTCTGTCTGTCCGACTGACTTGGTCATAGTACTATGCAAACCATGACCACTGGGACCCAGTCAGACTTAACTACATACTCAACTTTCACACAAACAAGCAAAATCCACACACACACTCTCTCTCTAACACACACACACACACACACACACCAAACTCACTCAAACCCAAAAACACACACTCACTCTCTAACACACAAAAACACACTCTAACACACACACACACACACACACACACAGGTCAATCACCTCAATCTGTCCGTTGACTCTGGCTAGCAGTGGTGGTAAAGGCCGATCTTTCTCATTCACACGCCGACGCGTACGTGCTGAAATTAAATTTGTCATAACATTATCATGCATACACTATGTACCTACAGCACAATCAAATTCACAATATAATGCTGTAAACAGTCAAGTGGCCTGGGCAATTAACCCTTTCATTCCCACATCCTACCTACCAACTGGAAAAACTTCAACTCTTTGACTCCCTCACCCTAGGTCTAAGGAGCCCAAGGGTTAAGTTTTTGCTTTGCTAACATGGTTAACAATGCAGGAGGTTGGACAGGGTGCAGGAGTCAATTCATTTGTATTACTGCTATGACTATTACCTCTAAAACCTCCATCTTTCATGTATATTTTTTAACAAACTCATGAATAATGAATGTTTCATGTAAGTGAAAGAGCATGTATGCGCATAATCTGCATGCATGAGTGTGTGAGTGCAATGTCCATGTTATACATATATGTGACCATGCATTACACTGTGCGTAACATGCAAGTCCCAAGAACAGTTTCAATTTTCTCTATTCCTACAACCAAATAATTCTTTCATTTTCCAAACTGACAGATAAAAAAGAACAATAGTGGTCTGAAACTTACTTCGAGTCTGATCGCCATCTCTGTTCTCCTCAAAGTCATCATCATCATCCTCGTGAGCTGAAAAAGGAATACCTCAATAGTTACCGTGGGTAAATTCAACTAATTACATAAAAAAAAAAAAATTACAAGCAGTCTAGAGAACAAATGAAACAGTTTAATTTATGACAAGATGTTATAATTTAAATTTTCAATTTACACTACCTTAGTTGCGGTTTAGCAACATATATGCAGAGTACAGCGGACACCTATTGGCAACCTTTAAACCAAGTAGTGTAGCTGCCAACACACACACACTCTCACACACACACTCTTGCACAAATGTGGATGAAAATCAAATGATAACGACAACCAGCACGTTGGCAACACTTTGATCAATAACTTTACGGCCTTAACCCAGATACAGAGAGGAGCTGCAGACCCGCCTTACTGCCAAGCCAACACAATAAAAAAAAAACAACCAACATACCGTTTGTATCCCTATTTCCAAAACACCCCGCCCAAAGATTTGGCTTTCCGAATATTGGAAATATATAGATATGGAATGGTAGGCACGTCTGTCAGAGTTCTTGCATGACCTGGGCAGTCAGGTGGGGTGGAGCGATACCTGGGGGCATCTTCTGACCAAAATCTTTGTAAAAACTGGGTTAGATTATGGCCAAACAAAAACAGAGCAATCATGTACCACTCTGCATTAGTTGGATATAGCTGAGTCTATGATGTTTAAAAAAAAAAAACCAAGTCCCAAATGCAAACTTACCAGAGTTGCTGAAGTCTGAGTCAAAGTCGGAGAGATTTTCTTTCCAAGCCTCCTCATCGTGTCCGTTCATGGCATCATTGTAGTTGACTTGTTTTCGTATGCGTTTGCCCTTTCCGAGCGTACGAGCCAGGTCTTCCTGCTGCTGTTCATAGTGGTGTCGCAGAAGCTTCTCCCAGTAGGCAGGGTCTGCATGTTCTGCCTCCTGCTTCAGGATCTCTGTCTCTGGCTCCTCCTGTGAACAAAGTCCAAATGACGTTAGTGGCTTGGAGTCTGGAATTTGTTCAAGAGGAATTCATCACACTTGGGTAACTCCATCTGTCTTCTGCCCATATCTGTCAACAATTATCTGACAGACCCCTTAACCCTTTAACTCCCGCACCTTGCATCGTCAACTATGTGAGCAAAGCAGAAACTTAACCCTTTGACTCCCTCACCCTATCCACCAGCTTCCTGCAGGAAGCTGGTGGATAGAGTGAGTGAGTCAAAGAGTTAAGATTTTGCAGTTGGCGGACAGTGTGCGGAAGTCAAAGGGTTAAGCTTGCATGAAAACTGAGAAGGGAACAGGTCCAATGAAACACTGACACCACCTGAATACTAGGAGCAGTAAGGTAGGCCGCACAACAAAACAACTGTTTATGTTGTGGGATGGAATGAATTCAAGACATGAGATGTGGAGTCCAGTGGCTTGGACATTATCTTACATGCCAATCTTTACATAAATGGGGTTAGATCGAGAATACATTGGGATTGGACACGCTGCTGGTTCCCAGCTTCTGACATCATAGTGAGACTGGGCAACAAAAACAAAACAACAACAAACAAAACAAAACAAAAAACAAACACACAAGAAACAAAAAACAGAACGGTCAATGTATGTCTTACTTAACACAGGGCAAGCTGGCAGGGTAAGACCACACAATCAAGGAGTGAGATCATACTGAGAATTCGATGACAGAGTAAACGTGAAAGACAAAACGAACGAGGTGTAGATTGTTGAATCTTCCTGCTCAAACTGGGAGCTCCGAAACAATGCGATCTGCTTGCTTGGTATTGTGGCCAGAAAAAAATTACCTGGGCATTATGGGTAGGACTTATGTGGCACCATCTGCAGAGAATTCCTTTGTGAAAGGTCAACGCTGCTTGGAGATGACCTATCACCATTACATTTTGTTGCATGAACAAAAATGGTTCCGTGGATTTTCAATGAATTTTTCTGTTGTATATATTAAGAAATTGGTCTACATGATGTAAAAAACAAAGCCAGGTTGTCATTAGTTCATCTACGTTGCAAACTTATTAAGTGCCCCTAACAGTACCTAACCATACTGCGTCAACTTCTCTATCAGTGACACTATTATACTGCAGACTACACCTACCTCAGCATCCCCTCCTTTCGTCTGGTAGGAAGCGACCTTGAAGGACTCCAGGTATTCATTCATGGCCATCTCCTTCTCCTCCTGTCCCACCTGGGTTCGGTCCAACAGCTGAGCCACTGCCTTGTCATCATACACAATGCGGTCCTCTGAAATACATACAGCACTTAATACATTTCTTGGGAATAAAGGATATGACAGACCAATGCATGAAATGGAGATAAAGATGAATGCCGACAGACAGGAAGAGTCAGGGATGGCTTGGGGGGGAGGGTGGGGCTGGGAAGTGAGTGAGAAGACAGATGCACTGAGAGAGAGAGAAAACGAAAAAGGAGAGCCAAGCCCTATCAATGTTCTCCACCAGTAAATTTCAATTTGGCCAAGTCTGCCAACCATAATTGAAAAACAAATAAAAACAAAAGAAACAAATACCCACCTACCCACCAACACAACACCAAACAAAATATCAATACAAAATCAGCCAACAATGTTAAAAAAAAAAAATTAAAAAAAAAAAACCACTACTGTAAATGTTTATTTTTGTTCAAAGTTCAGCCGGGTGCTTAGAGCCAGGGCTATAAACCATTTCAAAGAATATTACATCAACAACAACTTAAAAAAAAAATTTTAAAAAGGAAAAAAAAAAAAAAGAAAGAAAATTAAGTACACATATCAATACATTCGCACACATAATCTAGGGAAGTGCCCTTGGCATTGACCACTCCCGTCCAATTTATCACACAGGGGATTCAAAAAATGTACCACACTCAGAAGGGAAAACACAAGACAAGTTACCTTCAGCGGTCTCCTCCTTGAAGAGCTCCTCTGTGCCAAACTTGAGGATGTCGTCCATCTCCTTCTTGGACATGGTGCCACCCTTGTTGCCCAGACCCGGTCGTACCACCAGGTGAGTCAGCATCATCTTTTTTTGGCCACCTGAGTGATTCGCTCCTCCACCGAGTTACGAGTCACAAAACGGAATATCATCACCTTGTTGGCCTGCCCAATGCGATGAGCTCGGCTGAATGCCTGTAGGTAGAGAAGAGAGAAAGTGAGATGATTTGAGGAGTTGAGCAGATATGCAAAACTGAAATCAATATTCAGCTTGGCCGACGACGACATTGATAAACTGATTTAATCCTTGTGCATTTGCATTGTCAAATGTAAACGCTTTCCTGAAAATTGCGCTTTTGGGTCATTCAAACAAAAACAGGTATGGTCACCACATTCATCATATGCTCAACACATACATATCTGTCATCACATTCATCATATTTTAATGAAATGAGATTAGAAACTGTCCATACATTAGCAGACTGGATGGATGATGTTGGAATGTATACTTGGGGGAGGAAAAAAACGTATTCCATGATGTAGATTTTTTGGTCTTTTTTCAGAATAGGGAAGCGTACCTGGATGTCATTGTGGGGATTCCAGTCTGAATCATAGATAATGACAGTGTCTGCAGTGGCCAGGTTGATTCCTAGACCTCCCGCTCGTGTTGACAGCAAAAAGCAGAATGCCTGGGATTCTTTGGCTGTAAAGACACATGACAGATTTTCTTTTCAAATAAACAAATACATATATCTAAATAACAAAAAGATTCTTTTCAAGTGAACAAATACAGAACTACCAAAAATGACACAGAAGAAAAATAATCAAACAAAAATTACACAGAAGACACAAAGTCTATGAACTGGAATTTTAATTTCTCAGTCTGAATCATGGATAGTCAAGAGCCCACAAAAGTCTATAAACCAGAACTTGAATTTCTCAAACCAGAAGAACAAGAAAACCAATGTAAGCGTGTATCCAACGAGACAAAACAAAACAAGCGCAAAGTTTCGGCAACTAGTCTTTGTCAAGTGCGAACGCACGGTCACAGACAGATCACAGACACCAAACAATGGATAATAAAAACGGGACTAAAAACTTCCCTGCCGCCTCGTCCAGTGGGTAAGAAATGGAATGCCCATGTCGTCATGAGCAGTAGTAAGAAATGGGGAGAGGGGAGGCAACTATGATGTCAAAAAGGAAGTGAGATGATTTCTGCAATTTTGAGAAGGTTTGTAGTGGACTGTAGTGACTAGTTGTTCAGATTGAAGGGAAACTTCGATATCCAGGAAGCTTATGGATGTGTTTGAAATTTCATATGTGAACTTGATGGATGGGTGAAACGTTTGGACGTAATGGATGAATTGTAAAAGTTGGTCATGATCTACTCCCTTATCTCTTGGCTTGACAAAGGCTAGTTGGCCGAAAATTTGCGCTTGTTTTGTTTTGTCTCGTTGGATAAGTGCTTACATTGGTTTTCTTGTTCTTCTGGTTTGTGTTTGCTTGGGCGCGGGCAGTCAAACTTGTTTTGGATCTTGAATTTCTCAGTTTGAATCATGGTCAGTTAAGAGCCTGATACTCCTTTTTTTCATCTGGCTTACAATTCAACATGACAATGTCCATATGTGCACGAACGCAGACACTCATTAAGTGCAATGCCATGAAAACACCAAACCCCACACAAACACACACAGACATACTCAACGCTACCTAGACAATGTGACATAACAACTTACAATTGAACCTGTCAATGGCATCTTGCCTCAAGGAGCCAGTCACACCACCATCAATGCGTTCATACTTGTAGCCCTCAGCCTCCAAAAAGTCTTCAAGGATGTCCAACATCTTTGTCATCTGTTTCCAGAGGAAAAAAAAACAGAATCTCTAAATGAAATCTGTAGAATTGTTCAACAACTACAAACAAGTAACTTCTTGGCAAGTTCACTATCTCACTGCGCGTTTTGTATGAACATACTTGGAACAGATAAGCATACAGCTGAAGCTTTGAATCAGTCACAGTATATCAAGAAGTGCACACCGAATTCCTTATTTGTGACCCAAGTAACAAAATGATGCAGTTCCAAAATTACATGGTGCATACTTTTCTTGAAAAAAAAAAAAGGAAATAAATCTGATGAAACAAACCGATAATTCAACTTTTTCTAAGTTCTGCTCTACCAGTAATCATATCTGTTGAATTCTGAGACGTTAGTTTGAAAAGCTAAGAAAAATAAATGACTAAACTTATCAGAGAAAAGATAAGAAATAGTTTGAAAAGCTAACAAAAATGAAGACTAAACTTACCTGGGAAAAGATAAGAACTCTGTGCTCAGAACCAAATAAATTTCTGAGCATCTTGCTCAGTAGCTCTAGTTTGCCGCAGGCTTTGATGAGTGCTGATCCCTCAAAGGCATTGTTTTGAGTTCTTGGGGCCTCCTGAAAAGAAAAATCAATCCAGCAGTCATAGATGTACGAAACCTTCATGTAAAGTGAAACTGCATTCAATGTGCTTCCCTGATGAACTGTTATCAATGCAACTTGTGTGCTGATTTGTACGATTGTTTGCATAAACCTACACTTTTACCTTCTTCCTCAATTTCAACTTACTGTTAACTTTGCTTAAAGCCCAGTTGAATGCGCAGAGCTGTATCAGGGCTATGACCGTTTCAGAACATATACAATTCTTCAAAACACAAAAAAAGAAAAAAGAAAACTAAGTATACATATCAATGCATTTGCGCGCATAATCTAAGGAGATTCCCCTAGTGTTGACCACTGTCCAATTTATCACACAGGGGATATAAAAAACACAAAAACACACCTGATTACAAATTTAAACATAACTAATGACACAAATACATATAAAAACAGGCCTAAATTGCCTAATTTTGCTTCCGCATATCTCATCTCCCTAGAGCCAAAAATGCGTTTAATACATGTACCCAATTATCAATCCTAAGAAAAAGTACACAAGACTTTATCAAACATATACAGGTAAATGGACCAGCAAGGCAGAAAATGAAAGGGAGAAACGACAGAAAGCGAAGGAACAAGGCAGAAACAAAAAGAGTGATAGACAAGAGGAAATTTCCAGAACAGAATTTCCAGAAGGTGGGGATACAATTTTATACTGAGAAAGCCCCCGGCATCCCCACGGGGGAATCAATTACAACTGTTTACATACAGACAAGCACACTACCACCACACTCATTTTTTTCCTCCTTAATTTTCATCAGTAATAAACCAAACTTCTAAACACGCACTAGCTGACAGCTTGTCTCCCACATAAGTCGTTAACAAAACTATCCTGGAAATGACCACCGCCGGTCAATAGCTACAGAATTATCCAAGACATTAACACCATCAGTGGACAGCTACGTCCACAACTAACCTGTGCAGCTATGGGGAAGAGGTAAGGGTGGTTACAGCATTTCTTCAAATCCATCATGATGTTCAACAGAGACACTTGGTTGCCTCCCTTTGTGTTCAAAGCATCAAAGTTGCGGGTCAGGATGTACTTGTAGTATTTCCTGCACAAGCATCACCACATGTAGGCTTATCAACAAAATCAAAAACACGCAACAGCATATAAAGGACAAGATGTATCAAACTAAGTCAACCCATAAACGAGAAGACCTGCCAATCCCCATTAACACTCATCATCATCATCATCATCAGGTGCCCTGCCGCTTGGCGTTGGTGACCGGGATAAAATTTAGCAAAACAAATGACAGGCGAGATAGCAGGATCCTGATCAGTACATTTAAATATAAAGAGTTTACTCTCCATTGTGCATGGCGTACTAATACAGTGCCAGATGAGTGGACAATGGATACTTCTGTCAATATTCCTCCTGATAATTTCTGTGTCGGTTCCAGCTTTTTTAATCAGGAGGACTTATTTTATTGCTCTTCTAATCAACAGGGATTCTTGTTGTCTTTTCACACTGACATGACAGAAGTTTTCTGTCGATCAACTGTGTTTCAAAATGGCACCAGCTTAGTTTAAGAGCATGATCCTAATTGGCCAATCAGCTAAATACAGAAAGGGCAAGATGTATGATTAGTTAGAATTAGGCCAGTTCTACACTTGAACATGACATTACAAAAATTTTGGGCCCTGTGGTTGGTCAGTCCATTCATGCACACATGGAATAAAGCACATCTATGCTTGATTTTCTTTCTCAAAATGTAACAATTTGAAATAAGCCTAGCACATTGGAAGATAACAGTCAAGCGTAGCATTCTACACTGAAAGCATTGCACTGGCAGGTCAACATTTTACTGGCATAATCTAGTGCGAGTCAATATACATAAACTTGCCAACTGAAATTTTCTTTGTCTAGAAGTATTCTCTGTACTGGGATAGGTCAAGCAAATCATCGCCAATCAAGCATTTGTGAGACATGGTAGAGTAAGTGTAATTCAAAGAAAATTACACAAGCCAAAACTAGGTATTTAACACAATTAAAAAAAAGTGAACCGATATACATTTCAAATGCACATTCTTTTTCTTTCAAATAAAAAAAAAAATCAACTGGTAAAGAGAGTATTGATTTGAAGATGGTGGTGGGAGAGGAAAACAACAGCAAAAAAAAAAAAAAAAAAGGCAAAGTATAAACTCAAAATATTATGTGATATTTTCTTTTGAATTGCTTTAGATTTGTGGCTATTTTTTTTTTTTCAAATGAGAATGAACAATTTATTTATTTCAGTCAACTGAAACCTCCTTCCATCTTTCCAACAGAAATCACTCACTTCTGCATGGGGCTGAGTTCCACACGCACGATGAACTCAGACTTGGAGGGCATGTTTTTCAGCACGTCTGCCTTGAGGCGACGCAGAAGGTGAGGTCCCAGCAGGTCGTGCAGCTTCTTTACCTGATCCTCTTTGGAGATGTCTGCAAACTCGTCCAGGAATCCTTGCAGGTCACTGCAACATAGCAAAGTATGTGTAAAGTGTGTGCATACACTGACTATTCCATACTGTAGGTTGCAGGTACACCCCATAATGTAGACAGATTCTCTGGATGATAGTTCTTGATGTAAGTCCCTGAAAAGATCGTTTTAATGTTCCTGATGTACATCTCTCAAGACAGTTTTATTGTTCCTGAATACTGAAATGTTGCTGTACTATTACTTTCACTGTTATTATTGTTATCATTATCATTGGTATTATCTTTATCTTTATTATAATTATAATCATTATTATTATCATCATCATTATCAGTATTATTTTATTATCATCGTTATTATTATACTATTATTATTATCATCATTATTACTATCATTATTGTTTACATCTAACTGATTTTCAAGGATTTTATAAGTGACATTTCTGCGTTCTCAACTTACTTGAAGTTTTCAGGTGTGAGGAAGTTGAGGAGATGGAACAGCTCTTCCAGGTTGTTCTGCAGGGGTGTTCCTGTCAGCAACAACTTGTAACCAATCTTGTAGTTGAACAAAACTCGGAAAAACTGCAACACACACAACAAAGTGTTAAGATAATGATGGAATCACAACACACAACCACATGAAAACTGAAATCTACTACTGAACTTCTCCAATACGCCAGAGTACACCGCATGTCGCAAAATTACAATCCTGAAAAGTTGGACTGAATATCAGTTTGACAGAATTACCATCAATATCTATCAAATACCATTATACACAACTCGCTCTAAAATGAGCCCGTCCCCAAATAATCCCATACAAATGCCGTCTTGGGCTAATCTTTAGCATGTCTACTTCAGATCAATTCATCAACAGGTGACAGCTCACCATAGGTCGTTTACTTTACTTTTCAGCCTGCGAGTTTGACTGTGAAACTAGCTAATCTTTCTTCTGCATCTTACTTTGGACAACCAATTCTCCAGCCATTTCATCTCACCTTGGACTGGTTGTTCTTCAGGCGATGAGCTTCGTCCACCACGAGGACAGCCCAATCCACAGAGCCCAGCATGGCGGCGTCAATGCTGACCAACTCATAGGACGTCAGCAGCACATGGAACTTGATGTTACAACCCTGCTTCATCTTGAACGCTCGAGGACCTGCCCTCACCACACCTTCATCGAACGACAGCTCGTGTTCGCGGATGACGATGCGGCTGTCTTTGTCTCCCACGTAGGTGACCACGTAGAGTTCTGGGGCCCACAGCTCGAACTCTCGCTCCCAGTTAATGATGGTGGACAGAGGAGCGCTGACCAAAAAGGGGCCTTTGCAGTGACCCTGCACAACAGGGAAACAAAAGAAGAAATGAATAATTATAATCCTGTACAACACAAAACAAGAAAGGAAATGAATAATTATGATCCTGTACAACACAAAACAAGAAAGGAAATGAATAATTCAATAAAGAAAGGGAGATAGCGAAAAGATTTGATAGAATATCAGAAAGGATAACAATATTATTTTCACATAGGTTCAGATATCCTCTACCTCCTTAACCCTTTGACTCACACACCCTGTCCACCAGCATCCTGCATTGCCAATCATGCTAACAAAGCAAAAACTTAACTCTTTGATTCCCTCACCCTATCCACCAACTTCCTGCAGGAAGATGGTGAACAGGGTGAGGGAACCAAAGTGTCAAGTTTCTGCGGTAGATATAGGGTGCAGGAATCAAAGGGTTAATTTTCACACAGCCATAAGTGACCCATCAACATAAAATCAGTGGTAACTGGCTTGAGGTGCAATAGTAATGGAGGTAACAATACGTGATGAGGGTCAGTCTGGGTGCTTTTCAGTTTTTAGCAAAAACACGCACTCCTTCTTAGAGACCAAACTTTCACAAAAGTGTACAAACTCATCTAGAAAGTGTCATTAACCCTTTGACTCCTGCACCCTATCCACCGACTGCAAAAACCAGGGGTCCCACTGAGGAAAAGCAAAAATCCCTGAAAATCAGGGGGTGGGGGGGGTGGGGGGGGTGGGGGTGGTGGACTTGCCCACTTGGAAAATTTTGAAAATTTACCTTTAAAATGGTGCAATCTGACACATATCTGAGCTTAATTTATAGTTGTTTTTTTGTTGTTTTTTTCGCGGAAAATTAAAAAAAATTTTTTTCGCAGATTCTCACTCTCGGTTTTCATGGGAGCCCTGAAAAACTTAACCCTTTGACTCCCTCACCCTATCCACCAGATTCCTCCAGGACGCAGGTGGATAGGGTATGAGAGTCATAGGAGTTAAGTTTTTACTTTGCTGGCGTGGTTGACGATGCGGGATGTTGGTGGACAGGGCGTGGGGGTCAAAGGGTTAAATTATTCAAAATCAATCTTTTCAATCTCATCATCACCATCAACAGGTGCCCTGCCGCATGGCGTTGGCGATCATGGACTTCCATGTCTCTATCTCTTGTTGCCCCAAGCATCTCCTGCACCCTCCTCCTCTTCAGCCACTCCGCAAGTCCGTCTAGCATTTTCTCCCTGGGTCTACCTGCTCTCTTTCCCTCCAGCTTTCCCGTTGTGACCAAGTGCTCCAAATTCCCCTTCCTCATAAAATGGCCTATAAATGTTGCCTGTCTTTTCCTAATCTTCCTTATGAGAGATCTACTTGTGTCTGCCTCCATCAAGACTGTCTCGTTTGTTTTCTTTGCTGTCCATGGAACTCTCAACATTCTTCTTAGAAACCACATCTCGGCTGCCTCAATCTTGTTCTGGCTTTGCTTGTTGACTGTCCACGCCTCACATCCGTACAACAGTACTGGCTCTATATAACATTCAAGAACTCTCTTCCTGATGTTAATTGATAGCATTTGTTGGTAAGAATGCTTGTCATCTTCTTGAATGCTGTTTTGGCTTGGCCGATTCTGCTGGCTATTTCCGATCTTTTCTATCTACATGGTCAAAATTTGGTTATTTTTTCTACCGATTATATACTTTCGACCTAATATACATGTAACATAACATTTGCAAAGCTCCACATACTGCATGTCACTGGAGAGGTCTTTGTCTTAGTTTTCCCATACTGGAAGTGAAGCTGAACAGAAATTGTGATGTGCAAGAGTGTGAAATCTTTTGGAAGCTAATTTCTTAACCCGTTCCCTGCTTGGAACGAGTGCCACTCGTAGTAAAAACCAAAAATCACCACGCCCGTATACGAGTGGGTCTCGTAGTAACCGCATCACGGAAAGTGGAAAAATCTAAATGGGAGATGACCGGGTAAAGTGTTTACAACTCTTCTACTGAGGTCAAGGAAAGACCCCGTTCCCTTCACGTGACCGGTCACTGACCACAGGGTGTGCTAATTGCGAGTTGAGAGGTCGGAGCTAATTATCATATTCAAGATGGCTGCGCAACCTAGCACATCGTCGGCTCGTCCCGTTTTCAAGCGATATACTGCGCTTGACGTTTTAGATGAGATCTTCAATGATCGAGACAGTGGTGACGAAGACCTCGGAGGATCGGATCCTGATGTTGGTGAGGAGGAGGAGACGGATGGGAATCAGCACCATCCACTTTTATCCGAGATAGGTGCTGGTGATGACGACGATCCTCTGTTCGCTCCGAGTGATACGAGTGAGGAAACCGGCGCTAGCGAGGATGACGAAGCAGAAATGCCGGAGCCCGTGCCATCAACGAGCACTGCACCCCCTCCTGTCATGAGGCGACGGGGTCGTGGACGTGGTAGGGGCTCTGGAAGACGGCGAGGATCCCGTGGAAGCGGCAGGGGGCGTGGCGTGAGGCGTGGTCAGCAAGAGCTGATCAGAGAATGGAGAGAAGCTGATGCACAGCCCCCCAACCCTGATGTTGTTTTCACTGGAAATCCAGGGTTGAAAGTCAACTGTGCTAATTTTCGGCCAGTTGACTACATAGAATTATTTTTTTCTGACCTGATCAACCATCTGGTTGTTCAAACAAATTTATATGCTGACCAGTTTCTGGAAGCACACCCCAACCTTCCAGAATTTTCAAGGGCCAACAAGTGGGAGAAAGTTGATGGTGCAGAAATGAGGAAGTTTCTGGGCCTGGTTCTGCTGATGGGCATTGTGCGCTTGCCTTCAATTGAACTGTACTGGTCCAAGAAGCTGCTGTACAGAGTTCCAGTCTTCAGTTCCATCATGACCAGAAACCGGTTCCAGGCAAGTAGCTGTTTTTCTTTTTTTTTCTTTTTTTTTTACTAAAGTATGGGAAATAATAACTGTATGGATAGGGGTGTGTGTGTGTGTGTGTGTGTGTGTGTGTGTGTGTGTGTGTGTGTGTGTGTGTGTGTGTGTGTGTGTGTGTGTGTGTGTGTGTAGTGTGTGTGGTGTGTGTGTGTGTGTGTGTGTGTGTGTGTGTGTGTGTGTGTGTGTGTGTGTGTGTGTGTGCGCGCACATAAGCATTATTTATTTCTGTGTGCAAGTTTTCCATACAAGTTTGTTCAATTTGTAAAACACAAAAGCACTTTTTTGGTACCATTGTGGTGTTTTTATATTCTTCTTGTGTGTGATACTGTTAGTGTGTGCTTGTGTAAATGTGTACATGTGTGTGTGCTTGTGTAAATGTGTACATGTGTGTGTGTGTGTGTGTGTGTGTGTGTGTGTGTGCATGCACGCATGTGTGTGCATAAGCATTATTCATTTCTGTGTGCAAGTTTTCCATACAAGTTTGTTCATTTTGTAAAACACAAAAGCACTTTTTTTGGTACCAGTGTGGTGTTTTTATATTCATGTGTGTGTAATACTGTTAGTGTGTGTTTGTGTAAATGTGTACATGTGTGTGTGTGTGTGTGTGTGTGTGTGGTGTGTGTGTGTGATGTGTGTGTGTGTGTGTGTGTGTGTGTGTGCCCAGTTGTGGGTCTGCTTACTTATCTTGAAAGTTTATTCTGTATTTCAGATTCTTCTTCAATTTCTGCATTTCAATGACAATGCAGCCATGCCAGCACCAGGTGATCCAGGGTATGACCGTCTTTACAAGATTCGTCCCATTCTGGATCATCTGCATGAGAAGTTCCAGGAGGTGTATGAGCCCCGGCAAGCGGTGTGTGTTGATGAAAGTCTACTTCTTTGGAAGGGTAGATTGATATTTCGTCAATACATACCCTTGAAACGTGCCCGGTTTGGTATAAAAATCTATCTTTGCTGTGAGTCCGACGGCGGTGTCAGGGGAAGTGGTGGCTACTGCTACCGCTTCAAGGTGTATGCTGGAAAGGAGGACCCCATCAACGAGGTGCAGCCTGTCCTGGAGTCTGTGAATGCAGACAACCCCACTCTCTCGATCAGCGAGAAGATGGTGCTGTACCTGGTAGCCCCTCTCCTGGAAAAGGGCTACCATGTCTACACGGACAACTGGTACAGTAGTCTGAGGCTGTACCTCTACCTCCTGGAAAGGAACACCTTGGCCTGCGGCACCGTCCGGGAGAACCGGGGTATTCCAGAGGAGCTACGTGGTGTGAAGCTGGACCCCGGATCATCAGCTGCTCTTTGTGGTGACAACAAGATCATCGCCACAAAGTACCACAGCACAAAAGTGGTGCACCTGCTGTCCTCTGCGCACGGCCACACTGAGGCACCGATTCCAGACCGGGGACGACGGGGAATCAACATTCGTCCGTCCGTTTCATCGCAGTACAACAGGAATATGGGTGGAGTCGACAAACAAGATCAGCTGCTTCATCCATATGACTGCACACGGAAGTCGATGAAATGGACAAAAAAATTGTTTTTCCATTTTCTGCAGGTTGCAGCCTGCAATGCCTTTATTTTACAAAAATCAAGAGGTGATGACTCCTGTAAAACTTTCCTAGGTTTTACGGAGAGTATCATCATCTCTTGGATTTGGCCAGACCAGGTGCCTGCTGTGGAAGAAGGCAAAACGGATGACGAGGTGAGGATGGGTGCAAACCACTTTTTGTTCCCACTGCCACCGACACCAAACAAGGTTGCCCCTACCAAGCCATGCCGGGTCTGCACCAAAAAGCTGAGAGTGCGGAAGGAATCCCGCTACCATTGCCCCTCCTGCCCATCCAAGCCTGGATTGTGCTTAGGCCAGTGTTTCAAGGACTACCACACCAAGTTTGCATATTGGCAGTAGGATAATCTGTTGTTTTTTTTGTGTTTTTTTTTTCTTAGTTACACATTTCATTCTCTTCTGCTTTTTTGTTTTCTTAGTTTTCCATTCTACAGTGTGTTTTTTTTCCTCACCTGTGCGTGTGTTCAGTTTTGTGAATGCTGTGACCATACCAAGTGCCATCAGTGAAAGAAGACCAAGTGGAGTATAGAATGAATCCCCTTGTGTGTTTCTTTGAACCACAATTTGGACAGACAAAAAAAAGAACACCATCTCCTAAAGTTATGAAGCAGGGAATGCAGACAAGCTGAGGATTATGTCCAAGCGCAAGTGCTGGATTCCTATAGAACAGCATGGCAGTAATGTGAGTAGGCCTACACTATGTTCAGAAACACTAACACAGTTCCTACAGTGTTTTGTGTAATAACAAATGGATACCATGTGTGTGTGTATGTGGGGGGGTGTCTTTGTTTTTATCAGACAATTGTTTATTTTTTTCTTCAGACTTTTTTTTTCCATAGTTGTCATTTTGAACACTTACCAATATTTATTATACTATAACAATTTGGACCACACTGTGTACTTACAGTGATGTTGAGTAAACACTAACAGAAGTTTTTGTCAGTGTTTTACAGGTTTTATGTGTTGTAACATGTGTATGTTTTTAGAAACTTTTATTTTTTGTAAAACCACCATCCGTTATATCCCTGTCCATCTTCCTAATGGCTAATAAAATTACACTATTGTTACATAGCATTATAGCTTGGGGTAACAGGAAAGAGAAGCCATAAAATCTAAGTCATATGTCAACAAATGAATAAGCAGTGATTGAGGTACTGAACCTACCCCAAATAGTAAAATTATGCCCCTTTCTAGTAGAATTGGGGTACCCCCAGTAACATACAGATTGTTACACAGAGGGACATTTATTGACAACAGTTTGAATCCCACGTGTTTGTAATGTTGTTGAGCAAACACCAAAAGGTATTTTTGCTGTGTTTAGTGGGCTTTTATGTGCTGGATTGTTCTAAAACTCTCAAATTGAAAACAAAACAAAAACTGTTTTATCACATATTGTTAGTGTGAACCATCATCATTACCAACAAAATCAAATTAGAATGATGTGAAATTGTAGACAAGGGTATAAGGAAGAAATCCACAAAAAATCTAACAAATAACTCAATAAATGGATGAGTAATGTACATGTTAGTGAACATACCGTGAAAAGCATGATTATGCCCCTTTTTACCTAAAAAATAGTACCCCCAATTATGAGCAGATTATAATCAAGAACAACATTCCTTGGGATTTATATGACTGTCATGTGTTAGTGCTGATGTTGAATAAATAGTAAGACCACTTTTTGAGTGTTCTGACTCATTTTGTTTGGCACAATGTGTTTGTGTATACTCGAAAACTGTTATTTTTGGTAATATTTTTATAATTATGTCAGTTTCTGCTATACTAATTATCAACATAATCAAGTTATTTTGACAGGACATTGTAGACCAATGCATAACAACAAAACATACAAAACATCAGAGAGATCTGTCAAGAAATAAGTGAGCAGTAACCATTTTATTGAACATACCCAAAAAAGCTAAATTTTACCTTGGCATACAGTTATTCAAATGTGCTATTATTCTGAGCAGTAAAGGGGTTAATACCACGAGCATGTTATCTGAAAACGCCCAAAATTTGAGATGCATAGAGTTTTCACTGACAGATCACATCTTAAGCAAATTGTACATTTCTCCTACAAAAAGTAGTAACTGCTATATTAACCTGTCATCACAAAATGCTCCAAGCTCCAAAACGTTTCAGGCAAAAAAAAAAAAAATACAGGCAGTTATCAGTTCAGGGACTGAAAAGTCTTACCTCCTTGTACAGGGAGTTGAGGAAGGCGATGGTTTGGATGGTCTTGCCCAGACCCATCTCATCGGCCAGGATGGTGTCAGTACCATTGGCCCAGGAGAACCTCAGCCAGTTCAAACCCTCCAGCTGGTAGGGGTGGAGAGAACAGCCCGTGTCATCCATGTAGTCAGGCTGTCGCTCCAACTTCTTTCGTAGCTGTTTGAGAAGAAAAAGCTTTTTGTGAACTGTGGTTTGCGCAGTTTCATCAATTCCAAATTAAAACATGCCTGCTTGAACAAAACAGTTTCATTAAAACATTTTTGTGCAATTTAATGAACTTCTGACGTGATACACACAAAAAAGCATAATATACATATTTTCCAAAAGCTTGCTATAAATAACAGGACAACATGCAGCCAAAATAAAATTTCTATTAGATGGCACAGATTTTGTGGCTGAAATGAAAGCAGTAATAACACAAAACATTACATGTTCAAAATATTATGTGTAAGTATAGTCTGTAAATAGCAGTAGTGGAGAGAGTGGACAAAGAAGGCAAATGCCTGTCCAAGTTGATAAAACTTGATTTTTTTTTACAAATATCTTTCAACAGCCTCAGGTAAGCCACAGCTTTCTAACTTACGTCTGTAGTAGGCTGGGTAGGAGGAATTTTGCCCGCCATTTCTTCCTCCCTCTCTTTTTCCTTCTTTTTGTCTCGTTTCTCTTTCTTGCCCTTCTTTCCTTTGCTAGATTTTTCTGTCTGCGTGTCTATGGATCCGCACATAATTAACCTGCAACAACACCAACACCTCTTTCAATTCAAGATCAAAGATATTTACACCAACACCTCTTTCAATTCAAGATCAAAGATATTTTTTGTCAGGCCAAGTTCTTATAAAGCGAAACTCCCTAACTCACAACATTAAGAAATGACTGTAAAATGAAGAGGTCCTACACAAATATCAATGTCAAGCCCTCCTTTTTTTCAGTTGTTCAGTGCAAAGGATTTACGTGCAGTCTTACGGCTTATGCCATGATTATTCTGAATCTTATCCATTACCTGGCATGTGTGGCATCAATGCATGCTGAACTTAATACCAACACAGAGACGCCATCTTGACAAACTGAAACAGTCACTTACTTGTTCAGTGCCAGAAACACAAACACATATCTGTTCAACAATAACAGACAAGCAGAACATGCTTATTTTGAACTTGCAAACACGTATATTTTCAACAATAACAGACAAGCAGTGCATGCATATTCTGAACTTAAGATTATACTGTACATTATGATATATGAAGCTGCCCGAAAAAATTGTTCAAAAACACAAAAATACAGACCAGCTGTATAATAAAACTGAAGCATGCACACACGCTCACATGACTGGAAGCGCTTCTGCAAAACATTAATTTTCTTATCTTTAACATTTCAACAACAACAATGACAACAACAACAACAAAAAGAGACAAAAACATGGTATGAATAAACATGGTAAGTATTTCTTAAAGACAACATACCTAAGGTTTTCATAGTTTTCGATGAACTGTTTCATATCAGCAATGCCATTGTCCTCTTTTTCCCATGTGGCCTGGTCATAAGGCAGGTCCCGCCACTTGCACAAGTACCACATGGTCCCGTCTCTCTGTTTTCTGTCAACACATATCGCATAACAAATTCCTCAGTCTTTCATAAACATATGGATCACTATACTTATTACATCTTTTGAACATGGTTATGATGCTTTTATCAAAAGAAAATAACTGCCAAGTACATTTTTACACTCCTAAGAGAGGGGAAAGTAAGGTTTCTCCCTTGAAAAAAAAAATCCAGCGAGATCACCTCATTTTCACCCTTGCAAGGGAGACCATCACACTTTTCCTCTCTTGGAATTGTGAAAGGACACATAGCTACATTTACTACTAAAAGATGCTCTTGTTCTTATTTTGTGACAATGAGGTTCAAAGCAAACCCCTGTAAACCCTTTTCTAGCACATTTCTCTCCCTTTCAACGAGCGTTCATCTCATTTCAAACAGACACAGAAACTGTACTTACATTTTCTAACTTTACATGCGACGCAGCACATAATAACCCCACTACAAACACACACTAACACACACAGCTCACATAAATATGCACACACACACACACACACACACACACACACACACACACACACACAACACCACATACACAACCACATGCACACAAACACAAACATACTGATTCATACACATACAGAAACGCGCAAATGCGCACACTGAGGTCTCAGCAGCTGGGAGCCTCCTGCCTTGCGCACTGGCCATCATGAAAGACTTCAAATTGGCCTTCTTATTCACAATCTTAATATAATGGTTGTTCAAGTGGTGTTGGCATAGATTACATGTGTTTGTGTAAGATTACGTGTATGTAGAAATATATGTGAATATTTTAAACAGCTTTACAAGCAAAAACAAACAAACAAGAAAACTAGAAGAAACAAGAGTTTGTGTGAATATCTAGCACATCACCACAACACTGTTAATAAGCAATGACACAGGTATGCAATCTTGTTTCACACAAACGTACGTGTGGTTGATGATGCGATGGATTTCCAGCCATTCAGGACGCACACCGTAACGATAAAAGCGCTCCTCCAGGTTGTGGGGGTCTTCATCTTTGACCTTGTAACTGCTGCCATCTTCGAGAGGTGGAGGTTCATCCATATCCACTCGTCGGATGTAGTTGCGGTACATGGCTGGGTGGTACACATCCAACTAAAAAGAGAAAAAATAGTTTTAAGGCATGAACATGCAAGCTATATAAGCATGCAGGGGTGGGACTGAGCTAATGAGAAAATGAGGAAAACTAGGAAAGTCCAGGACATTCTTCCCAGACTTTGTTTTAAGTACATCACTGAAAATCTTTCAATCTGGCGTATTTTGAGGCATACAAACATGCGTAATTCCGTAATTCCACAACTACAATTCATGAACTGTCACTGCTTTTTTCTTTGCTTCATGTCATACACTTACATGAATGAAAAACCAACAGAGAACAAACCTTCAAGCACTGAATTTTCCCTGCAAAGTTTCACTAAAGTGATGTACTACGTTGAAAGCATATAATCATGATGATCTTCAAGTGCAACTTTTCCTCTGCATGCGTAATTCATTTCCATGCAACAGAGGAGACAATTAGTAAAGTCCTGAGTTTGAACTTTTCTCATGAATTGACCAAGGGTCTCTTCTCCTACAACTTTGTCCAATTCCATCTCCCAAAAAGTTTTCATTAATTTTTCCTCAAAAGTTTGTCCAAGCTCAACAATGTCTAACCTCATCACCACTATTTGTTCCCAAAATGCTCACTTGATGCTATGAAAAGTGAGCCATTTGCAGATGGAATGATTTACAGATAAAACTGTTTTCCATGTAGACCCCTACATGCTGTTGATTCTTCGATTCTTGTGTTTTTCATGGGTTTTTTTTTTCAGGAAACAAACAAAATAAGAGAGAAATATGATTTTGTTTCACTGAAATCCGCCAATTTGAGGAAGAGTCCCACCCCTGAAACTACAGGAAGAATACGACATTAAAATCAATATACATATCCTCCAAATTCCCTCTCCCACATCTATCTTCTTCACTCAAAAACAATCAATCACAATCACATTTATCAATCACAAGATAATCTGAGGTTGAACAATTGCTCAAAGTAGTAAAATGGCTTCCTATTTATTGAGATAACCTATCTCTAGCATAGCTTCCTATCTACTGATATTACATATCTCTAGCTTCCTATCTATCAACATTTCTTTCCTATCTATCAACATTTCCCATCTCTAATACACACCTAACATGTCATATGACATACGGCTGATCTGCATTGATTTTTAATTATACAAATGAGCCAAAATTCAATGTATGAAAGGCAAAACAACAGCAGTGCATACTTACAGCCAGTTCTGTGATCCACTCACAATGCCAGTAAGACATTTCATGCCACTTGACAAAGAACTCACGAAGTGGAGGTCTCTGCCATAAAAAAAACAAACAAAATCAACTGATTAATGTGTTGCCTATGATGACATCACTAACACAAAACAAGGCAGCAAAGTTGAGACTCTACACACAAGTACATTTTTTGAGTTTTCAACTTGATTATGCTTTAGCAACAAAGTGCTGTCAGAAACATTTATGTAACAAAGACTTGCCAGATAAAAAGTAAAACAAAACCATAAACACACACACACACACACACACACACAAACCAAACAAAAACCAAACAAACAAAAACCCTGAATATATACATATACATAAGATTTAAAAGACTGATAAAAAAATTATGATAAACTGATCAGCAAAGAACAGATAATGAATAAAAGATATTAAGACTACTCATAATGTAATAAATAAATGTATTTATCAGCGAAATGAGATG
Source organism: Monoplex corrugatus (assembly GCA_030674185.1). Classification (NCBI taxonomy): domain Eukaryota; kingdom Metazoa; phylum Mollusca; class Gastropoda; order Littorinimorpha; family Ranellidae; genus Monoplex; species Monoplex corrugatus. Next base: position 49,678,896 of record JAPXFY010000015.1, on the reverse strand, counting down.
TATAAATAACTGTAGGAAAAGTAAAAATCTTTCACAGCAACAAAAAGTTTAGGAACCTTAAATAATAAGATAAAAAAAAAATGCATGGCTCCAAGGACTTTATACACTTACAGTTTTCTTGGACTTTTCATGGTGTGTATGATCCAGTTCATCCTCCTGTTCTGGGGGCTTGCTGGCAAACCGCCACGTCAAGATTTTATGCACACGTCCTTTCAAAGGGGGGCACTGAAAAGATAAGTCACCACATCATCTGTACGTTCCACTGAAAAGCTAATTCGCCCCATCATCCGTATGTTCAACTAATTCAGGTTAAATCATGGCAAAACTCTCATCTGACATAAACTGATAGCACAAGTTATTATGCCCAATCTTACTGTATACTTTCAGTTGGAGAATTTGATGTCTTGACTTGCATGATTATTAAGTTTTAGAACATTACAAAAGCATTGCAACATAATGCGTATTCCCAACAATTCATCTAAAAACAAATTTACATATATGTTGTCTAATTTTCACCATTTCATTTGGAAGGAAAAGACATGTCACACCATAGTTTTTAGCAAACTGTTTTACACAACCACTGATTTACAGGCCATATCTACTTTCAACAACACACTCTACTTCATCTGCCAATGACCTAACATTTCACCTGCTCTATAACAGCGAAAGAGAAAACATCCTGGGAGCTGGAAAATGGCTGCCGAGAAAAGAGGACGATAACACACATGCGCAAAACACAAGTACTCTCAAAGTTATGGTCCTTTAGGACTTTATAGTTAACAGGCAGGAATGGCAAATCGCTGTCTCTTATTGCATCAGTGAGCCACGGTACAGTATGTGTAATTAAAAATATATTTTCTGTCAATATACTCACATCACATCTAGGACAATGCCAGTCTCCATCAGGGATGGTCTTCAGTGGGGGATTGAGGCAGTGTGTGTGGTAGGCCGAGGGACAGGTGTCACAACACAATAGTTCCCCGCCATCTTTACACACCCGGCAGAATTCCATGTGGTCATCTTCCTCCTGTTCCTGGATGCCTTCCCCTTCCTGTATGTCAGGAGACTTGAAAGTGAGGTTGGTTTACAGTCTATACAAAATGCAAAGCCCGTCAATCTCTTCTATGTTATCTTTTGCATTCACTTCCATCCCTTACTGAATGTATCCAATCCAAAGTACAAACAACACAAAATATCTGACCATCACTTTCCATTACCTGTCACTCACATGCACCTTCAGGTCTAATTCAGTAAACTACTGCTAACTTAAAGCAACCTAAAACTATCTTCAGCAAAGTTGATGAAGTGGTCTGGTTTTGAAATCTGAAAGCAGAGAAGTTCCAAGATCTAAGAAACTGGACTACAGTAATAAATCTTACAGAATTTTTAAAGGCCAAATCTACAGCTCAGGAAAGAAAATCCAACTGACACCAGATACATTTACTTGAATAAATGTATGCACATGCCAGCACTGTTATTTCACCAGGAAAACAAAAAGTAACCGCTTCATGATGGCCTACCCGATGTTCTTACACTAATCAAACACCGAGACAAAACTCACAAGTACCCTAAATGATTCAAGTTCACATTGCTTATAGCCCAGCCGACTAACAGAGCCATATCAGGGCTAACACCACGTCAAAAACGACAACTCTTAATGACTCATACATTCTGTCAATACTCTACATATTAAAGATTTCACACAATGGTGACAATACACTTATCAAGTACCGAGGCAAAACTCATATACAAGGACCCTAAGTGATACATTATGTCAATACTCTACATAAAGATCTCATACAATGGGCACAATACACTTATCAAGCACTAGGGCAAAACTCACACACAAGTATCCTTAATGACTACTACATTCTGTCAACATTCTACATAAAAAAAAACTCACACAATAGGGACAATATACTTATCAATCACCCGTACCCTAAATGACTGATACAACCGTCAACACTCTACACAGAACACTCACACAATGGGGACAGCTCCATTTTCCTTCAGGGGCCTCCTCCAGCTCAGGTTCAAGGCAGACCAGATGGTAGGCACGAGGACAAGTGTCACACAGAATGATCTCTCCTCCTTGCTGACATACCTCACAGTAGTCTTGGTGTTCCGTCTGAACAAGCAAAGATACAGTATATAAATATGGCTACAAAAGTATGATGAAGGTCTTTTTTAGCAATTCACAAAAGCCATCTGATTAATTTAATGTTCCAAAGTTGATATAAGCACATCATGTATTGAAGTTTCCATAATATTCAGTCAGCTATGTCTGCTTGGACACCTAATTTTAACAAAAAATTCAGACCTGTGCAAATAATTAAAAAAAATTGTACAAACATTCTGTTCAAAACTTTTCAATTTCAACAGATACTCAAACCTTTCAAAACTTCTCAATATAAACAAATATTCAAACCATCATGATAGGTCATTTAAACATATCAGCATAGATAGATATTCAAATATTATGGCAGGTCATTTTAACATATCAAAATACATGAAGGGCTAGGTCATTTAAACATATCAAAATACATGAAGGGCATTCCTATCTATCCAAACACAAAAGTAGGCATACAAGTTCTTTATCACCCGGTATGGATAGGGGGGCCTGTAGTCGAGTGGTTAGAGCGCTCGTCTGCGGTGCGGAAGGTCGGTGGTTCGAATCCGCTAAACGCTGGTTCGATTTTTCCGGCCTGAAAACTCCCTCTGTCCACCCAGCAGTGAATGGGTACCTGACTTCGGTCGGGGGAGGTTTAAAAAGGCGGCGAAAGGAGAGGGATGGGCTCCGCCTTTCATAATGCCGTGCCCTAGACACGGTGAATCTTTAACAGTTCACCGCTCCTACGGCCATATTGACGGGACCTTTAACCTTTTTTTAACCTTAATGGATCTTCACGTGAGATATAACACTAAACCTCCAGTACATAATATTCTTTTACAGGTAGTTCTGCAGCCTTGGTCCTTATTCTCTTAACACCAGCTGTTCTCCTGTTCAATAGTGACTATGCCCTGGGTGCTCTGGTGTTGGCAGCTTACTCCATTTCAGGCAATGTCTTCTGGTTTGTGGTATCAATGCCACAGCTCATGAGACTAAGCCTTCAGAGTATCCTTTTAACACTCCAATGGTCTTCCCTGGTCATGATATCATTGCTTCAGCTCTCCATACAGACATATCTTTGGGATATAGCTGTCTTGCATATAGACAACCTGTCTTGTCTAACAAAGCTGGCATTTGATGAGTAGAAACTTTACACACAGCAAACCACACTTTTCCAGAACTAAAAGGCTGGACATTTGATTTGGTCATGTGATGTTGTAGATCTTGCACATACATCTTTGTGGAATTGTTCCAGCTGTTGAATATATCATCAGTAGATGATAACATGTCTCACAGCGTACAGCAGAGTGCTCTTACCTACCACCCTGTACACAACAATTTTTGTGTTGAGCCTGATACTACAGTCTTAGCACAACTGAAATACATAAATGCAAAAGTATCAACATGTTCAAAAGTCACAAACTAGTGGATACCATGACATACAAATAAATACAATGCACAATACAAAATACCATGACATACAAATAAACACAATTCACAATGCAGACAGAGGCAACAAACCTCATAACCCTCAGCATCAGGGTCATTGGGGAACTTGTTTGTCGTCTTTGTCTTCTTCTTACGGTGACCCTGACCTCGGCCTCTCTTGGTTCGCTTACGAGCGGGAGCAGCGGCAGCCTCAGCCTTCTCAGTCTCTTTCAAGATGGCTGCTTCTTCTAACTGCCGTTCAAACTCTTCATCACTGGTGTTGTAACCACCTTCATCTTCATCCTGTTACATCACACAGCTTAGTATTGTTCATACAGGTAACGAACATTGAATTTTTCTCCACCTTCTACCTGCTAGCTTAACTATGACAATTTTATCTTCGTTGTTGGTATATATAATCAGAATAAACCCCTGCTTGGCTGCTATTTAATCAACCTCAATACACTTGAAATTTATTGGAATTTTCTTGTGCCTCTACACAAATACATGTACAAAAGGGGAAAAAAAAATGGCGAGCAGAAGCGCTCACTGCAATATGTAACATAACTGCTGGTTCTGAGCTAATATTTCAACATTAATCTCCTTTCCTACCGTTTTATTTACTCTCCTTCCAACCTCCACTTTCCTGGCAACAACATCGAAGCTGCTCTAGATTCCTGTCCTTGCAGGATCCCTGAGACTTCATGCAGCACTTGACCAGTATGCTAATGTACTGAGTCTTATAACAATTCATGAACTTCATTTTTTCCCCCGTACATATCAAAACTGAACAATAGATGACAGACCAAGTTTTAGTATGCACCACATGACTTGAGCAGCGTCATTGGGATGAAGCCATACTTAATTTCTGAAAGCAACGATGGCTCAGGATTACTGATAAAAGAGTAAGTTTTACAACCCAAAGTTCATCAGCATGAATGACATGAGCATTTTATCAAAGTAAGCTGAACACAGGCAGCAGTCACTGGTTCTGTACCAGAACAGCTCAAACAGCGTCCCTTTTCTTCGCAAGAGAGTCACCAAACTTAAAGAAGTCATATCTCAAATTGTTATGCGCCTGATGCTGTTATTAATTTTTCTACAATGCCATTGCCTAATTTAAATCCTGTACACATTGCCATTTTCGTAACATATGGGGGTGTAAGGCAGAACTGACATATGACTTTCAACAGTATTCTTTTTTTTTTCTTTTTTTATTGACAGTAACGCTTCAAATGATACAAAGTGTGTTTAGCCATGATACTGACAAAATCTGTTATATTGCCAAAACCCTTACAATTATTCTGCACATGGCAAAGACTGGCCATGACTATGAATCAAGCTCAACTCTGCATCTTATTCTTACCATGATTTAAAAAAAAGTGTTATCAAACTCTTCATTCCTTTACAAACAGAACTATGTAACTTGCCAAACACTACAACTGTACACATGCTGACATTAGACACAGGGCAAAGACTAATTAGCATAATAGTTTTACTAAAACTGGAAATGTCCAATTGTGCACAATATGGGTCTGAAGAGACAAGCAGCTTTCTGGTAGTCAGATGACCAAATGACCATATTGTTTCTGTTTGTCAGTTTAAATTTTGTTTTGTTTAAGGAGAGAGCCTGTTGTTTTTCTGCTTAGTTCTTTTGTTTTTGGTATTTATTGCTTAAAATGGGTATCTGTAGAGAACTTCATCATACATTTCTTTTTGCCATCTACATAGTTCAGATTGATCTTCCATAATAATGCTTTTGTCCATCAATAAAACTACTTAGAAGAATACAATCCTCTCAGTCATGTCATCTTTCTGTTCAAACCTGTACAGAGTTTGTTCAGTTTGACATTAGTGCGGGATAAGCAACATGAGGGCACCAGGCACATGCAATTTTGGTATCAGTGCATGGGAAGTGCTGGGATTTTCTTTGTGCATTGAGACAAAACACGTAAGGGCAAAATAATGGAAATGTATGCATACGTAAAACAAAACAAAAAAGAAAAAACACCAATTAAAACCAACAAAGCAGCTGACTAGTGCTGAGATTTAAGGTACTATTAGTCTTACCATAAATCATAACAATAAGTAAAATTCACATCAGAAAGCCAACAAATGTTACAAATATACAAAATATTATCAAAACAAATGATCCAAATAATGACAAAGCTGGTGGGAAACTAGTTTTAAAAAAAAGCACCACAATACAGCACCATTAAAAATTAAAAATAAATTAAAGCAAAGCGTTAAGTTACTGAAGTATAACAAGCCAACACTAAACAAATGACACAACACCCTCAACCTGTTGGTCAGTCTGTCACCCTGGAATATGAATCGCACAGAACTCACATCCAGTTGGTAACCCACGACCGTTATCACTGTATGCTGAGCGGCACTGGGGAAAAGTATGGAAGCACCAAACCCACGGAGCGCAAACTGCAGCACATAAACTACTCACTGAGCTTGCCTTCTTCTTCTTGCGTTTCTTGGTTATCTTGATTTTGAGTGGAGCCACCGCTTTCTTCCCTTTGCTCTTCTTGCCCTTGCCTGACTTGCCTCCTCCACCACCGCTCTCTTCTTCCGTCGCGTCACCATCATCATCCTCATCTGAAGAAAATGAATAAATTTAACAGGAAAGAAGAGCACCACAGATCACTCACCAAAGTGCATTAATATGATAAAAAAAAAAAAAAAAAAACACTAATCAACATGTTTCCATCTTTACAGGGTTGGACAATACGTTTTTTTCATGATAAGAGCATCCTTGCTCAGTTGCTATGCCTGCCTGTGCTTTCTGAACATACAGCGAGCTAGTTCACTACAGCAGAACTGATCTTGTGTAACCATAGTAAGAATCCTCACCATGCATTTTCTGAATTTCATTACATCTCTATTTTAAACTTCACTGTACTTACTATGCAAGTATGCGCTAGTTTGTGCACTTAATCACATAAATCAGATTTTCTCTTGAAGAAAGATCTGATGTCTTTGAGCTCTTCTTCTGCTTTCCTCTTTTTGCCTAGCTTGACACTAGCTGGGGTGGGACTGAGACAACTGGGGAAAAAAAAAAAGAAATCTAGGGAGGTCCAGGGGCATGCTCACCCAGAAAAGTTTTTCAAAGATTAATTATTGACCAGTCTTGCACATTTTGAGGCATACAAACATGTGTAACTCTGTAATTCTATAACTGCAATATATAAATTTTCACTAGGCCTAGGAACATTTTTTTTTTATTACTCCATGTCATATATTGATGCTTACACTCAGATGAACTCAACATACACAACTGAATGAGACTGCCTCTTTCAAAAATGTTGCTCACACAAGTGCGTCAATTTTAATGTTGAACTGCCCATGGACATTGGTGTTGTCACCCCTAGGAGTCTATAGTTTCCCAAAGACACAAAAGAAAATCAAAACTTCCCGACCATTTTTGACAGGGCAAAAAAATGTTTCAATGTGGTTGCTATGATCTGCATTGTGCCGACTGATGAATTCAGGCGAGTTTAAAAACACTTGTTCAACATTATGCCTTTTCCCCCTTAACAGTGGTTATCAGGATGCCAAGTTTTTAATCCAGAATTCCAGATTAATCCAGATTACTTTCACTGATGATAATACTATGCAGACATGGATACAGCAACAGGCGAAATTATCAAAAGATCACCTACCTCTCTGTGGTGTTGCAGGAGAAGCTGCAGCAGAAGATGAGGCAACCACCATAGCTGACACTGCTTCTGTCCGATCACCGCTGCCACCACCACCACCACCACTGCCACCACCACCACCCTGAGGTTGGCCTTTGAATGGATTGTTTGCAGCAAACTCCCTCCACTTGGCACCAAGCAAAACCACCAGCTTGGCTTGAGCAATTTTGGGGTTGTCCTTCGCTATAAGGGGCCTCACATACTGTGAGAACAATTTGTAGTTTGTGATGTTCTTGTAATCGTCCTCTGAAAAATTGATTTCTGTGTTCTTCAGACCAAACTCACTACAAATGTCTGATGAAGTCTTGGGCTGTGGGCGCACTGGTGTACGTTTCTTGATGTCTTTGGGGGTTATTTCAAATGATCGGTCATCTTCATCACTACCGCCACCAAAGTCACTTCCCTGTAGATCAGAGATTAATCTAACTGAGCACTACACATAATATGCATTCTTACAACATGAAACAATAAAGAAGGCCACTTGACATAAACTCTTACACTGTTGACATGATGATGATGACAAACTTTGCATAAGATAATCCCACTGTACATGTCCTGTTCCTATTTAGTAACTTATGGCATACCTCACCATTCATCATCATCATTATCAAGTGCCTTGCCACACCTCACCATCATGCCCCCATATTACTATTACTAAGTTAGAGACAGGCACGATAACCTCGTGGTTAACACCGAGTTCCAGTCAGAAGGTCCTGGGTTCTATCTGTCTAGAACAGACGTCCCTATCTTGGGACAAAGACTAGAGGTTTTTCTGATCTCCAACATCAATATGTATGCAGACCTTCCAGAGCCAAGTTCGCTTCCAGGAGTTTGCAAAATGATGCAGAAGAAGTGATCTTTCAATCTCTTTGTCAGTTAGTGAGACCATCCTCAAGAACTGTGGTTGGCTGTGTGACAACCATTCAACCACAGAAAGTCTCCAGTCTCATGAGGAGATTGAATACCTTCCTCAGAGTTCTAATACTACTTCGAACTCCTGTTAGAGGACTTGTATGATGCTATAAGTCATACAGATAATAGATTAGCTAGGAATAATAACGTTAAATATATGTACACTTCATTTATTTCTGTAAAATAGCCATGAAAAAATATCCAAATGGATGGACAAACAATAAGTAAATGTAATCCACAAAGACAATGTTAACTCTGATCAATCTAGTAACTGTGTAATGACCTGAAAATTTAACTCCATATGCAAATAAAACATCTAAGACTAAGCATCCATAGTACCAGAAGTAGAAATAAATCATTGTAAGCCTGCAGAACTTTGTCTGCTCCAACAGACAAATCTGTCTCTTCAAACATTTTATGATTGTATTATAATCTAAATCTGAGGTTTCCTCTCACAGATTCTGACACTTTTCTGCTCTACACACACACACACACACACACACAGACACACACCAAACACACACACAGACACACACACACACACACACACAATTTATAATACACACACACACAAGAGTTCTAATTCTGAAATTTCAAACAGCAGATGTTTTACCTCATCATCACTGTAACGTTTTTCTTTTTCTTTGACTTTTTCTTCTTTTCACTGCCATCTTTGTTTTTCCTTTTGCGTCCTCTCTTCTCTACGCGAACTTCATCTGCAGGCTCCTCTTCTGGACGGAAACAAAAGCAAGAAAACAAATTAATAATGAAACAAATATAATCTAAGAACTGTAACAGCACAGTAGGCCTAAAAAAAAAAAAAAAAAAAAAAAAAAAAAAGCATGCACCAAAGCAAAACAAAGCAAAAATAACTAAATTAAACAAATAAAGAAAAAGGTCAGATTAATTCTACGCATTTCAAATCCTAAACAGGAGTAAAACCACAATATTATTCATGAAAAGAATGAAAAAAACTGAGTGATGACATAATTTTAGACAACCAAGGGAATACGCATTAACTTCAGACATTCACCATATCACTTGACTGACAATGATAATACATACTGACAGCATCTTATATTATTTATCATCTTATTTATGATCTATTTAAGCCTTTCAAACATAAACTTTCTCTAACCCTTACCATCTGATCTGCTGTGTCAACAATGTGTCAGGAAAGTATTATTCAGTTTCTTTAACCAACAGTTTTGTTTTTAAAAGCTTTTGAAACCAGAAGATAAAGGTTTAAAATGAACACTGTCCCCAATCCTAACCCTTGTCTCATTCTATAAAACAAAAACAAAACCAAAAAAGAGAGGCCAATTTCAGTTCACAAACTCTTTCAGTCACGATACTTTGCACTGCCTGACAGCAGAATGTCTTGCAATATTGCCCCAGTTCACACAGTACTTTCAGTTTCAATCACAGACCAACTTTTCTTCTCTTACCAAATAAGGTCAGAATTTCACTTTCTTCCTCTTTCATATAACTTATAAGATTAAAATACCAGATCAGCCAACTCAAAAGACGTCCTTAAATACTGAGAGAAATGGCATGCAATTAATGCCGTCTGTGCCATGCACTGTATAGAAAACATTGTCACCTGTGCTGTGCATGCACATGAAATGCTACATGTTTTTCAGGAGCTCTGTATGTGAAATTCTGTCAGCCTTTTCCCAGCAACAATTACCATGATCTAAACAACGGTTGTGTCGACATGTTTAAAAAAAAGAAACAGCCTTTTCTAGTTTTGAAGTAGCCTTATCAGTATTATGAATGTCAATGTGATGGTATCCGTTGTGAAAATGTCGGAAAAGAGAGGAACCCTTGGAGGTGTCTTATAACTGACAATGCAATGCAAGGGGGCTAAAACCATTTATATACAATTTACAACCTGACTGAACATAATGAATAAACGTAAAATAACTGCCAGAAAACTGAAGTTTCAATGATTGGTTCCATGTCCACAGAAGTTGCTTGTTTCAGGTATTTTGGCCAATAAATTTCACCAGTCACATGTGGGAGAACACTCATTTTTCTTAAATTTTCCAGTCTTCACCATTTTTACCATCCCTGCCTGAATGTGAATCAACTAGATTTTGAGCAAAAGACTGACATCTGAACAAAGACGAAAGACAAAAGATAAACTTTCTTTCTTCAACTAGTTCAAAGTATTGTAACTTTGGCTTTTGTTGGTATGAACTCAATCTTTTCAAAGACAGCTGAAGACATTATGGTGGGAAATTACCAACAACATACAATGTGTGTATGTCACATTCTCAAGCCTAATAACAGAAAATAGACTGATATAATTTTAAAGATCAGAACTAGTTACTTCATCCCTTATCTTCTGGCACATCCTCTTCTTATCATTCTTTTTAAAGAAAAATGGACAAAACTTACAACATAGATTACATGGGGAATAAAAAAACCTAAATCAATGCCTGTGTGTGTGTGCGTACATGCATACATGTGCGTACATGCATACATGTGTGTGTGTGTGTGTGTGTGTGTGTGTGTGTGTGTGTGTGTGTGTGTGTGTGTGTGTGTGTGTGAGATCATGTTTGTGTATTTATGTAAGGCAGGGTTTTTGTTGTTGTTGTTGTTGTTGTTGTTGATCTCCTCTTCTCTAGCCCACTTCATCAATTTATAAATGGGCCGATGTCAAAAGGTGCCCAAGTCACTTCCGGGTTGCAGCAAGTTATGTAACTAGTTACAAAAATTGCATTTTGGACAGATTTGTGTTTCTTTTGACTGTTGAATAAATAAAGATGAACATTGAGAAAAATCAGAGGCACACGTTCTCTGTGATTTAAATAAATAAACAGCTTTGAAAAAAAAATGCTGCTTTTTAGCGATGTATTTTGTAGTGGTACAACAGTGCACCCAATTGACTCAACAGACACCAACCCCCAAACCCTCTCCAAACAGTAAATTTGACATACATTGTTTATTAAAGGATAGATACACTATTCTGTGTTGTTTGTTGTACTTTAAAGCGTTTTGTTGGTGAAAAATCAAAGTTCGAAAATTGCAAGTCTAATGTGACTCTTGATGTCACAGTAAGATCGGCTTTCCGACGACAGTTGTGTTTACACAAACTGTCGCCAAGGGAACAAACTGACGTTTACGCCAGTGCAGCGGTTGCAGCTCTCATAGGACGGGAAGTAACTGCTCGGTGTGAAGAAATTTTTGTGTTCTGGCTTGCTGAAGTTTTTGTGTCACATGTCACGTTAGATCCACTCGACCCTTGTCGGAAAATCTTCGGTCAGGCGCCGTTCATTCTTCGCTTTTTAACAACCGGAAGCTGTGTGCGCATGGGCTATGTGTGTGTTTTCTACAAACCAAGATGGAGAGACGGCGCGAAGGTGAGTTTCTTTCCCTGTCACGGGTACTGTGTCTTGTCATAAAAGACACGAAAGTCACACTAGACAACAACTTGTTCATTCTCCAAACTTTTCACTCATTGTTTATTACTTTTCTTGCTTGTATACGTTTGAATAAGTATCGGAACCTCAAATTTGGTTGCGACATCGTCGCTGCTACCCACAGAGGCGAAAATACAAAACATCGTGTACTTTGTGACACAACCAGGGTTGTTGTCACACGTCACAATAGACTTAGCGTCTGATAGTCACAAGTCGCAGGTCACAGAAGACATATGATGTCACAGGTCACTAAAGACATCATTGAATCCGATTAACAGCATCAAAACGTACTAGTGTATTATCAAAATATTACTTTAGTTAATATTTTGTTGTTGTTGATAAACTTAAATTTTCTTAATTATACTGGACACAGAACTGGATGGTAATCTGTGTGGCTCTCTGTTTTTTGTGACTGTGACAACACATGAGAAAGTGGTCATGTTAGACTTTGCATTTGGAGGAAATTAGGGAAAATCTAATACTTTGGTCTGTGGTTCAGCTGTGCTTGTATTCCAGTACGAAGAATACAAAGGGACATGCAATCATATTGGAAAAAAACTGTAAAAAAATTTTTTTTTTTTTTAGTTTTGTGACGGAAGGAGAAGTGTTGTCACTGTCACAATAGACAAGAAGGCCATTTAGGACAGTTCTATTAGTTCATGAAACAATTTGAAATGACAAATCATGCAATGTTTATTTACTGGCCTGTTGCTGAAAAGAAATTATATTGAGCATCCATCAAGTTACAGGGTAAGATTTGTCATTTTAATGTCTTTAGTGACTGGTTTGGCATGTGACGACATTGAGATAGAATGAGAAATCAACACTGAACAATTGTTTCCACAGGACTTCGCTCACTAAAGCCAAAGGCTCCAAAACCCACAAGGACCAATGCCCAGCGGTGTGCTGAATATAAGCAGAGACTCAAAAAGGATCAAGATAAATACGACATGTATCTGAAGAAGCCGAAAGCCTTGGCCCAGTCTTGGCGCGCTCGGCGGACTGAAGAGAAAAAAATGGAAGACAGAGAAGCAGCAAGAATCAGGAAACAGTTAAGCAGGTATGATGTTCAGACTGGTTCTCACTCTCGATTTTCAGTTACACTTCAGCTGCTGACTCCACCAGGATGGGTGTCATGCCTTGTTGAGCATCAAAGCATAAATTCTAATATCACATTATTGTGAAGTCATTCTTGGAGTATCAGGTCTGTTTGCAGACACTGATGATCAGGGTTCTCCAGACTTCTGTCGTCTGCTTTGTGAATAGGGTCTGTGTTGCTGATGTTTTTTCCGACAAAATTTTGTAGGCTGCTGATGTATGTTGTTCGCTGTCTACCACGGGCTTTCTTGCCTTGTAATTTTCCCATTAACATCAGTTTTTGTAAGCTTTTTTTTCTGATGATATGCCCAAGGAATTTCAGCTGTCTCTCTCTAATTGTTGCAGTTAGAGATCTTTTTGTTTTTGCCAGCTCTAATACTTCATTTGTTTTCTTTTCTGTCCATATGTGGAATATCCTTCTTAAGAACCACATTTCGGTTACCTCCAATTTTCTTAATTGCTGATTGTTTAAAGTCCAGCATTCACATCCATAAAGCAAGACAGACTATACATATGTCTTGAGGACTCTTGAGTTTAGTGTCGGGTGAGATATTCCTATTTCTGAGAATAGGGCTCATTTTTGTTGAAGCTGTCTTTTGATATGGCAATTCGTCTATTTCTCATTCGCATCTACCATTTGATGTTATTGTGAAACCAAGCCATTTGAATTGATTCACTTGCTTGATTCTCGTGTTGTTGCATGTGGTGATACAAACTCAAATGGTGGGGGATGTGGTTTCTTAGAATGTCATACATTTACTGATTTAGTTTTGTTGACATTCAAAGAGAGTCTATTTGCTTCACTATGGGCTACTACTGTGTTTAGGGTGTTCTGTAGCTTTTGTGCCCTTATCCGGGTGTGAAGTCATTAAGTAAAAGATTCAAAGAACCTTTTTGAACTCAGGGGGTTTATTTCAGCCTTGGAAAAACAGGGTGACATCAGCTAATTAGTGCAGGAAGACATAAATTGTGTGTACATGTGTGTGTGTTTTGCTTCACAATGTATTCATTTTATGATTTTATTGTTGTTGTTCTAGAGCACGACAAAAGGAGCAGGCGAAAAAGAACAGTGGACATCAATCTTGCTTTCAAGGTGTCATCAAAGGACAGAAGACGGGCGTACAGATGAAGGCTGCAGAGGCAAGCAGGCCAAAGACAAGAGCAGACACAGAAAAGAAGGAAGAGGAGAGAAGGAAAGCAAGAGAACGAAAGAGCAAGAGCAGGGCAAACAGGTCAATCAAGAAAAAAGCTTCTGACAACAAGAAACGCATGGACAGATATTATAAAAAGAAAGAGAATGAAAAACTGTCAAGGGTAAAAGCCTTTACAGACGTGAGCAAAGGTGACAGAAGGAACACAGGCTATCTAATGACCTTGAACAAGAAGTCTTTGAAGAACCTTTCCAAGAAAAGAGACAAGCAGTCGCTTACCAAGTTAGCTGCAATCAAAGAAATTCTTAAGAAATCGCAGGTGATGTCATGGGCAAAAACGCAATACTACAAACGCCAGAAAGTCAGTGATCGGACCATTGAAGACTTTTGTGAGAAAGAAGCAATAGATTTGCCAGGCAAGAAGACAGCATGAAACAAAAGAAAGTGCTGACAAGGCGGATTGAAGATCTGTATGTAGACTTTCGAAACAAAAATCCATCATTCAAGATTTCTTTGACCACTTTTGCCAGATGGCGGCCATCACACATATTGCTTTCAAATAGCAGAGCGTTTCTCCAGTGTCTGTGCGAGAAATGTGAAAACCCAATGCTGAAGACAAAGGTTCTGAACGTATATCTGAAGGTGAAAATAAGACAGGTGGGTCACTTAGTTGAACAGACTCTTTGTGGATACAAAGAATTTCACAGAAACTGTGTTGACAGAAAATGTGATGCCTGTGGAGTGGAGAAGGTGATTACTGGATGGAAACTGGAGTTAGAAGGAAAGCTGCAGGATCAGGTCAAATGGACACGGTGGGAGCAGTCAGGAAAGTCAGGGAAAACCCTTGTGGAAAAAGATGGCAGCCTTGAAGACTTGATCAAAGAACTCCAGGCGGAGATGAAGGATCTTGCAAAACATTTGAAAACAGCAAAATGGCAGAGACAGCAGTATCAAAATCTGTTAAGCAGCTTGCCATACAGAACAGCAGTTATCACCAGTGACTTTGCGGAAAATTATACTTGTAAATTTCAAAATGAAGTGCAGAGCTCACATTGGAGCTATAACCAGATCAGCATACACCCCTGTGTACTTCAGTACAAATGTCAGGATGAAGGGTGCGATGAAGCCGTCACTGAGTACATTGTGTTTATTTCTGATGATCTGCGCCACGATGCAGCCTTTGAAAAGACTGTGATGGAGCAACTGTTGGGGCACTTGAAAGAAATTAGCATCACAAAAGCCATTGAAGACTGGTGCAAGTCCACTTCATGGTTCAAGTTGGACAGTTTTTCACTTGGCCAGTCAAACCAGACGAATCATGGGAGCCAGCAGAACTCTTCACCGGTCCGCCTCTGAAGCTGTCACTGAACATGGATCACTCCACACAGAGGAAGCAGTTTTTCACTGTTGACTAGATCTAATCTTCCTCATTAGTTACCCAGAACTTTTGGTGGGGGGGGAGATCATCGCACCAAGTCAAGTTTCCTTCCTTTTGTGCTCACTGCTCAGTCCCTGTTTTGCTTTCTTTATTCATGAATCAGGTGATGAGGATGATAACTATGATGCCATGGAGTTCCATCTAAGACTAGAGAAAGACTGCGTGACAGGGCTGTACTCTACGCTTACTACCATAATATATCCTGGCCCGAGAGATACAGACACCTGCGGTGTTGGTCAGAAGATTTAAGCAACACCCTCTTTCGCATCCGTAAAGTGGATGAGACTCGACTGTGTGGTCCCAGTCTTCCCAATGAGACCATAGCACGCCCACTCTGGGCAGGAGCCGGTTGGAGCCGAAAAATCGCACTGCGAATACGATGGGGATTTGAACCCGCAATCTTCCAGTCGGCAGTCCGTGGTGCTAACCACTACAACAAGGTTACTGGTTTTTCAGTTACCCAGAACTTAATAGCACCACTTCAGAGCAGTTGTTGTTTGTATTAAATTAGCTTTTAAAGGTTGGGTAATGTTAGTCACTATCAAATCATTACTATAACTATGTCACAAGAGACACAATGTCGTCACAGGGTTTGTGTCACAAAAGACATATATTATGCAAAGTTTGATCAGATACAAAAACTGACAACTTGTTGTTGCTTCTCATAGCAATAATTTCATGCTTCTATTTGGAGAAATAAAATTATTTCACAATGACTGGTGTGCCTTGTGCCCAAGACAGAATGTCTGTGAGAGTGTGAATGTCTTTTGTGACTGTGACAACTGAAATGGTATTATTTAATTGTAATAAACCTTTTCAAGGGGCTGTCTGATCTTATTCAAAGTCCATTACAGTTTTGCTCTTGTATACATGTTCAGTCAGAGTGATTTCCACCAAAACATTGGAAAAAAATTGTGTGTTTATGTCGTCACATGTCACAAGAGACATGGATCAGACCTTGATTTCAAAACTTAATTTCTCAAAACTGGCTGAATTTTTTTCCTTCTGCCTTTTAAAAGCAGTTAACTGAATGTTAAAGAAAAATCAAAATGCATTTTATTTAGCTTAGAATATACTTTGGTTTTGAAGGTGATCAAACAGCACCTTTTGACATTGGCCCAAATACAAATGCGAGTTTATCCATAAATGGTGCCAGTGGTAATAAATTATACTTCTCAAAGTACTGTATTTCACATAATTGCTGTTAATACAAATTACATGCAGTCTTGCAGACATTTACAGCATTAAAATTTCATCCGTCACACAACTGTGTCAAATTTTAAGTAACATTTGTATTTTAAAGCACTGGTTTTACTTTTTCAAACATTTTGCATTCAAACACATGCCAGAAGTGAAGACAGGTTTACTGCACATGTCCTATCAGACATGCAGTGATGCACTGGGCAAGATTTTCTTTTAAACAAGTAGCAATAGCGGAAGCCATAAATTGTAAAACGGAATGAGTAAATGTATACATACACTGATACAGGATGCCATTTTTCAGGGCACAGGAATGAAAGTGTTATTTCAAATAAAACTGCAGGTAGCATAACAAATATACCAGTACTATTAATAACACTTTGCCCTTGGCCAAGCCTATATAATTTATGTTTGAGAAATGAACATTATTCTGATTATTCAATTAGCTGATTTGGATTGCATAAGGTCAATGAACCGATTTCCTTTTCTGTTTAGACTAGTTGGATGAACAGAAAAATCTGAATGAACCACATCTGTTCAGTTTTACAATTACAGTGAGTTTTAAATTATCCATTCCATGGCACTTCTCTTGCATTCACACCAACATGCTTCAAATGGCTTCTTTGTACTCTTTGAGTCTTTCTCTTGCACAAATTGCTACTCTTTCTCAGTTTCTATTCTTTCTCTCGCACCAACATACAGACCAATACACACTTAGTGTGACTTGGTTGACAGTCACAAGTCTCAGTCCAACAATGGAAACTGCATGCTCTAAAATGGTTGCAGACCTGTACACTCAGACTTTGCTCTCAGAATATAAATTTCTAAATTCATATGATCATATTTTCAAAAAAATGCGGTGCATTCACATACGTGTGTATACATACAATGTACATACATACACATACATATATACATACATGTGTACATACATACATGTATACATACATGATTACATATACATGTGCACATGCATACATGTATGCCGAGAAAGACTGTCTACACAGTACATACTGTCCATGTGTGTTTGAGACAGACGGACGGACACTGCTGTACTCAGAGACAAAGAGACACACAGAGAGGTATTAAACTAAACATTACAAATGTATGAGCATTCACTAGTCTAAAAAAAATAAAACGGTCAAAAACAAAGGTTGTGATGTTCAATATGTCAGTATTTAATGACAATGATCCTCGTCCAAGCATACAAGTGAATATGAACATCTTCGGCATGTGTTAATTTGTTAGTTGATGTTTGTACCCCCTCTTCCCCCCCCCCCTGTTTGATCTTAATGCTTCTTTTTTTCCCCCTTAAATTCTGTGTGTAATTTTTTTAAAAATAAAATAATAAACTACCTGCAATAGACCTACTGTTATATTATTGTTGTTGATATTATTATTGTTAAAAGCTGACATGTAGGCTATTTAGAAACATTTCAGCCTTTGTCATGCTTTAGTAAAGCACATGAACCACTGGTGTATTATATACAAAAGTCAATATTTCATAACAACTCACTTGTACAACTTGTCTTACATTTTATATTAGGGTTCATATTTCAATGCTCATATTTTATGTAGGCCTATAGTATAGCAAGGACTAGCTGTAAGATAGGTCAAATGAGGCCTAATAATACTATCCTTGAGTAATACAGTGCTCTTAAGTCTGAAACCTTAAGTCCCTCCACTCTTTGTCCTCTGAAATCAGACATATCACTCTTCAATCTTCAATTTGGAAGGTCAGCCGTCATCATTGACTATTGTTGACTTGTGTGCGCAGAGGAGTAAGATAAAACACAAAAATAGGTCTATTTGGGACAACAAAAGGATAGAGGCCTCAAAACCCCAACCGCTTACCCCCGAGTTCAGCTTTGGGGCAGCATGTTGCGGCAGGGGAAAAAAAAAAAGAGGGGGAGGGGAGGGGGACCCAACCAGCCTAACCTGGTATCTGTACAGGCTTATCCGGCTAATCGTAGGGACCACAAGGTCTAGACCTGGACTGGCACAACCCTATCCTTCATTTACTGCTAGGCTAGTTGGAGGGGGAGTCTAAGCTGGGATTTTGTTGAGCTCCCTCTCGAATGATACCATGGAGGGAGCCTCTGCTGCTGTTGCACAGTGTTTTCCTAACTTGTTCTATCAATCCTGGCTGTAGAGTACTTTGGCAAAATCTCTTGATATCTTACTGTTTTCTTGTTGGCTAAAATCATACTGATACTCGAGTTCCACAGCATGCTTTATGCTGAATCTACGAGATCTATCCTTCAAACTGTGCGACTGTATAATGTACCAGAATTCGAGAAAATCTTAACCGAGCGTTCGGAATCGATACACAAGCACATGGAGACCCATCGCGACCTCATAAAGGACTTCCTGCCATGCGCATTCAACAGCCAACCCTGCAGATACTCATCCGGATATTTATCCCGCCTTTGTGTCAGACGTCAATCGTAAAAATCAAACTAAAAGACTCAAGTCCAAAATCCTACCTAACAAATAAACCAGTAAAGATGAGTGAAAATGTTTGATTAACATAACTTTTATACGGAAAATCCCCATCTTTTTTGGGAAACACAACACTATGCAAATGAACAAAGACGCAAGCAGGGGATTCCACATGCGAACTCCAAACACCGGCGTGGTTCTATGAAACTACTACAATCAAAACAAAATTCAAGACTGAAATACAATGTACGCGCACTGAACGTGTAAAATTCCAGATTTCAAATGTACCTACAATGATACAGCATTGATAGGAAACAAAGAAACTGTATCAATATCAGTAATTAGAGCAATTCCAAATGAAAATGAACAGACATGTCAATTAATTTTCCCACCTTCTTCTTCACCTTCCTCCATTTCCATTTCTTCGTCGTCTTCGTTTCCTCGTTTACTAGCCATGCTGATGTTTTCACGTCCAAAAAACACAGAAGTTAAAAACCACTATACCAGACACAAGTACACAATCAAACTGCTGGATAAATGTGATGTTTGTTACTAGACTTTTCCTTCGTACAACGACCAAGCGCGGCTAATTGATCATGCGCGTGCTGACGTCACAGCTCAAATCGGCATCCCATAATAGTCACAGTCGACATCCCATAATAGTACTGAAGACATCCCATAATAGTTGTGAAAAAATGCAGTTAAACTTCAAAGGATTGATTAATTTCAAGCGGTTTAGTCTAATCCCGGTACTTTCAGTTTGAACGCACTGACGAACGCTTCAATAAATATGCCTTTTCGTTATTATTGTTTTTGTCATAATTGTAGCTGAAAACGACGGTTCATCCGGGTCTTAGATTGCACAACTTGATGCGTGTGTGTGTGTGTGGTGTGTGTGCGTGCGTGTGTGGTGTGTGGCAACTTTGTGGGACTGCGTGTATGTAGGTGTGCGTGCGTGCGTGGGTGTGTGAGGTGAGGGGTGTGTGCGGCAGAGCTTGTGCTGTGTGTCAGTGCTGGTGTTAGCCTCTGTGTG
>JAPXFY010000015.1:49631449-49653949 GCA_030674185.1 Monoplex corrugatus | reverse complement strand
GTCTAAGGAGTTGTAGTTACAATGGACCTCTTCGGAGTGGATCAGTGCTGGGTCCTGTGCCTCAATAGGGTCAATAGGCATGATAAGAGACATGGTGACTGCAACTCCTCTGACCACCAAGCTCCATGGCAGACAGTAGGATCTGAAAAAAATAATAAATGAATAACTGGGCACATTTATTGCCGGATGTGGCCTGACCATGTAGGGAGAGTGAACAAAGGAAGAAGTATAGATAAATAATCAGCCGCGAACCAACTGGGCGATGCTTTTACAAGGATGGGGTACGATATGAGGGTGGGATACTGGGTGGCGCCGTTGCTTTCAGTATACTCCAAGCTGCATGCATATATAAGCTGTGCTGTGAGCATACAGCAGCTATGCCCCAGCCCTCAGTAACTTCGAGGAAGGTTTTTGAGCAAGGGGCTGGAAGACAGATGCTGATGATACGATGATAAGCGAGTTGATGACGTCGCGGCACGTGCAATCCTCGTATGATTTAGATGAGCATGTAGATATATGCGATATAATGCGTGGTTCTATGGTTTGTTAAACAGCGCCTGCATGCCTGGTTCCTCTGTAATCAACACTGTAGGGTTCTGTAGATGTTGTCTTGCCCTGAGTGCTGAGGGGTCAAGGGCTTTAAGGTGGCTATTATCTGCCTGATGACTCCGTCATAGAACAATTGTCAGGTTTGTTCCAGGTGTGCCTCGCCAATGATGACAATGATAATGATGTGATGAAGATGATGATAGAACTATTAACAGAAATCAAATTTTAAAAAGTTCGATGACATCAGCTACAAATAATAAAACAGCACAAATAATCACGGAGAGAGAGAGAGAGAGAGAGAGAGAGAGGAGAGAGAGAGAGAGAGAGAGAGGAGAGAGAGAGAGAAAAGAGAGAGAGAGAGAGAGAGAGAGAGAAAGAGAGAGAGAGAGAGAAAGAGAGAAAGAGAGAGAGAGAGAGAAAGAGAGAGAGAGAGAAAGAGAGAAGAGAGAGAGAGAGAGACAGACAGACAGACAGACAGACAGACACAGAAATTACACAGTTTTCCTGGGCTTGCAGAACACAGAGTTGCACCAATGGGGCAACGACTCACACCTTTTCGAGTAAGGTTAACCTCAAATGGCCAGTCCGCTGGTCTGGATGAAGGATGTGGTTTACATCAGATCCTCTTTATTGCTCCAGAGATGTTCTTTCAGAGCTGCCCCATAGTTTCAGTTTCAGTTTCAGTTTCAGTTTCAATTTCTGAAGATGACGTCTCTGCGCTCGGAATGAATTCCATATGCACTATCGTCACAGGCGCCATGTGATGGAGAAACTCCAGAATGATCACGGCACGTGCCTTAAGTCTGCGCATAAACCCAAGAGCTGGCCAGATCCTGACGTCCTACCTAGATAGTTCCAAAACCCTGAGGTCGTAGGGGAGTGAGGTGACAGAGACCTCAACTTTTCCCGGGGCCTGCATTATGAGAGCAGCGCCCAATCCCTCACCTTCGCTTCAAATTCACGGAGATTGGTACTTTATTTTCCTTCTGCCCTTCAAAGTGTGTCCGCACAGCTTTTTATCCCCTGGTGGTTGAAGGGTTTGACCAATCATTCTACTTTGACTTTCCCTGGTTCTCAATTTGTCAGAGTGACCAGTTGTTTGGTGGACGCCTCTGAGTTTGAAGGCCCCAGCACCGCCTTGATTTAGATTTGTTTTATGAATGAAACATCACCTCGATCTGTCTGTCTATCTGTCTGTCTATCTATCTATTTAACTATCTATCTATCTGTGAGGGAGAGAAAGAGACAGAGTATGAAACCATCGAAAACGAGAGAGAGAGAGAAAGACAGACAGACAGAGAGACAGAGAGACAGAGAGAGACAGAGAGAGACAGAGACAGAGAGAGAGACAGAGAAAGAGACAGAGAGAGAGAGACACAGAGAGAGACAGAGAGAGAGAGACAGACAGACAGAGAATACGTATACATACGAGTGTGTAACACACGCGTAACACAAGTGAGAAATTGTAGCATTGGTGAGACTTGGTAAGTTTGTTCATTAAAAGCAAGTTTAGCAAAGCAATTGACAGGTTTATACACACAGATGGTAAATTTGCAGCTTTTTAAAGAAAATGATCTTGTTTCCACTGGATCACCAGCCATACCTTATCTGTTGGCTAGGTCTGAAGTGGTACTGAACTATGTATCTGTTGGCTTTTGTTGATTGGTTGATATGTGTGTGTGTGTGTGTGTGTGTGTGTGTGTGTGTGTGTGTGTGTGTGTGTGTGTGTGTGTGTGTGTGTGTGTGTTTTGTTTTGTTTTGTTGAGTTTTTGTTTAGTTTATTTAGTTTTTGTTTTTTAAAATGTTTCTGTTGTTGTTGTTGTATAAGTATTAGGTCTCTTTAGTGTGTGTGTGTGTGTATGCATGTGTGCCCATTTTCTAGACTTCAGCAAAACAGTGTGAAGGGAAGACACTTCGAAAATATTTAATCCACCCTAACTAAAATTTACATCCTGAAAAACAAGTGAAGATAATGCGAGAAAAATCCTCAAGTAGTGTCTCATCATCATCATCAGGTGCCCTGCCGCATGGCGTTGGCGATCATGGACTTCCATCTGTCTTTATCTCTCGTTGCCCCTAGCATCTCCCCCACCCTCCTCGTCCCCAGCCACTCTGCAAGTCCGTCCAGCACTCTCTCCCTGGGTCTACCTGGTGCTCTCTTTCCCTCCAGCTTTTCCCTTGTGACCAGGTGCTCCAAATCCCCCTTCCTCATAATTTGGCCTATAAATGATGCCTGTCTTTTGCTAATCTTCCTTATGAGTGATCTACTTGTGTCTGCCTCCATCAATGATATACTTGTGTCTGCCTCCATCAAGACTGTCTCGTTTGTTTTCTTTGCTGTCCATGGAACTCTCAACATTCTTCTTAGAAACCACATCTCGGCTGCCTCAATCTTGTTCTGGCTTTGCTAGTAGTGTCTATGCCTTGTAAACTAAAGTCTTTGAATCTGTGACGTATCATCTTATCAAGTGTTGCACAGTCTCATAATAATCAGCATGTTGATTGTGGAGACTTTACGGAAGAAGAAGAAGAAGCATCACATTTGCTCTTGTCTCTCTCGAATTTTCTTGTCAGTGGCATACACATCTCTTTCCCTCCCCATCCCTTGATCTCGATAAGACGTGTTGTATTATTTTTTCCAGTTTAGTCCTTAATTAGAAGCTTCTAACCGTTTGACCAAATCTGACAGATTGGACGAAAGGTCGCTGATGTGTAGACACTCTATTGTATCGCACCGACTGCCTTCACTGACGGGCCTACGGGAAACAAGAGTTGCCTTTCCCTGGATAGCCTCTTTTTCGTGCGAATGTTGGCAGACTCGATCATTGCAAACGAAAGCAATCGGCAGATCGGAAAGTTTGAAAAAATCTAAATAAATTAGAACTGCAGGGGTCAGAATTCTAGCTCGCCCGACGGACTAGTACTTTTTGATTTTGACTCGCCCGACAGGTTTTTTGACTTGCTGCGGGCGACCGAGCGAGTGGATTTAGCCAGCCCTGAATATCTCTCTGTCTCTTTCTCTCTCTCTCTCTCTCTCTCTCTCTCTCTCTCTCCTCTGTCTGTCTGTCTGTCTGTCTGTCTGTCTCTCTATATATTATATATATATACTGTATATATATGTGTGTGTGTGTACATATATTAATTGATTTTTTATCAAGATTTTGCGCTATATAAATATTGTAATTAATCAATTAAATTAATTAATTATATATATGTATATGTATATATAAATATATATATATATATATATATATATATATATATATATTATATATATATATATATATGTGAGTGTGTGTGTGTGTGTGTGTGTGTGTACACGAAATATGTTTATGTTGCCTTGGATGCGTGCATACGCATTGTTCTTGTGATCTAGGGCACATTATGCTGACAACTAACACGTTTTCAAACTCTTCAGTGCGTGATGAATACTAATGGAGCTGACGAGCATCAGTTTCATTCAGGTAAACGTGTGTGTGTGTGTGCGTGTGTGTATGCGTGCGTGTGTGTGCGTGCGTATATATATATTTGTGTGTGTGTGTGTGTGTGTTTGTAGGGGCTGCGTGTATATGTGAATACGTGTGCACGCCGGTGTGTGTTAGAGAGAGAGAGAGAGAGAGAGAGAGAGAGAGAGAGAGAGAGAGGCACAGACAGACAGACAGAGACAAAGACAGAGAGAGACAGAGACAGACAGAGAAAGGGACAGACAGAGACAGAAAGAGAGAGAGAGAGAGAGACAGACAGACAGACAGACAGACAGACAGACAGAGGAAAACAGGGAGAGAGAGAGAGAGAGTCTGGAGGGCGAGTCGGTAGGTGGATGAGTATACTACGGCACAGACACACACACACACACATACACACAAACACGTGCACACAAACACATACACATACACATACACACACACACACATAGACACACACATCACACATACACACACACACACACACACACACACATAGACACACACACACACCATACACACACATGCAACACACACACACACAAACACATACACACATAGAAACACACACAAACCACACACACACATATACACACACGCGCTTGCGCGCTTGCGCGCGCGCACACACACTCATGGACAGACAGACAAACAGACACACACACACACATCACATCACATCACACTCACACACACACACACACACACACACACACACACACACACACACACACACACACACACACACACACGCATACACACACACACATACAGACACGCACACAGACACACACACTACACACACAGACACACACACAGACACAGACACACACACACACACAAACACAAACATACGCACGATTTAAAGAAAAGCTCAACACTTTATTCCTTTAGCGTCCTTAGCGTAAGATAAGAGGGATTAGTTTACATGAAATTTAAACAAGCAAACAAACAAGCAGATAAAACAACCAGGAGAAGTCGGTTGCCGTGGTGTAATGGTTAGCACAACGGACTTCCGACTGGAAGTTTGTGGGTTTGAATCCCCATCAGCCCCTTAAAAAATCATTGGGGGATTTTTCGGCTCCAACAAAAGTTCCCATTCAGACTTAAGCGTTTTTTGGGCTCATTGGGAAGACTGGGACCACACAGTCAGGTCTCATCCACTTCACGGATGAGTCACTGAGGGTGTTGCTCAAATATTTTCACCAGCACTATGGGTGTCTGTATCTCTCGGTACTGGTTGACGCCAGGTTGCATTATGATAGTAAAAGTAGAGAACAGCCCTGTCACGCAATCTCAATCCTAGATGGAACTCCATAGCATCATGATTATCGTCCTCATCGTCATTATCATTATCGCATTGTAAAAGAAACTATGGCAACTTCTGTGGCCATTATGATGGCGTAGAAAGACGGACACACACACACACACACACACACACAAAAAAAAAAGCTGAGCACAAAGGTTATCTTTTAAGTGCGATGATCAAAAAACAAAAACAAAAAAAACAACAACAACAACCAAAAAACAAAAAGAGGACAGGTGACTCACTGCTGGGAGATAGGATTCAAGTAGATCAATAAAAAAAATTATCATCATCCTCATCAGCAGCAGCAGCAGCATCACCATCAGCATCATCAGCATCATCACCATCATCATCATCTTCATCTTCTTATCTTCTTGTTCTTTTTCTTCTTCTTCTTTTTTCTCTTCCTCATATTCGTCATTACCATCATCACCGTCATTATTGTCATACTCAGCATCTTGTTGAGACAACCTCTTTGCAAAGATGACTGGTTTAATCCTTCGACTCCCGCACCATGTCCACCAGCATCCTGCATTGTCAACCACGTTAGCAAAGCAAAAACTTAACCCTTTGACTCCTTGTCTTATCCACCAGCTTCCTGCCCCTATCCACCAGCTGCCTGGAAGGAAGTTGATGGACAGGATGAAGGAGTCAGAGGGTTAAGTTTTTGCTTTGGTGAATAGGGTTCGGGTACCAAAGGGTTAGTACAACAAAATTTTATAACACACACACACACACACACACACACACACACACACACACACACACACACACACACACACACACACACACACACACACACACACGCACACGCACACACATACAAACACAACTCTCTCTCTCTCTCTCATTCACTTACAGAATGTTGAAAACAAAACAAAAAGGTACATGATTCCATGATAACAAATATCAAACTCAGCACAGATAGTTAAGTCATGCTTGCTCTTGACCACTCCGTCCAATTTATCTCACAGGGATTTAAAACAAATAAATGAATACAAATTCAAACACACCTAAGAACACTGTAAAACATATATAAAAACGGGCCTAAATTACCTAAAATTGTTTCCGCATATCTCATTTCCCTAGACCCAAAAATGCACTAAATACATGCAACCAATTATCAATCCTAAGAGAAAATACGTAAGATTTTATCGAACACATACAGGCGAATGGACCAGCAAGGCAGAAATTGATAGGAAAAAATAACAGAAAGCAAAGGAGGAAGAAAGAAAGAAAGAAAGAAAGAAAGAAAGAAAGAAAGAAAGAAAGAAACAAACAAACCAAAAACACCAAAACAAACACAAAAACAAAACAAAACAAAAAACAGGACATTTCTAACACAGAATTTCCAGAAGGTGGGGATACTATTTGTACTGAAAGAGCCCCGAGCATCCCCACGGGGGGAGAAAGCATGTAATGGATAAAATCCAAAATGATCATGACATAAGCCCTTTACCGGCGCCTATGCTCTACACACTGTAATTGTCTTGGGTTTCTACTTAGCATATGTTTTCTATGTCTCCCCATTGCAAAACAACAACAATAACAACAAAAAATACAACAAAACAAAAACAAAAAGAAGGAAAAAGTTAAGAAAAAGATATGACTGTACTGTTCTAACACCTGACAGATATCAGAACTATACTAAGGCATAAACAAACAAAACAAGCAAACAAGCAAACAAGCAAGTAAATAAACAAACAAACAAACAAACAAAAAACCGAAACCCTCCCAATATCTGACTCCACTCTGCTACCCCTACAAACACAACAACGCACAACAAACTGATCCTCAAGAATGCGGGTCGACAAATTCCAACAATATTATTATAACACCACCATTAAGCACAGACATTGAAAACGAATAATTCCCCAAAATGAAATTATACACACATAAAGAGAAAGGTACTCACCATAAGCACACACATTTAAAAACACATGACTGCCCAAAATGAGATTATATACACAAAACAGAAGAGCACGGGATAATGCATACCATGCAATACCACAATTTGCTTGTTATCTATGTATTCTCCAGGGGAGCTTCAAAGAAAACGTAAGTGATCCCTCAGCATATTATTTCCCTTGCGAACCGTCATTCAGCATATCTCTGTCTCTCTCTCTCTTTCTGTTTCTCTCTCTCTCTCTGTTTCTCTCTGTGTCTCTCTCTGTCTCTGTCTCTCTCTGTCTGTCTGTCTGTCTCTGTCTCTCTCTCTGTGTCTCTGTTTCTGTCTATCTGTTGTCTCTCTCTCTGTCTCCCTTGCAAACCGTCTTTCAGCATCTCTCTCTCTATACACACACACACATACACACACACACACGCGCGCGCGCGCGCGCGCACACGCACACACACACACACACATGTATATATATATTATATTATATATATATATATCAACATCATCAGGTGCCCTGCCGCATGGCGTTGGCGATCATGGACTTCCATCTGTCTCTATCTCTTGTTGCCTCAAGCATCTCCTCCACCCTCCTCGTCTTCAGCCGCTCTGCAAGTCCGTCTAGCATTTTCTCCCTCGGTCTACCTGGTGCTCTCTTTCCCTCCAGCTTTCCCGTTGTGACCAGGTGCTCCAAATCCCCCTTCCTCATAAAATGGCCTATACATGTTGCCTGTCTTTTCCTAATCTTCCTTATGAGTGATGTACTTGTGTCTGCCTCCATCAAGACTGTCTCGTTTGCTTTCTTTGCTGTCCATGGACATATATATATATATATATGGTTAAAGATTGTTACTTTATTTTACAAAATGTATATATACATATATACATATATACATAATACATATATATATATATATGGTTAAAGATCGCTACTTTATTTTACAATACGATAAAGAAAACAGGAGACCATAATAATAACACAACAACAATAATAATAATAATAATAATAATAATAATAATGATAATAATGTAGACATGGCAATATCAAAACATGCCACAATTATTCAATGTACAATTACATACACTGAATGAATTATACATATCATTGGTGGGTAAAAGTTAACTTTAAAAATTGCAATGTGTTTTTTTTTTTTAATTACATATGTACATACAATGACAATTACATACACTGAATGAATTATACATATCATTGGTGGGTAAAAGTTAACTTTAAAAATTGCAATGTTTTTTTTTTTAAATTACATATGTACATACAATGATACAGATTGATTTTCTTTTGCCATGGCACATACACAATGTTCTTCACATATGACCAAGTCTTGCTTGAGCACACAGGATCAGCTGAATGGAGTTATTATTGTTTTTACACTGAAATATTTTAATTCACAACAGCAGAATAAGAGATAGCATCACATTCTAAATTTCCTCACATTACCGTTCGAGCGAGTATTCATTGTGATCATTCTTTACGCGCAACATCTGTGAAGTATTTGTTAACCTTGAGTCTGGGAACCATTTTTCCTCAAATCCATAATATTTCATTTCCAGATAGAAGCATTTTCTACTACTCATACTGAAAATCTTTTAAGAATATTTGTACGTTTGGTTTGATTTGATTAATTCTGCATTTTTATCCGAAGTATTTTGCACACAGATTTACATAACCAAAGACTTCATCTGTCTTTGTTTTTTCATAAGTACTAAAAATAATACTAATTCAACATATATAGTTACACACAGTATTACATAATCAAATACTTCATCTCTCTTTGCTTTTTCGTCAGTACCAAATAACACTAATTCAACATATATACTAAATAGTTTGCACGCAGAACTACATAACCAAATACTTCATCTCTCTTTGCTTTTTCGTCAGTACCAAATAATACTAATTCAACACTGAGTGACATTCTGTCACAATGATTGCATTTCTCTTTTTTAAAACTTTCTCCAATTCCATCCCCCAAAACTGTGTGAAAAATAGCAGTACCACAAGCAGATGTACACAACTTTACTCTCCAGAATGTCTCTTATCAGAGCGACATATGTTACAGTACTGCCTTGAGTCACCGAAGACACTGACGTCACTGATGCATCACACGTAGAGTGCCAATAGACAGCAGGACTAAGACATGTGTTGTCGTATCTGTTCACAAGGTCACAGTCCTTGAATTTTCTTCCTTCCCCAACATGACAATAAATGCCAAACATGATGATGATCATCATCAAGTGCCCTGCCACATGGCGTAGACAATCATGGTCCTCCATATGCATCTATCCCTTGTTGCCGCAAGCACATCTTCCACCCTCTCTGTCCTCAGCCACTGTGCAAGTCCGTCCAATACTTTTTTCCTGGGTCTACCTCGTGCTCTCTTTCCTTCCAGCTTTCCTGTTGTGACCAGGTGCTCTAATTCCCCTTTTCCTCATGAAATGGCCTATACATGTTGCCTGTATTTTCCTAATCTTATCTTTGTCTGCCTCCATCAAGATTGTCTCGTTTGTTTTCTTTGCTGTCCATGGAACTCTCAACATTCTTCTTAGAAACCACATCTCCGCTGCCTCAATCCTGTTCTGGCTTTGCTTGTTGACTGTCCATGCCTCACAACCGTATAACACTATCGGTTCTATATAACATTCACGAAATCTCTTCCTGATGTTACTTGATAGGCATTTGTTGGTAAACAAATGATACTAATTGTTATTAATAAGGTCTTTGAAAACAATTCCAGCTCCCAGACTGACGGCCCCGCTGATCTTCTCATCCATGAGTTGCTGGTTGAAATACATACAGCCTATGCTGGCATATCCGCTCTGTGTGTCTGTTGGTGTTCACGGATCTGGTTTTGTACTTCTTTGGAAATGACATGCAGCTGGCTGGTGCAGGCCGAATTTCCTGGTGTCCATGACACTTTGCACAGTAAGATTCAAGTAGAAACGTACCCTCTACATATATCCATATCTACATCTATATATACATCGATATCTATATCTATATCTACATCAATATATCTACATACACACACACACATACACACACACACACACACACACATACACAATATATAATATATATATATATATATACATACATACATATATATATATATAATATATATATATATTATATATATATATATATATATATATATATATATATATATATATATATATATGTGTGTGTGTGTGTGTGTGTGTGTGTGTGTGTGTATCACACATACGTACAATTGTTCAAAAAGGTTTCACATTCCGCCAAAGCCTGAGTCAAGCTATGGAAAGTGGAGTTACAGCCTGTTTGAATGCTGCCCCACATTGTCATTTAACAATCAACAAATGATGCATGTCACCTTCAAAGCAAATCTTATCTCGTCTTTTCTTTTGTCCATTTATATTAATCCAACATCAGTTTCAGTTTCAGTTTGTTTTCAAGACGACATCTCTGCGCTCGCAACGAAATCCATACGCACTAACGTCACAGGTGCCATGTGTATGGTAATCATGGCACAAGCCTTAAGCCTGATCATAAACCCATGAGCTTGCCAGGTCCTGAGGCCCTACCTAGGCTATATTTTACCTGATCTGTATTCTATACTGGTATTTTATCAACCTATCACTGGAACAACCTTGGCTGCTTGGAAATGACATGTGTATCTGTATATCTTATCTTCAAACAAAGGAACATATATATATATATATATATATATATATATATATATATATATATATATATATATATACATATATAAAGTAAACAAATAAATAAAGATCAGCAAGCTCTGACCATAGCTAAAAATATAAACAGGTACGGGTTCAACAAAATGATCAATCTATCTGATATAAACCACCACCTTCTCACCATAACTATTTCACAATAAAACAAGTATGTTTGTGACATACCATTGATTGACATCTTCCTTAGGTAATATCAGCACATAAAATACTACGGTATGCTGGCGTAATTCATAGAAAATTGTTTTAACGAAACAGCCACGCAGCTTTTTAAAAAAAAAACCAACTTAACTTGAATCTACGTCGACTATGAACACAACATTATCACACTTGCACACACAGTATCCGTTTCCTCACAAATCCAAGTCAGGATTCAAGCATACATCATCAGTCTCTCGTGTCTTTGACTCAGGAATAAATGCCCATGTCTCTGAAGAGGAATCGGCACTCCTGTCGAAAGCGACAAGAACAGAAGGCGTAGAGAAAGGGGTCAATTGCACTGTTGAGGGCCCAGAAGCATAAGATGATGTGATAAAGGTTAAACAGCCAGTCCTCCATCCTCTTGACATAGAGCTCCTGCAGCTGTCCTGACATGACGATGACGTCACAGGGCAGGTAGGTTAAGATGAAGAGCATGGTTAAGATAAACAACATGAGGGTGGTACTCTTGGCGAACTTCCTCCGTGGCTTTCCAGTCTCTGGCCCCCTTTCCTTCCGTCTGCCTTTGCTTTTGTTTTGTCTCCACACTGACCAGCATCTGCAGTCAGGATAACGTCCCTCTTTGTCAGCATCGGCAGTGTTCCATTCTGAGGTCGTCTGCTCAGACAGATGGGCAAAGGACAGGTCTAGAATGGTGGCAGTCGGTTTTGGGCTTAAGGTTACAGCGTCTGTTGAACTGCTCTCGGCACTCTCTGTCTGATCTTCATTGGAAGTCACGTTGTTCACGCTGCTTGGGGTTTCGTCGTTCTCTATGTCACAGTGACATGTTTTGTTGGGAATCGTCATCGAAACTGGTACTTCTTCCATGGCTTGACTTGGCAAACTGCCATGTAGACAGGCAACCCGTGTTTCAGTGTCAATGGATAAGCATGGAGCTGGTTGGCGATCATTGGCAGAGGTATCGCCTTCTGCTGATCGTTGTCCTTGATCTTGGTTGTGGACAGATGGAGGAGACAGTTCGTTCGCCTCACAACCAGCTAGTTGATGTACGCGGTTTGACCGTCTTGTCGTGCTCTGTCTTCGCATCCACAGGCGACGACCTATTAACAGATAGGACCCAAAGAGCACAAGGAAACAAACAATAATTATGACTCCTGTGATGATGTCAAAGGCTTCGGGAAAGTCGGTGTCATTATACCTTTCATCAAAAGCGTAACACACGAATCCTGTGACATTTGTACCCTCGACGGGTATTGTCTGACTTCCGTGTAGAACAGTGGAAGACACTGAATAGATTGTAGAAAAAGCCACGCATATCGTCACTGACCTGTACGCACTCTTCAGTGACGACACTTTAGAACGTCCGCATATCCTTCTGTAACGATCCACAGCGATAGAAACGAGCAGAAAAGCTGACAAAGAAACCTGAAAACTTAGGACAGCTACGGTAAGCCGACAATGCTCCGAAGCTTCAAAAGTATAGTGGAAACGGAGTAAGATTATCTGAATAGGAATTGTCAGTGTGTTCCCCAAAAGATCACAGACACACAAAGCCAGAATGTAAATCCTTGTCACACTAGGTTTGAACCTCTTGAAGTAAACATAAAACACGAGAGAGTTACCCACTAAGCCCACAATCATCATCAGAGCAAGGTAAGATATGGTTGGTGCTAGACGCGATACGAACTCTATGTTCTTTGCTTCGAGAACAGATGCTACAAAGTTACTTTGGTTGAGGGATGGTGTCGTGGACGAAGAATCTTGATAATCCATTGCTAATTCAGTTTCAGTTTCAGTTTCTCAAGATGACGTCTCCGCAATCGGAACGAACTCTATTAACACTAACGTCACTGGTGCAACGTGTATAGTAATCTTGGTTACATTGCTACTGCTAGACAAATACAAATATAATGCTGAAATGGTGATGGAGGTGACGATGAATTTCAAATTTCAGTTCAAGACCTGAGCTTTTGGAATACGACAGCGAGGATCAACGAATCCTCTAATGTTTGTCTTTATGGAAGGACGAAAACTGGAGTCAGTTTCTGATGCAAAAGTCTGTGGACATTTAGCGTGGAGGCTAGTTTCTTCGTACTGTCCGTGGTCTGACGAATATGGGCCTTGCTCACCACTTCACCCCAGCTGAACTCTGAAAACTGAGAATATTTTATCAGATTTTTTAAAACATCAGTAGTTAATGCTTACAAGAAAAATCAAAATCTGCGAAAAAAAAAAGCCAATGATTATAACATTTTGAACAAACAACAATTCAATTTTGTTTTTCAAAGGTTTGACAAAGAAGAGTAAATTCTACGTAAATTAGATTGGTGCTTTCATAACATCTAGTTCAAATTCATATTGTTTATTGCCCAGCCGACTACCAGAGCCATATCAGGGCTAACACCACGTCATAAACGAAAACCAGTTCAGATAAAAGACAACAGTTAAAAACTATGCTCACCATTATTTATATCATGTGACTGCATTCATATATGTAAACAATTGCATCTAATCCTACTTGATTATTGTATGTACACTACTTAAAGGTGCTTTTATTATAGTCTAGTTAAAAAAAAGTCTAGTAATGTGGGGTGTTGTGTGGTGTGTGTGTTGTGTGTGTGTGTGTGTTGTGTGTGTTTGTGTGTGTGCGATTAACTGTGAGTTATTTACTTGTTTGTAAGTTGATATAACCCCTAGACCCTAGGCAAGTCCATTATAACTCTTCTTATTGTATATTATTATATCACCATCATCATCCATCATAATATTACTAAATTATCATCGATATCCTCCTCCTGCTCCTCTGCTCCTCCTCCTCCTCTATGCTCCTCTCCTCCTTCTTTTACCATGATTATGATGATGATGATGATCCTCCTGCTCTCTCCTCATTATTATTTTATTATTATATTTTCATCATCAGCATATCATCAACATCACATCACATCACACCACACCATCATCATCATTATATCATCATCATAACATCACATAAAATTATTATTATATTATTTAATCATTATATTATATCATTACCATGTGTTGTATTGTGTTGTTGCAGGAGGAAAAGCAGCAAAAAAAACAATTCAGAAATCAATTTGACAGTGAAAAGAAAAAAAAAAGTAAAAAAAACTATACCTGTACCATTATCTACTAACAAAAAGTCTTATTTGCCTTCTCATTCATACATAGTTATACACCCGCGCAACACATCAAGATGTCAATGGCGAATTTGTTTGTATTTGTTGTTTTGTTTCAGCTTTTACTAAAAAACTTTTGGCGAAAAAGTTGCGTCTGTTTGCCTCTGTATATGTATATTCTGCAACAGTGACCACAATCCGTAGTAGGAGTTAGCTGAAATTGAGGAAAAGAAACACACCAAAAGCAACATCAAACTAAACCGGACTCTAAGTCAGAAAATATACGTCAAAATTTAATGTACAGTTCAAAACAAATCAGTGCTCTGAGACGTGGTGACAGTGAGAACAATGGACATAAGTTGAAATTCTATAAATGAAGCTTGTGAAGAAACCTAAGCAAATAGAAAAGCAAAAAAGAGTTGATGACGAATAAATTTTGGCCTGATGGAGGAAAGGAGGAAGGTAAAGAGAAACGAGAGATATACAGAAGATAAACAAAGAAATCAGGAATTGGTGCAATGAAGCTAAGGAAGCTTGGCTGAACACAAAATGCAAAGAGATAAAAGAACGACACAAATGATCCCAGGTAGTACAGACAATGAAGAAATTGTCCACAGGAAAAATACATGCACATCAACTGTTGCTAAATCGAAAGATGGCACCTTGACATGGAAAAAGACAAATATTAGACAGATGGGGAGAGTACATTAAAGACCTTTTGAGGATGACAGAACGAAGAACACATTATAAAAAGAATTTGAAGGACCACCCATAATGAAAGATGAAGTTAGAGCAGCACTTGAAAAGATGAACCTGAAAAGCCCCAGGACCAGACAACATTATAAGATGTTAAGTCTGGAGGAATTGGCATAGAAAAATAAGTCTCCTAATGAAATTTATGACACTGGAAAATCCCAATTTTGTCAATCAATTTTCATTGCACTTCCAAAAGACAGGGCTATAGAATGCGAACTCCATCGCACAATCAGTTTGATGAGTCATGTAACAAAAATCTGTAAGAATAATCATGATGAGGACAAGGAATAGAATCAAAAGAGAAATAGCAGAAGAACAGTTGATTTGTGGAGGGGAAGGAACTATTAATGCCATAACATCCTAAGAACTATCATAGAGAGGTCAATTGAGATGAAAAGGATTTGTATTTATCTTTGTTGACTATACAAGGGTATTCGATCGGGTACGACATGATGAATGATCAACCAACTGAGAGACTCAATGTTGATGGAAGTCTCGAATAATCAGGAATATCTACTGGAACAAACAGCTGGCAATGAGAATAGAAACCAATACAGCTCTTTTCAACATCAATAAGGAGTCAACAGGGTTGTGTTTTGTCACAGATCTGTTTTCACTATAAGCGAAAACATCATGAGAAACCTAGAAGAAGACCCTGGATTAAAGATTGGAGAAAAAATGATAAACAACATTCGGTACGCAGATGACACAGTGCTAATTGCAGAAAATGAAAGGGACCTACAAAACCTTGTGAATATACTAGAAACAGAAAGCAAAGGTAAGGGGTTGGAACTAAACAGCAGGAAGACTGAAGTCATGGTGATCAGTAAAAAACATAAAAATCCCCTCATGCAAAATAAAAACAAATGGCACAACCTTGACATAGGTTGATAAGTTCAAATACCTGGGAACGGTCATTTCATCAGATGGCAGAAGCACATCGGAAATAGCTGGCAGAATCGGCCAAGCCAAAACAGCATTCAAGAAAATGACAAGCATTCTTACCAACAAATGCCTATCAATTAACATAAGAAAGAGAGTCCTTGAATGTTATATAGAACCAATACTGTTGTACGAATGCGAGGCGTGGACAGTCAGCAAGCAAAGCCAGAGCAGGATCGAGGCAGCCGAGATGTGGTTTCTCAGAAGAATGTTGAGAGTTCCATGGACAGCAAAGAAAACAAACGAGACAGTCTTGATGGAGGCAGACACAAATAGATCACTCATAAGTAAGATTAGGAAAAGACAAGCAACATTTATAGGCCATTTTATGAGGAAGGGGGATTTGGAGCACTTGGTCACAAGGGGAAAGCTGGAGGGAAAGAGAGCACCAGGTAGACCCAGGGAGAGAATGCTGGACGGACTTGCAGAGTGGCTGGGGATGAAGAGGGTAGGGGAGATGCTGGGGGCAACGAGAGATAGAGATGGTTGGAAGTCCATGGTCGCCAACGCCATGCGGCAGGGCATCTGATGATGATGATGATGATATGTTTATGTTTGTGTGTGTCTTTTTTGAGCAACATTCTTATAGCTTGTCCTCATTTTATACTCTACCAGTGGTAAAACTCTAGTCTCAACAAAACGAAACGATTTTAACCTTGAGGCATTATGAGGACGAAGCATTTTCCTCTCCCTTGCTCTTGCTCTCAGAAACAAGCTTACAAGTTGCATGACTAAGGACATGGTTGTACGATATAGCTGTACGTGTAAAATTGTGTTCATCCGGAAACAAGACGCATCACAGTCGATTTCAGTGAAACAATTGTCAACCCATTAATTTTCCTGGTATGGCTAACAGTCATTCAGCATCTCTCTCTCTCTCTCTCTCTCTCTCTCTCTCTCTCTCTCTCTCTCTCTCTCTCTCTCTCTCTCTCTCTCTCTCTCTTCTGCGGGTATCTGTATCTGTCGGGCCCCATTGATGCTAGGATATAATCATTATGATAGCAAGCGTAGAGTACAGCCCTGTCACACAGTCTTAATCCTAAATGGAACTTCATAGCGTCATGATTATCGTCCTCATTGTCATCATCATCATCGCATCGTAAAAGAAACTGTGGCAACTTCTGTGGCCATTAAGATGGTGTAGAAGAAGGGGGGAAAGATGAGCACAAAGGTAGTCTTCCTAAGTGCGATAATCAAAAAAAGAAAGAAAAAAAAAGGAATGTTACACTCCGTTCGCTGTGTAGGGTATTATGATCGGCTTGACAATAGAAGATTGTGGATTTGAATCCTATCGGTACAGATCGTTAACGTTAAGGTTTGAATAAGTTAAACGACTGTTTTGAAAGTATGCAAAACAACACATTTCTGATCTGAAGGTTAGAATGATGTCTTTGATATGTGCAGTTTTTCTGTCCTTAAAAGTAGTTGTGGGTATCAATGGCAGTCCATTCGACAACTTAGCTAGTTACACTAGGATAGAATGTATTACACTATGACAGACTCATGCAAAAATAACAGCAAACAGCACAACCTTGAGACAGGTTGATAAATTTAAATACCTGGGAACGATCATTATACCAGATGGCAAATGCACATCAGAAATAGCCAGCAGAATCGGCAAAGCCAAAACAGCATTCAAGAAGATGAAAAGCATTCTTACCAACAAATGCCTATCAATTAACATCAGCAAGAGAGTTCTTGAATGTTATATAGAACCAATACTGTTGTACGGTTGTGAGGCATGGACAGTCAACAAGCAAAGCCAGAACAAGATTGAGGCAGCCGAGATGTGGTTTCTAAGAAGAATGTTGACAGTTCCATGGACAGCAAAGAAAACAAACAAGACAGTCTTGATGGAGGCAGACACAAGTAGATCATTCATAAGGAAGATTAGGAAAAGACAGGCAACATTTATCTGACATTTTATGAGGAAAGGGGATTTGGAGCACCTGGTCACTGTGACGGATGTGTTGTATATACTTTCATAGTACATTTTCACTTTTGTATAGAGTTTTGGCTCATTTTTGCTTTTGTGGATCGAGCACCCAGTGTTTTCGGTGTCTTTATTCTGATTGGCTGTGAAGTAAAAGCGTGGAGTGCGCGGAGCGTGGAATTCGTGTAGCGTTGTGTGCGTGTCGAAAATCTGTGAACTAAAAGTCAGTTCTACAGAGATTTCCAGATGGTGCGGTCGCATTTCCTTGCTGCCTGAAGAGAACTAAATCTGTTTGTCTTAAGCTGCTATGTTAGCAGGTTGGTGAATCTTTGGATTTTTTGATATATTTACCAAAAATTGAGACATGTAGAGATTATGAAGGAGCTAGTTGAATTGGCCTGTTGTGAAACAAGTTATAAGAAAGTCAGGATTCATGGATGAATGATAGATAAGGGAAACAATTTGTGACTGAAGTGCTGATGCAGTGAAAGAGTTCCTGTGAAAGGACTGTTTGGGACGGAAACCTGAATCGATTACTTTCTATTGAACAGTGGTCAATGAACATTTATTTCTGTCTTGCGTTTGTTGATCCAGTTGGATGAAAATTGAACTGATATCTGATTAATTATAAATATTTAAATATACTATTTTGTTTACAGAGGTTGTTGAAGTGACTGAGTGGAAGGTTGTGTGTGGTTGGGGAAAACACATAGAACACGCACCTACATACACACAATCTACTTTCATTCTATTTCTGTCAGTCACACAGAAACGGACTTCTGTAACGGTCACAACGGGAAAGCTGGAGGGAAAGAGAGCACCAGGTAGACCCAGGGAGAAGATACTAGACTGACTTGCAGAGTGGCTGAAGACTAGGAGGGTGGAAGAGATGCTTGATGCAACAAGAGATAGAAACAGATGGAAGTCCATGATCGCCAACGCCATGCGGCAAGGCACCTGATGATGATAATGACGATAGACAGCATAGTGTGTCGTTATAACATTTTGCGTTAAAGGTAAGAAAGTCCAGTAAAAATAAACAAAAACACCTATTATAAGGAGATAAGGGAAGAATATACAAGAGATGTTGTATGAGCTGCACGCAACTATGGTTAAAAAAAAGTCAAAATTGAGTATTCAAGTTACCCGAAACAGACAACACTTCACAAAGTCTGTGAAAATTATCGATCTTTCGAGATTTGGAGGCATCTTGTCGGATCTTTCCTATAAAAGATGGAGGACCTACATAATGGCAGACTACTTTTATGGGGGTCGTTAAGATTTTTTTCTTCCTACTCCCTCCCTCCCTCCCCACCCCGACTCTTTCTCTATTGTAAACCAATTACATGTTTCTCGAGCAAGCATTCTGTTGAGACGTAATCCAGCACTGTGGAACGAAATTGTCAGCTGACAAATATTTCAAAGGTAAGATGATAGTCCATTTTCCTAGATGATCTTCTCTTAAGGAGGAGACAAACGTGCAACTTGACTGCAACAGCAATAAGAAGTTACATTGTCTTTTTCTTTCTCTGGTTTATTTAGCATTAAACATCCATAACCGACGTCGCATTTATACGTTTACCTCTTCCGTCGCGAGACGAAACAGGTAAAAAAAAAAAGTGAATCGTAACGCAACGCAACGCAACACAATGCAATGCAACAGAACAGGCCAAATGAAACACAATGAAACAAAGCAATGCAAATCAAAGCAAAGAAAAGCAAATCAAAACAATGCAAAACAAAGCAAAACAAAGCAAACCAAACCAAACCAAACCAAACCAAAACAAAACAAAACAAAATAAACATAAAGAAATCAGTTGTACGACTATTTGAATTTGTTAATATGTTTTGAGAGAGAGAGAGAGAGAGTGTGTGTGTGTGTGTGTGTGTGTGTGTGTGTGTGTGTGTGTGTGTGTGTGTGTGTGTGTGTGTGTGTGTGAATTTACTGGAAGAAAAAACAACAAACAAATGGTTATTTAGACGACAACATGATGAGTCTGGCAAATCTCGATCAAAAGCACACGAATTACACAGACTGCTTTCCCTCAAGTTCAGAAATAATATTTAGACACTGTTTAGGAAAAAGATGGTACCCACAGTTTACGAAGACATAATCATCTCCTCAAGTCTCTGATTCACGGAGTAGATGCCCAGGTCTGTGAAGAGATGTTGGCACTACATATACTGTCGAAAGCAGTAAGAACAGAAGGTCTGGTCAAATGGGCTGAAAGCACTGTTGAGGGCCCAACCAGCTCGCGTTACCTCATGATCAGGGAAATAATTGTACGAAACAATAGTGTAAGGGAAACTGTTATCCAGTATGGGCAAAGATATTCAAGTGGGCTAATCGTCATACACCCACACGGAATGTTTGGTTTCGATTCTGCTTGGGTAACTCCAGCCTGGTAAGTAAATGGTGGAGATTTAAGTTCCAATTTTCAAGATTAACATGTGTGCAGACAGGAACCAGAAGAACAAGAAAACGAATATAAGCGCGTATCCAACAAAACAAAACAAAACAAGCGCAAATTTTCGGCCAACCGGCCTTTGTCAAGCGCGAACGCACGGTTACAAACAGATCACAGACACCAAACAATGGATAATAAAAACGGGACTAAAAACTTCCCTGCCGCCTCGTCCAGTGGGTAAGAAATGGAATGCAACCCCCCCCCCCCCCCTTTCGTGTGCATATGAAATCCAAACATCAAATATGCGTGTTAACCCTTTGATCCCCGCACCCCGTCCATCAGCATCCTGCGTTGCCAACCGTACTAGCAAAGCAAAAAATTAACCCTTGGACTCCTTCACGCTATCCGCTAGCTTCCTGCAAGAGGGACATGAACTGATTTTCGCGATAATAATAATAATAATGTTTATTTGTATAGCGCCTATTTCTTGTAAAAAACATGCTCACCAGCGCTTTACGTTTCGAAAACAACAACAACAAACAAACCAACAACAAAAACAAACAAATGGTGATGAAAATATTCACAATTACATACACAGTGAGGAAACAATAAACATTAAAGCTATGCAAGTAAGAAGACATATAAGAAACCGGAAAATGTTAAAGTTTACATACTGACTCATGTCATAAAAAAACAACAACAGATTTTTCATATGAATAAAGAGGCATACTGTGTTTATATATCCATGCGTGTGTGTGTGTGTGTTTGTGTGTGTGTGCGTGTGTGTTTGTGTGTGTGTGTGTGTGTGTGCGTGTTCTGATCCACGCTCTATAAATGAAAAGGGAAAATAACAGAAGACGGATACAGAGAGACAGAACGGTCAGAGAGGTGACGGTCATAGTGGACAGGCAACTCAAATTGGCAGAGGTGCTGAGCCTTTGCCAGAAACATGGAGTGAAGGTTGGTATTTAATTTCAGTATAGAATTTTAGGGCTGATAGGGTTCCACGATGAACTACAACGGCCACGTGTTCATGACCAAGGCGAGCTGCCGTGTGGGTGGATATCGGCTGTGGTCAGGCCTGGAGAGGGATGGGCGCCACCAGGCTATTCATGCCCAAGACACACTACATGATGATGATCAAGCATGGAGGGGAGGCAGTGACTGACATCCTCTGGAAAATCTGCAACAAAATCTGGCAGACGGGAGAATGGCCAACACCTTGGACCCAGTCACTAATCATCACACTTTCCAAGAAAGGCAATTTACAACTATGCCAGAATTACAGAACGATCAGCATTGTCAGCCATGCTAGCAAAGTGATGCTGAAAGTCATTTTGAACAGACTGAAACCACAGGCAAGGGAGATCATTGCCGAAGAACAAGCGGGATTTCGCAGTGGTAGAAGTACAACAGAACACATATTCAATCTCAGAGTCCTATGCGAAAAATACAGCCAACACCAACAGGACATCTACCACGTTTTTATCGACTTCAAAAAGGCATTTGACAGAGTATGGCATGAAGCACTGTGGGCCACCATGAGGAAGTACAACATGGGAAGGAAGCTTATTGACACCATCACACAGCTATACGCAAAAGCGAGCAGCGCAGTGCTTGTTGGGGGCACAGTGGGGGACTGGTTTCACACATCAGTTGGAGTTCACCAGGGCTGTCTCCTCTCTCCA
Organism: Monoplex corrugatus; assembly: GCA_030674185.1. Taxonomy (NCBI): domain Eukaryota; kingdom Metazoa; phylum Mollusca; class Gastropoda; order Littorinimorpha; family Ranellidae; genus Monoplex; species Monoplex corrugatus. The sequence continues at coordinate 49,631,966 of JAPXFY010000015.1, read as the reverse complement.
ACCTTGTTCAACATCTTCCTTGAGCGCATTATGACGGATGCCCTTGAAAACCATCACGGCTCAGTCAGTATTGGAGGAAGGACAATCACCAACTTGAGATTTGCCGACGACATCGATGGGTTGGCTGGAAATGAAGACGAACTTGCCAACCTGGTGAAACACCTGGACGAGACATCATCCAGATATGGCATGGAGATCAGTGCCGAAAAGACAAAGTTGATGACAAACAGCACAAAACCAATAGAAAAGAAGATTACAGTCAGCGGGAGTGAGCTGAAAACTGTGGCTCAGTTCAAATATCTCGGAGCCATTATCAGTGAACAGGGATCGAAAACCGAAGTTCTTGCAAGAGCAGCACAGACAACAGCAGCACTAGCCAAGCTGAAGCCCATCTGGAGGGACAAAAACATCGCCCTCACTTCCAAACTGAAGCTAATGCACGCATTGGTCCTGTCAATCTTTCTCTACGCGTGCGAGTCATGGACACTAACAGCAGAACTGCAAAAGAAGATCCTGG